>CM022297.1:449409905-449864004 GCA_011799875.1 Thinopyrum elongatum | reverse complement strand
GCCGGTCCCGACGCCGTCGCCCATGCCGAGAATCCCCCGGTCCGAGTGCTGACCCGTCGACCGTGCGTCGCCATACCAGAGGGCGCCCGGGGACGAGCGGGTTAGGGGGTTCCTCGACGTCGATGGAACCCTAAATAGCAAGTATCGTCGGTGCGAGATACATGTGGCCGTTGGTGTTGAACACTACATCCACGTCCCACAAGTGACGCCCGCGTCCGGCGTCCCGCAGCAACAGTTCTCGGGGTCGATGGCGGTCGAACACCTATGCGAATTTGTCTTGCAGCCTCTGCGATGACGATTAAAAGCCAAGTGTTGAAACATGAAACACCCAAACTGACTCAAGTCGGTTTGTTGTTTGAAGTTTCAAAACTTGGCTTTAATCCTCATCGCAGAGGCTGCCAGACAAATTCGCCAAGGTGTTCGACCGTCATCGGCCCCCAGAACTATTGCTGCGCGCGGGACGCCGGGCGCCGGCGTCACTTGTGGGATGTGGATCTAGTGTTCAACGCCGAGCGCCACATGTATCTCGCACCGATGATACTTGCTATTTAGGGTTCCATCGACGCCGAGGCACCCCCTAACCCGCTCGTCCTGTTGTAAATATTTAGTTAGGTTGACGGAAAAAACAATATTGCTATGTTACTCATCTTTCGATTTAAATGTGCAGTTTTTTCGTCGCTGCGAGGGTCTAGTGTTCGACGAGCTCCGCCCCTGCGTTCGTGGGTGAGCACAAATGACATCTCCTCCTCCCCCCTTCATTTGCTCTGTTCCGGTCTTCGTGCCGATGAAACTTGCTAGCTATAGGTGTCTTCAATCATCAGTATGCGTGACCACTATGCGGCTCCCGTTCGAAAGGGTTACATCTATAAATATGCATGCATTTGCATATTTATAACCATGATTCTTTCGAATTGTCCAACGTTATCCATGGACAGCCCGAGTATGTGTAGATTGGGTTCGTTTTCCCATATGCTCTGCTCCGGATCCGATGCAGAATTTTGTCAGTGCCTCCCTGTTGTTCTCCGGGTACACATCCTCTCTGCTTATTGCCGAGACGTGTATCAGGAGAACATCGGGGAGGTGCTGCCGAAATTTTGCGTCGGATCCGGAGCAGAGCATGGGAAAACGAACCCAATCTACACATACTCGGGTGAGATTAGGACCTATCTTTACCTATTAGCGTCTAGGTTGCATGGACGTAATAAAAGTGACAAACTCCATTAACTGATGAATATATACATGCTGATTTATATATATATTTATTATGTGTCCAGTAGCTAGGCAAGATGAGTGATCGTGCGTGGATGTACACCGGTCACACTAGTCAGAAAGACATGACCATTGAATGGTTAACAAAAACCAAGGGGTTTCTGAGAGCCGCATTTGCAAATGGCCATAGGACAACCTGGTGCCCCTGTGCCGGGTGCAACAATTGGCACAAGAGGACAGAGGATGAAATGGGCAAACACCTGCAGAAGAGGGGTTTTACGCCAGGTTATACGGTGTGGACATTTCATGGCGAGTCTGCCCAATGTGCCAGAGCTGAGGTGCTTCGTCGTCGCACCGACGAGCATGGTACCTGGATGGAAGACATGGTGGAAGACTTTGATGATGCTCGGGACTCGAACGATGAGATGGAGGAATCTGCAAAGGCCTTCAATGAAATGTTGGAGTCTTCAAAACGTCCTCTCCACGAGCACACTGAGCTTTGTCAGCTGGATGCCATCTCACAAATAATGGCTCTGAAGGCTCAATTCAACTTGGGCAGAGAATGCTACGACGCGATGATGACAGTATTTGGACGTTTTCTACCCAAAGGCCATGTACTACCTGCAAACATGTACCAGTCAGACAAAATCCTCCGTGCTCTTAAGATGCCCTATGAGAAGATAGATGCCTGTGAGAAAGGATGTGCCTTATTTAGGCTTTGGTATGCGGACTTGAACTATCGTCCCATTTGCAAGTCATCCAGGTATGTTGTGGTAGACAACGGTATGGGTGAGAAGACGCAGACCAAAATCCCCGTTAATGTTCTTTGGTATATGCCAATCATACCAAGACTTCAACGTCTTTTCATGGTCGAAGAGACGGCCAGACAGATGACATGGCACAAAACAGGCAAAAGAACCCAACTAGATGCAGATGGGAAGCTGATGATGGTGCACACATCGACGGTGAAGCGTGGAAGCGCTTCGATGCATTACATGATGACAAAGCGGCAGATCCGAGGCATCCTCGAGTCACCATCAGCATGGATGGGTTCAGTGTGTTTGGTCTGACGGCAGCCCAATACAGTTGTTGGCCCGTATTTGTCATTCCACTCAATCTCCCCCCCGGACAGATTATGCAAAGAAAGAACATTTTCCTGACGTTGATAATTCCAGGGCCCAACTATCCGGGGAAGAATATGAATGTGTACATGCAGCCGCTGAAGGATGAATTGCAAGAAGCCTGGGATAATGGGTTCAAGACATACGATGCCTTTAGCAAACGGAACTTCTTAATGCGTGTCTGGTACATGTACTCGACGCATGACTTGCCGGCGTATGCGCTATTCGTTGGCTGGTGTGTACATGGAAGGTTCTCGTGCCCCACATGCAAGGGAGCTCTTCAGTTTCGTTGGCTTCAGGCCGGTCGCAAGTTTTCTTGCTTTGACTTGCATAGACAGTTCCTGGATCCTCGCCATAAGTTCAGGAAAGACAAGCAGAACTTCATCAAAGGTAGAGTTGTCAAAAACTCTGCACCGCCTCCGTTGACAGGCTAAGAGATCCTAGATCAGTTAAACGCTCTCGAGCCAGATCCAGAGCATCCAGGGTATTTCAAGGGGTATAATTCGGTAGACGCCTGGACTCACAGGACATGCTTGTGGGATCTGCCTTACTTCAAAGACCTCCTTTGCCCACACAACATCAACATGATGCACACTGAGAAGAATATCACCGAGGCACTTTTTGGTACATTGTTCGGCATAGATGGGAAGTCAAAGGATAATACCAAGGCTAGAGTCGATCAGGAGGTGCTATGTCATAGACCGTTACAAAACATGCAACCACCGAAAGGAAAGCAGAACTGGACAAAGCCAAAGGCATGGTTCAATCTTGGAAGGCCAGCTATGAGGGAAATTATCTTGTGGGTGAAAATGCAGTTGATGTTCCCCGATGGGTATGCAGCGAATCTAAAGAGGGGAGCGAGTCTTGATAAATTGAAGATATTTGGTCTCAAGATTCATGATTGGCACATATGGATTGAGCGGGTAATGCTGGTGATGTTGCGTGGCTTCATCCCTGAGGATGAATGGCTAGTACTGGCAGAGCTGAGCTATTTCTTCCGTGTTCTTTGTGCGAAAGAACTATCGCCTGGCCTGCTAGAAGAAATGGAAGAGTTGGCACCGGAGTTGATCTGCAAGTGAGAGAAGATCTTTCCGCCGGGCTTCTTTAATCCAATGCAGCACTTGATTTTGCATCTCCCAACCGAGGCAAGATTGGGGGGGGGGGGCGTGCAAAATCGTTGGTGCTACGCAACTGAGAGGATGCAGAAGACGCTACGAGCAAAATGTAAAAATAAACGTAGAATTGAAGCATCGATGGCTGAGGCATTCATTACTGAGAAGGCGGCAAACTTCATGACAACACACTACGAAGCCAAAAATCGTCATTTGCATAATCCGAAGCCTCGGTACAATGCTGACGACCCTAAAAAGGGTGGATCCAACCTCAGCCTATTCAAAGGGGATCTCGCACCAGCCGGTGCTTCTAATTCCTTAACGTTGGATTTTGAAGAATGGCAGATCATTTCGTTGTATATCTTCACCAACCTAACAGAAGTGCGGTCGTACATCGAGTAAGTTCTTGGTACATTGTTTCGCAACTTCTATTTGAACTGCTCTTATTCCCGGATAAATTTGATACAGTCGATACGTCGCCAAATTCTTGTATGGAGCGGTGATCCAAAAGGATTCCGTCGAAGAGTATGAGCTTCTGGCAAAGCATGGAGGCGGCTATCCCGGTTTCATCTCTTGGTTCAAACAAACAGTAATTTCCATTAGACCATTTCATTTCTTCGTCTAATTTCCCTCAGTGATGAGACCAAGGTTATCGAACCAGTAGGAGAACCAAGCAACACTACGTAAACAACACCTGCACACAAAAAACAAATACTTGCAACCCGACGTGTTAAAGGGGTTGTCAATCCCTTTCGGGTAACAGCGCCAGAAATTGGCAAACGGATGGGAGATAAATTGTAGTAGATTGGATAAATAGATCACGAATAAAATAAAGTGAAGCAAAATATTTTTGGGTTTTTAGAAATATAGATCTGAAAATAAAAGTGGCAAATAAATAAAAAGGCAAATAGCAAAATAGATCTGAAAATATAAGATGAGAAAATAGACCCGGGGGCCGTAGATTTCACTAGTGGCTTCTCTCGAGAAAAATAACATACGGTGGCTAAACAAATTACTGTTGGGCAATTGATAGAACTTCAAATAATTATGACGATATCCAGGCAATGATCATTATATAGGCATCACGTCCATGATTAGTAGACCGACTCCTGCCTGCATCTACTACTATTACTCCACACATCGACCGCTATCCAGCATGCATCTAGTGTATTAAATTCATGGAGAAACGGAGTAATACAATAAGAACGATGACATGATGTAGACAAGATATATTTATGTAGAAATAGACCCCATCTTGTTATCCTTAATAGCAATGATACATACGTGTCGGTTCCCCTTCTGTTACTGGGATCAAGCACCGTAAGATCGAACCCATCACAAAGCACCTCTTCCCATGGCAAGAAAAATCGATCTAGTTGGCCTAACTAAACCAAAGATTCGAAGAAGAAATACGAGGCTATAAGTAATCATGCATATAAGAGATCAAAACACTCAAATAACTTTCATGGATAAAAACATAGATCTGATCATAAACTCAAAGTTCGTCGGATCCCAACAAACACACCGCAAAAAGAGTTACATCAAATAGATCTCCAAGAGACCATTGTATTGAGAATCAAAAGAGAGAGAGAAAGCCATCTAACTACTAACAACAGACCCGTAGGTCTACAATGAACTACTCACGCATCATCGGAGAGGCACCAATGAGGATCATCAACCCCTCCGTGATGGTGTCTAGATTGGATCTGTGGTTTCTGGAACTTGCGGCGGCTGGAATTGATTTTTGTCGACTCCCCTAGGGTTTCTGGAATATTGGGGTATTTATAGAGCAAAGAGGCGGTGCGGGAGGTGGCCGAGGTGGGCACAACCCACCTAGGCATGCCTGGGCCCCCAGGCGCGCCCTGGTGGGTTGTGCTCCCTCGGAGCCCCCCTCAGGTACTTTCTTGGCCCAACTTGTGTCTTCTGGTCCAAAAAAATCACCAAAAAGTTTCGCTGCATTTGGACTCCGTTTGGTATTGATTTCCTGCGAAGTAAAAAACAAGCAAAAAACAGCAACTCGCAGTGGGCACTATGTACGTTAGTCCCAAAAAATGATATAAAGTTGCTATAAAATGATTGTAAAACATCCAAGAATGATAATATAACAGCATGGAACAATCAGAAATTATAGATACGTTGGAAACGTATCATTGCCCACCAAAGCTCGAATGCGAATTGTTTCAACATTACCAGCTCCGAAAACAGCATGTGCTGAAATCTGACAACACTCCAAGGTTTCAGGTTCACATAGTAATGCCAATGCCTATACTGCATCTTCAGTTAAGATCACCCCAAATTCGCATAACTGAATTGTTAGTAACTGCATCGGTTTCTTGCACTGATGCTCCTTGCTGTACTTGTCTCCACAGCGAAAACACAGAAACTGGTGGTGTAGAAGGAACGGCCAGTTGGTTTGGCTGTTGCTGTTGAGTCCGACGAGGAAACCGTGACCATGGTCGCTGCAAGTCTAATTCCTCCTCCTGAATCTTGGCCAAACACACTGCTCTAGTGACACTTGTAGGTGCTTGTAACCTAACAGCAGCTCGGATTTCATCCTTCAATCCCAAAACAAATTGTGATATGAAAAGCTTGGAGTTCAATGAAGGATCCAATGCTATCAGCTGGTACATCGCTGTCTCAAATTCAGACTTGTACTCAGTCACAGTACCCTGTTGTTTCGATTGTAAGAGATGAGTCATATGGGATTCAAACTCGCCTTGCCCAAAGTCAGACTCAATCTCAATTGCAAAATCATCCCACGGCCAAAGACGCCGACGACGCTTGAATGCTTGCCACCACAATGCCACATGTCCATCGAGGTATAATGTTGTAGTAGAGACCCACTGATGCACAGACACTTGGTACATATCAAAGTAGGTGAGAGCCTGATCAACCCAAAGTCGCGGATTCTCACCACTGAAACGAGGAAAGTGGTGCTTGGGTGGCTTGATGAACTGGTCACGGTCTCGGTCTTGTGCGAACACACAGAGGTGGTCTAGAACGTGCTCGCGCGCCGGTCTGAGATCGTGGCATGTTTCCGGTGGTGGCTCATGCCCAAGCACAGGCTCCACAGGTGATGGGGGCGCCGTGGTGAAAACCTGACCCGCCGGCTGTCCATCCGACTCCTCAAGGAGGGGCGACTGTAGATTCGCAAGCCGCGGAGTGGGGCGGGTGGCAGATGAAGTGCCTTGATCTGTGACTCCTGATCCTACCGGTGTAGCCGCCGCCTCCGCTTGTCGGTGACGAATCACGTCGACATTCTCCTGAGTTGCCTCGAGTTGTTTGCCCAAATTGGGAAATCCTCATAATGGCTTCAATCTTGGTGAGAAGGATGACCAGCTACGCCTGAATACTCTCAGAGTTCTCTCCCATGGCGGAGATGACCAGCTTAGTCTGGGCGTACGGAAGTGGCGGCTTCGACGGCGTCGTTGCGGCCCGCTCCAAATCCAGCGAACCCCACTATGGATTTCGAGCGACTTTTGCCGAAGCAAATTTCGCACATTTGCGGTGGAATTTTACCGCCAAATCAGGAGGGTTTGGGTGCAGACGAACGCGAATTCGAGGCTCTAGATACCAATTGTGAGGCCCCTGTGGTGGATCTCACAGAAATTTGAGAGAGAGAGGGACGAACAGGGAGAATTGCAAAGAATGGGGAGAGAAACAGAGCAACAGTGAGAGATAGATTCAAACGTTTCTTTTCTTCAGAGATGTCTTGTTCCTTACACAGTAGTGGTATATAAACCCACACTTACACATAATACAACTAGGCCCACTGCCAGTCACACGTTCTTATCGTCCACCTGCCCAGTGGACCCAGGGTCCACCTGTCGTCGTCAAGGATGGAGCCGTGACAGGGCGACCGACCCAGGATTGAGAGAATGTGTACAACACGTCTGGCATAATCTGCTCGGCCCATAGACCACGACTGATCGGGCCCACGAACCCATCACTTTTATTTTTAAAGTCTAAGGGAGCAACTAACTACCCCTTGTGGTGATCCTAAAATAACTACCCCTTGCGGGGCTCCGCAAGGGATCACTTTGGCACGCTCTCAGCCACCGCCATGTATCTCTTGTTGGGCACTCCCTCGTCATTTTATTTTATTTTATTTTATGTAATTTTGTTTTTTAGATGAGTTTATTTTTGGCGTTTGGGTTTCTACACAAGTGTCAACATGGCAGGTTGGTTACCTAGGTCGGAGTACACTGTGCGGTTGCACGTTCGACTCCGCCCGGGCACAATTATCTTTTTGCTCACGGGATAACAACTTGTCAGGGGTAACCGTGACGCACGAAAAATAAGCCTCGTGACCGCCGAATATTAAGGGATACGGCGGACAAAAATCTAGGAGAAAGAACCGATCATCCCTTTAATAGTAGGTATAGATGACCGGTTTCTGATTCCACACACAAACACTATGGACTATGGAACTCGGGTCGGGATCTTGCAGTTCAGACTACATCTCCATGCGGTGACAACCCAGCGAAATGCTAGCCGGCGCCACCGGGGTGGGCCGGCCCATGAAGCTTCCGCTCTCTCTCTCTCTCTCTAGGCTTGCTCGCTTTGTTTTTTTGCTCGTTGGTTTCTTTTTTTCACATGCTCCTCTATTGTTTGCTCAGGGAAAAACGGCTACAAGTTTTTTTTTGTTAATTTAGAAAAAATGATGAATTTTAAAAACATGGATTTAATAAAATGTTCGTGAATCAAAAATACAAAATTTAAAAAATTCAGGAATTTAAAATTTTGTTCATGACATCAATAAATGTTCACAAATTTTGAGAACAATTACGAATTTGATAAAAAATAAATATTGTAAAATGTTTATGAATTAAAAAATATTCACAGATTTAGAAGAAAAAAATCCTTGAATTCAAAAAATATTCATGAAAGGAAAAATATTTGCAAATTTTAAAATGTTTGCAAATTTAAAAAGATGTTCAAAAATTTAGAAATGTGTTCATGAATGAAAAAAAAGAAATGGAAAAAAGGATAGAAATGTAAAAAAAGAGGAAATGAAAGAAAGAGAAAAAACCGATGAGAAACCAAAAAACTTCACAAAAACACATAATTCAAAGAATCAATCGAAAGCTTCCAAACCGGTGAGAGAAGCTTCGCAAAACCACTCTAGGAGCACTTCACTCTTGATAATGGGTCGGCCCATGAAGACTGATTATAGTGAGCTGAGTGCTATCATACGGGTTGCTATAAGTGATATTTAGGAATTGAAAAATGCTACTCCGGTAAAGCATAACAGTACTCCTTGGGACAAACTCCAAAGGTATCTTATGAATCATTTTGCGAGGAACAGTAGAAAGAAGTGCTTCTTGAGAGCTTCTATCCCACCCGTAGGGCGCGGGATAGCGAGCAAACTCAGGTGTTCCTGTGCTAGAGGCCAAAATAGGTCGTGCATATGTACTGGGTTGAGAAAAAATTAGAAAGGTCCAAGTTGAACCATTTAGCTCACTTCTCCTCACTCCCGTGCCGTCCGACGACAGGGGAGGGCTCGCCCTTTCTCCTCTCGTCGCCGCCAGAAGCACCTGCTGACAAAGGCCGACATGCTTTGAGGATAATGGTGGCGGGACACTTCTCTGGCTGCTTTGCATGGCGGTGGTGCTGGGTGCGGCGGCGGGCACATGTGTTGTGGATGTGCGTTGCACAGTGGAGGTTGAGGCAATGACGTGTTTGTGATCTCTGATGGGCAAGCGATGGTTAATGCGATCTGTGAGGCCCAATCTAGGCCCGTCTAGGCCGGTGCATGGTTTGGCCTCCGACTCGCAGGCATGGCCTCCGTGCTTAGATCTAAGTGAATAAGACATGTCGTACTATACACCATTCTAAGTGAATGTTTGAAATAAATCTGCACCTACTATTTACCTTGGTATCTTTTCACTGTTTATCTCTACTCCTAATGTCTCAGTTGATAGCCTCCGCGGTTAATTTTCGTCCCACCTCCCCTGGTTTTTTTTCGTCCTCCCTCCCACCTCCCACCTCCCAGCGAACCCCCAGGGCCGTCGAACCCAAAAAAAAAAAGTCTGGGTTAGCGATGCCCCCACGAAGTCAAGGTGCCAAACCTCCGGTCGATCCAGAGAAAATCGAAGGGACAAAAAGTCTACGAAAAAAAACCTACGAAATTTAACCAGGGACGAGGCCCCCTCGCACGTAACGCACATGCTCCCTGCGACCCTGCCTCAATCCCTAGCCCGCAGCCGCCGCCGCCCGCCTGCATCCCACCCCTTTCCTTCTTGTCCTCCCCACCTCCTCCCCTACCATCGCTCCTCTGATCCGGCCCCAACCCTCCACATGCTGTCGCGGCTGCACGTCGCCTGCTCTCCACACCTCCACGCGACGCCACCACCTCAAGGGTCACCGTCGGCGGGGCCGTGAAGATTTGAGGTCGTTCTGATGGCCACCACGTGGGTCACAGACACCCCGATCTGGCTCTCCACCTCATGCCAACGCGGTGCCTCCCGGAGACGACCTTCTCCTAATCACGTCCTCGCCGTCCTCCTCCGCAAGCCTTCACCGTCGCTCCCCTCATCCGTGACCTGCCCGTGTGAGCCCGGCGCGCGGGAGGACGACGTCGACCATGGAGCACCGCGGACGCGCTACCACCATCGCGGGGACGAGGCGGAGTATGTCGCGGCGGCGACGAGCACCGCGGACGCCCTACCACCATGGTGGGGACGAGGTGTTGCAGCCCTCCCCTCGAGATCGACTCCAGCCCGACGATGACGACGACCTGATCCCTACAGGTGACGATGACGACGTGCTCCAGCCCAACTGCCTCGACCTGTGATTATAGCGCTTATTGACCTAGATCTGATGGTGATAGTTAAGAATAATTCAACTTATTTTCAGAGTATATTGAACTGCATCACACATAATTAAGTAATAGATATTAACCTATGTTAACACTAATATCTGTAATTTGTTACACCATGATGTTTATTATTGCCAGGAGATTTTTCTTCAAAAGGAAATACAAAATTTACACCTCTTGCACCACTGATAGAGATGTGCCTTGCTGTAATAGGATGACCGTCTCATGACTTATCTTGCTTGGACAAAACAAGGAATTTAGCCATAACCATGTACATATCTGGATACTCATCTTTTTTTTAAGCTATAATGTCAAGTGCTTTGATAGAGGAAACGATGATATCAAGAATAAGGAGAAAGACATGCTGACAGTACATCCGGTTCCAATTTTCATCACACTATGTACTAATATATGCTCTCAATGATAATATGTTACCTTGCGCTGACGACACACATAACATGTTCTTCTGTAGTATAATTATACACTATAAAATTATTTTATGCTTACCTTTGCTGGAATTTCAGAGTTGAAAGGACATGAAGTTTCCACACGAGGGGAGTTAATTTTGGTTGTCTTTTGTTTCATAAAAAATATTGGTGGCATTTAGAACTATGTTTAGTTGGTGTAACAGGAAAAGGAGTCTCTCTATTGGAAGGGAAAAAACAATGTTAGACACCATTTATTTTCCTGCTCGCTGATGCATGAAATGTATCATTTGGTCTTGATTTAGTGTACTGCACTTTTCTTCATTGCTCTCTGTTCTGTAATAAATTAGAATCATATAGAACCTGATATTTCTTGGTGATGTCTTCAGATCCCATGAATGTCATTTTGCACTGAAGGCTTGTAACCACTGGGAAATGTTTACCCTGATGTATGCCATGGGGGATGATCTAGAGGTGAAAGCTAGCAAGCCATCTCCTGATATTTTCCTTACTGCTATAAGGAGGTTTGAGGTATTAGAATTATTGTTTCAGAGGTCCTTTTCTTACTAGCAAGCTTAATGCGGAACAATTATATTTTAGTACTTGTTCGTTTAACCATGTTATTTATCTGTAGGTCTCTTCTTTGTCCAAAGTATGCAGTACGAAACCAATACATGTTTTTTAATTTACCTATCATGTAAATGACACAACATGATTCACTCGTGTATATGGTAAAAATATATTTATTGATGGCACACAGGTCTTTAAATTACAGTTGTAAAACGTGTATTGTGTAAAAATCTAATTATTCAGGGATGTGACATACAGTGCCCGTGTCTGGTCTTCTCTGATTCTCTGCTTGTGGTTTGTGTTCTTCAAATCTTTTCTTGCCCTGATATTGCTCTCTGATTTCATCTTCTCTGGACTAATTAGGGCTTTGCTTTTGTTTGCACCAATTCGAGATAATGGTCATGGCATGCAGCAGCCAAGACAACAAGGTCAAGCCCAGGATTAGGCCTGATGATGAACATAATTAGATTCACATAGTTCCTTGCATCCTCATCTTAGAACTACATTTTTTTTACGCTCTTGCTTCTGTAGATTTCTAAGAATTTGATTCATTGTTCGGCCATTTTGTGCATTTGTAGTTCACATATATCTAAGTTTCTTTGATGTGTGTTTCAAATAAACAGGAGCTCTCGCATCAAGGCGAGCGTGGTTGCAGGCGACTGTTACACATGTCGAGTTTGCTGACGAGATTTCTGTCTCGAAAGGCGAGCGTGAGGCCACCACAAGGTAAACCCTCCTGTACAGCAAGTACGAACAATTGGGCAACAGTATAATATTTCAACGATGGGCATGGTTACATATTTTTTTCCTTTTGGTTGAGCACAGTTGTATATTGCTAAAAGGGAATATTTCAATCTGGTTTGTGAATGCACACAATGCAAAGATACTTCAAACAAATGCACGTATCTTCTATATGAAGGTCATCGGCCATTTGGAAGAGAGGAATGGTGCATATATCATCTCAGTTAAGGTCGCTGGAGTTCGTCAAACAATTATTAATATGTAAATGATCTCAGTTATGTGTTATTTGGTTTTTCTTCTCATGTGGATGCTTCATAATGTAAACTATGCAGTGTACTCGGAGACAGTCACCAAGGCCTTTTCTGTACAAACTAACCTAAGCCTTTTCTTCTTCTCAAGTAGCTATTTTATTTTGCTAATTGCTCTGCGACTCTGTGTATAGCCGCTAAACAGAAGTCCTTTGATGTTAGATGCAAAGTCGATGATTTTTTTTTCTATGTCAGATGCTCTTGTTTAGTGGGATGCTATGCAGGTTTTTGGTGAATGGTGCTGCTGCTGCAGCTCATTGGTTCTAGCTCGACATTCAGCTCTGAATGGACGTCAGTCAGGGACATGATGATCACCATCCAGATTTTGACATGGTATTTTCTCTTTCTAATCTACTACTATAGCAATTAGTAGCAGCCGCATGTGGAAAGGCTTGGCACTTCAAACTACTTCATGAAATTGTTATCATTGAAACCTGCTTGGAAATTATATAGAAGTGTAATTTATAGTGGAGTTACCAGTTCACCGTTGATAAATGTACAATGTAAAGGCAAATAATCTTTTTGTATGTTTATGTTACATTAACTGGTCAAAACACATGCAGATGTTGCATATCCCCCCCCCCCCCCCCCCCCCTCTGAGTCTCCACACCCACACACACACGCTCAAACACATACGCACGGATCAGGCAAGAGAGCCCTGGCTCCGAATGCCCACTTGCCTTATTCCGAATGCAATATTTCATGCTTTTTTTGCTCTTATAGGTGTTGGATGCATAACCTAAAATTAAGGGCTATCCAGTAGAGCTTTCATCAACTGTGAGCCAATTGCTTGCTTATTTGACATCTTTGATAGTCTGCTGAAAATAACATTTTTCGGTATACTGCATAAGAGAGATCATGTTGCATTTCATTAATCTTCCTCGATCATAATGAATGGACATCTGGCCAATTGATTTATCATTGAATTGGGACAAGTGAAAATGAATGGAAACTATCGGAACAGAGAATTTAGTTAGTTATTTCCACAAACAGTCGATTCTTATGTTGTAAGTTTTGCTATAACAGTGGGTAAGAAAATAAATTATGCTCCAACTTGCAGGTAGGTAGGACCACCCTATTTAACCCAATGACTAATTTGAGTCTTCATGATCGTCTGGAAGCTAGGACAATTTTAGTGTGAATTTTTCAAAGGCATCCAGTGTTCGATTTAGTCTAATTTAATATACCAGCGATGATGGTATTGAATCTGCGAAGAAAATATATACTCATTTCCTAATTGCATCTTTTGATCAGGTGGTCAGGACCAACCTTTAGGGAGGAAAGTGGGACAATCTTCAGTAGGCTACAATCTTCATGTCTTCTTATTATATCATTTGACTGATGTGTTCTTGTATCATTCTTCTACTTTCGGAGCTATTAGTGTGATTATTTTGACCTCATGTCTTCTTATATCATTTGACCTTATTTAGATATTAATGGTTCTTTATCCAGCAAGGTCTTGAATATTTTTCGCTTTATCCGTTCAAAATTTTGTTCGTCTAGCAACATTCATGGTTTGAGCTTTGATTTGAAAAACAACTTTCAATGTTATAGGAGAGACAAAGAGCAAGAAGTCACAGTATATATTGTGTAGTAGCAACATTCATGATCTGCTAATGTTATAGGGTTCTTTCTTCTTTCTTTAATATCTGCATGACCAATGTGTATTTTTAATGTTCAAACTTGCACATGTCAAGTTAAGAGGTTGAGAGTAACTCAAAAGATATGCATACATTCTCTACCTTTTCCCTAATGAAATATTTCTAAAACCATAGTACATGTCAGGTGTAAATTCCATGAAGAACTATTGGTTTTTGTATTAGTTCCTGAAACTTCCATTGTAGGATTCTAGGATTGGTGAAAAAGCGGGGTTGTTTTCTTTCTTTAGTACCTGCATGATCAAGTCAGTGTGGAATTTTAATGATCATACCTGCACGTCACATTAAGATTGAGTATGTTGTAACTTTTCTAACCATTTCTTGTTATTTGCATGAGGAAAAACTATCAGGGATATTTTTCTTACAAATCCCAAGGAAGTAATTGTTCTCACCGTGTTGGTAAAAATAACATATATTTTTGTTGTATGTATACTTAATTTCAGGAGATGTAGATGTTCTTGTTATCCTATATATGTTACTTTCTCTTTTTTTTCTTGTGAAAAGATGAGTTCAACAAAAAAGGGGTCCTCATTCTGGCCTCGTTGGGTTGAAATGACTACTCCTTTAATTGATTTGAAGATTGTTAACTTTTTATTTGGAAACGCTTGGAAACTTTCCTTTGTTTTGGTGTTATGAAGATCTTATGCTGCAGGGAGTTTTCACCAATGCCATAGAGATACTGCTGCATCGACACATAGGATAAGATGATATTAATAAGAATGAGAGACAATAATGCAGCTGAATGCAGGCGCAAAAACTGAATGCAGGCGCAAGAACACTGACTTCAGGTGAGCTCCCGTCTGACGCCCTTTGCTGAGCTCAACAGGTTTCAGGTGGACTGGCGGATTGCTCTAAAATTGTTGTACGTGCAGGAACAGAGCATTCGCGTTCCTGTTTGCCGACGGGGCCAACGACGAGTTGAGCTCGCTGTAGGCGATGGAGGCGCACGCGTTCCCGCACCAGTTTGCCGAGATGAAGAAGAAAGTTGGCCTCGCGTCCGCTGCCATTATCTCTGCGAGGGCCTCTGACAGTTCGGTGCTAAAATCAATTGACGCCAACAGACCAGTGAGGTCCAATTACCCCTGATATGTATGTGGTTAGAGAATTTTTTGCATTAATTTCCTTATTTGTGCAACATGTGCAATTCTGCATATGAGCACCGAATTCTGTGAGTGAGGTTTACAGCAGTTTGATGATCTTATGTTTCTTGCAGGCGCAAAAACTTTATATTTGTTGCTGTCAAAGAATGGCTGACAAACATTATCATTGCACTGAATGCAGCTTGTAAATAGGAAATTTAATATGTCATCATCTCTTGTAGTGGGTGAAAATCGTTTCATTTATAAATCAGATATGAAGTGCTAGAGTAACGAGAATGAAGAGAGTGAAAGTAGAGGAGAGGAGCACGCGTCTTGGGTGCTGGCTGGCTGTCATGGCCATGTGAGTGGCATGGTCATTGGTATTTGGCGTAGCATGTCGTCGTTGGTTCTATAACTACTTTGGCATCTGGTGGTACCCTGGTTCCGTGGAGGTATGTAAGCGTCGGGTGCATAACTTGCCTTGTCTTTTCCAGGCCATTGACAACAGTGTCCATGAGCATCTTACCTTCTTGGAGGCTCCGTCGCGGTCGCTCCCTGTTCTTTGTGTTGCTTCGGGTGAAAACTTGGTCCTCGAGAGAGGGCGGTGGGGGCACTCCGGTGGTGTATCCTTCTTCTAGGCATGACTTTGGAGTACATGCTTCGTCGGTGTCCGGCTTCACCTCTTCAGGATGCCTAGCACACGGTGGAGGTTTCCGTCGACTCTAAACGGTTCTTTTTTATCACCCTTATATTTTGCTTTGGGTGTGTGTGTTGTGTGTGGTGGTGACATGTTGTATGCCGTTGCGAGTGTGTTGGTTGTTGCTTTATATATATAAAGGGGCAAGAGTGTATTTCAGTAAATTTATTTGTAGGCCCGTGGCAACGCACGGGCAGTTTACTAGTATATACTAAGGTCTGAGTGGTGACATGACCCATGTATCCAAGCAAACAAATATAGGTTGTATCATTAACTGTTCATGACCCGTCTCTTGATTTACTTGGTGATTCTTGCCCACCTAATTGCCAGAAGCTTGCACGCAATAATAATACACCACGTGACAGAGTCGTACAAATGTCAAAGCAACGAGATCCCGTAATAAAACACCACGCGTGGTCTTTTATGAAGCAAAAAAAAAAAAAACTCAACCCAATAAAAACACGAAAAGGTGAAGAATACCCCACATAACTCACAATCAAAATGGTTAGATGGAGAAAAATGACACTGGAAGGTGTACATACCCTTGGTGTTGGAATGCCACAAGGGCCACAACCATCCTTGATTGTCAATGACTGCAAGAGTTCCACGAGAGTCCTAATTTCTTGAAACATGTTGCATGTCATACTATTTTTCCTCTTTACACACACTAGAGATGTGAGTGGTGACATGACCAATGTAGCCAAGGAAAAAGACATGCACAATAGTTCTTTAGTTGTCCAGACATGCTTTGCTTTGCATCTTTAGGTGAGAATCACAATTGTTATTCTAACGTGATCATACTTTGGGATGTGTGACATTAGGAAAAACAGTCCAACCGCAAGAGGATCACGCGCTGTGCAACTCGATTATGTTTCCGTGATTCGCTTCACTCCTTGGGGGATCCTTGTACTAATCTTACAATCTCTAAGCTCTAAAAATGGGGATTGTGGTTGATCCTCATATTCTTCAGTTGATGTTGGCGCCTATCATCGAGTGATTGTTGTGTCTCCGCCTACGAAACCAAGAAGTCGACATGCAATAGCAGTATGTGTAAGCGCCTCTTTGGTATGCAAGATTGGTAGGAATATAAAAATCGTAGGATTGGATGTCATTGACTCATTGTCATATCGAATCTTGTAAGAGTTGAAAACACCATGAATCTATTATACACGGTGTTTAGTTGCTATACAGAAAAAACACAAGTTCCTACTGTTATGGAAATAACCTTCGACGTGGGGTATCTTTCACATCCTGTGTTTCGCATTAGTACTTCACTCAATTTTTTTAGAGTATTATTGCCTTGTTTGAATTTAGTGTTTCTTTTAATTATTTTATTTGGTGTTTCCTTTGGATTTTAATTCATAGAAATTCCTCTAGCTATCCTCTTCCAATCATGTGGCCCAAATATTTTCCGATGATCGTGCCATGTGGGTAGAGCCCAAAAATATCTGTACTGAATTTATTTTGGCCAAAAAGCAAATAAACCCTTTTTAAAAAACCCAAAAAAATGAGGTTTGAACTAAAAGTTTTATCTTTCAAAACAGTAATTCATTAAAAATTATTTCTGATGTCTATTATATAAGTTTTTAATCATTTATTAAAAATCCTTTTGAAAAGGACATAAATGGTATTTATAGGGTTAACATATTTATTTTCGTCTAAAATTTCCTTTAAAAATTTCCAAACAATATTTGAGCATTTTCAACGCCAACATGAGTTTTACCGCATGGTCATGTCCAAAAATATAAACAACTAATTCACCCTCTGCTTTTCTCTCAGGACCAAGACTTTAAATTTTTGCTTACTCAATAAATCTGCACTGAATTAAATCATAGTCCCATCATGTGCTACGGTTGCATGATAAAGAGATGACGAGCCATTATCTTGTGTTTCCTACGTAACATCTTGTGTTTCTGAGTTCCATCATTCTATATTACATGTGGGTGTTATTTTTGCACTTTTTACGTGACATCGTTTGGCCGTGTATTTGTGGTCTGTGCTTTATCTATAAAACGGGGCGGAAACTTTTTTCGTGAACTATGCCCTCCAAAGCAAACAAACAAATAAATAAAAAAAATATTAAAAAGCGCATGAGATATTAGATGTCTCAGTTCAGTGGGATAATCCGCATACAAATCAACTCCTGAGAGAAAACCTGTGATTTGGTCTGTTGGGCTTGAATATTTGCAAATCGTCATTGCTATTGTCCAAGGAAAAGAACAATTCAAAAATAATACACGATATCTTAATATAAAATTCCTGTTTTATTTTGATCAACTAACAGTATAGAAGTTAGCATAGCACCATACTGTGTAGTCAAATTTTCATCTACAGAGTCAGATTCATAAGTATGTCAATCAGCACAGATCCACCCAAGCAGAACCTAAGACGGGGGCGACAAATATGAACTCATCATCGTCATAACTACAATATAGCCAATTCACAATCGGGTAGCTATGTTCCTCAGTCATTCCAACCATGTGTACTCTGTTTTATCTCAATTTATACCATCTTGTGAGCTAGCGTAATGATTAAAGCTGGCATGACATGAAAGTTCTGAACGAATTTTAGTTGCCCAACAATTTGCAAAAAAAAAAAACTGGTCTCTTGCAAACTGACTCAATAACTTCAAGCAAAAGTAAACGGATAGGAGCTCAGTAAGAACGTAGAGATTGATAATCACATCTGATATATCATGCTGAGTGAATTTTCGCATCAATGCTCCAAATCCAAGCAAAAAAAAAAAATCTTCAATTTAGGATACAGTTTCTCATGTGCAATTAGAATTGAAACTGCACAAGCAAGCTAAAGGTCGTCAACCAGGAGCTAAATACTTTTGTTTAAGTTTGCAGTTTGGGCATCCAAACTACAAAAACAAACAGGTTTTGACCTCATTATTAAAAAACAGACTTTCAGAATATATTTTTTACTTTGCTAGGGCATTTTAACCTCCTAATACATTCCCAGATCATATTTGAGCCTGCGGCTCCCATCTCATTGGTGCGCCTCAACTTGGACCCATGTTGATGATCCCACTCCGCAAAGTAGGCAGTACCACCAGAAACCTGCCGTTCTTCATCAAACTCCATGCCATGAAATGTTCCATACCATACGACGGTAAAGGGATCGAGAGTATCCGCTGCACAACAACCTGCCTATGAGCTCGGGATCAAAAGAGCACTTTCGCAATAAGGTCCCCAACTTTTGAAAGGAGATTACCCCAACGGACAGTCACAATTTTCCGGTTCGTACCATTTGGAACCCGAGCTTCTGTCCATTTGGAATCCATCATCACCAGATAAAACATCATCACAAATAGGGTAGCTCTAGCGTTGAAGCTAGCCTTTGGGTTGGTCCAACAACAACTAAAAGGTCCGAATTCTGCAGGTCTGATCGTCGAATTCCACATCAGGGTAGGTGGTGGAAGTAGAATGCTGACAGAGTACACCCCTGCGATGTCCGTGCTCACCTGCATTGACTTCTGCGGCCTCATTTGGTCATCGGATTTTAAGTTCTGGACCGTTCCTGATAAGATCCGGTCAGCATGGCTTTGAATTTCTCCCTCTGCTTCGCCTAGATGAAATACTTCCTGTTGATGATGTGGCACCCGAAGAGTGCCTTTCTTGTGTGCTATTGCATGTGGATTTGGTCACGATGAAATGTAAGTTCCTTCACTTTAGAAACCATGGCTAGATGACCATGGCATGGAGTGGTTTAGTGGATCTAAATCTGATAGTACTACCCTTTTGATTGCACAGATTTCCCGTACGTTTTTCTTAAGAACATTATGTAGTTTTACCGTAAGCTGTGCCTCTATGGTTTGTAGACTCTAGTAGGTCGCACTGTCTACATATGCAGGATTGAACATAAGTTACAAGCTCTACCACAGACACACAGAGGAGCGACAAAACCTGCCAGTGCATCCACGAGCCAGCTATAAATAAAGATACTGTAAAGTCTCCTAATACACTTATTGCTTGCCTCAGATAGCTGTCCTCCAATTACTAACATTAGCTCCCTTGGAATAGTCTACTGAATGAATTCTTACAGAAAGGAAGAATATCAAACAAATTACTCCTGACAAGTCATGGGGCTTGTTTGCTCCAAGGTTCCCATCTCCCTCTCCCTCTTTTCTTTTCTGGACACGGGCTGGAGTAGCGCCTCCATCTTTCTCTCTCTCTTATCACTTGTGGACACACGTTGGCGTAGTGCCCCTTGTTCCCACACTTATGGCACGTAACTAAAGCCCTTCTCTTCATGATGATTTCCTGGACAACCTTCTTCATTCCTTTCCTCTGTTGCTGAACCACTTCTTGTGTCGCGGTGAGTAGACGACACTGGGCTGGATTGTGGTTAGTCCCTTCACACATGAAACAGGTGACTTGCGTAGTGGGACATTCTTCACCCAAGTGACCCGCTTCACAATAGGGGCATTCATCCTGGTGGTGTTCCTTGTAGGTGTGTCCTATTTCTCCACAGATTTTGCATGCGTGGTGCATCTTCATGTTGGATCAGAGGAATCCAAGAAAAATATTGTTTGTTGGTACTCAGATTCTATGGGTGTATAGGAGTTGCTCACGGGGATTTCCCATCAGTAATCACTGCACCGAAAAAGGTTCAAATCGCTAAATCAGCAGTCCCACAAGAACAAGAAATATACAAACAACAAAAAGTAAACAAAAAAAACTGATATAGCAGAGATTAAACTGGAATTTGGGGGCGAGCGTAACCCAAGATCCATCTAGACAGATTTGCACTCTTAAGCGCCACCTGAATTACCTCTCGGGACCGTTGTAAACTCAGATGCACCAAGAGAATGGCGGCCAAACAATGGGACAGTGATTCCCAAGTCAAACAAATGAAATACCAACACATAAAAATGAAAGCATCAAAGAGGAGCCTTAGGCGGCAACTGTGAATGTTTTCAGAAAAAAAAAATCAAGTTCTAATTTATCAACATTTGCAATGCAAAGAATAAGTGAAGACAGCAAAGTAAAATTGAAATAAATGGGGATGTTAACAAGGCTCAGACATCCAAGGAAGGAATTAGCAGCATTAACTCTAAAGTCTGGCTGGGCAAAAGCTCTTAGGCGGCAACTGAAAATGTTTGAGAAACAAGACTTAAATTTATCTCATCGCCACAACATATCATCAAATCATATTGACCACAACTTGTTAGCTAGTCGTAACAAAATTAATCACAATAAACAGTTCAGTACACCGACCAAAATACAGTCTCAGGTTACTACCAACAAAAAATTAGATACGATGCAAAAAACAGAGCAAACAAGATCAAAGAGAATCCCTCAGAGACCCGCTTAAAATCACGCACACAGCTGAACCAAACCAGCTGCAAATAGATATTCCAGCCCACAAACAACAAAGGTTATGGGCGAAGGAGGACACTCGCAGTGGAGAGAAGTAGCTGTTGTTTACAGTGTCATACGGCACTTCCTATGGTCTGAGAATCTTCACCAGGATAATTTAAGAACGGACAAAATTGACTATACAAACTATACCAGGACCTGAAGCTATTGGTATTAAGCCTTAGAAAGCCGCAAAAATGTCGTCATTCGGAATCTGACGGTAATTCCAACAAAAAGCTAATCATCATGGGCTTCAATTGCATTATAGCTCAAAATAAAATCAATGCAAACAAGGCGTATCGTCAGAATATAAATGCCTTCTCATTCACAGGTAAATAAGCACTGTGTCAGAAGGTGTCAATACCTCCTCACGATTCAAACAGATCTTGAGAAGCAAACAATGAATAACAGTGAAGAAAGATACATAGTTGCTCAGTGGTGGCAATGTTTAATTGGTTCGATTCTGCCAGCGATGTCGTCAATGCTTTCAGAAGAGGGAGCTTATTATCCTCATCGCAACTAAGTCCTCCAAAGCAAACACACAC
Source organism: Thinopyrum elongatum (assembly GCA_011799875.1). Taxonomy (NCBI): domain Eukaryota; kingdom Viridiplantae; phylum Streptophyta; class Magnoliopsida; order Poales; family Poaceae; genus Thinopyrum; species Thinopyrum elongatum. The sequence goes on along the minus strand of CM022297.1, from coordinate 449,842,353 downwards.
ATCAAACACACGAAAGGGGAAACAACAATGGAGGGCAGACTAACAAAATCAAGTATCAGATGGCTCGGTTCAGCGGGATAATCAGCATACAAATCAACTCCTGAGAGAAAACCTGCGATCTGGTCTGTTGAGCTTGAAAATTTGCAAATCGTTACCGCCATCATCCGAGGAAAAGAAAAATCTAGAAAGAATATTGAACCAAATGAGAAAGGTTCACACTAATCATCAAAGGCTTCACGAAAGCACGATATCTCAAAAATAAAATTCCTGTTTTATTTTGAACAACTAACAGTACCAAAGTAAGCATAGCACCATACGACCACTATGCAGTCAAATTTTCATCTACAAAGTCAGATTCATAAGTATGTCAATCGGCACAAATCCAGCGAAGCAGATCCTAAGACTGGGGCGACAAATATGAACTCATCATCCTCATAACTACAATATAGCCAATTCAAAATCGGCTAGCTATGGTCCTCAATCATTCCAACTATACCTGCTCTGCTTTATCTCAATTTGTATCATCTTGTACTCTACATAATTATTACAGCTGGTACTACATGAAAGTTCTAAAAGAATTTCAGTTGTCCAACAGTTTGCAAATTGCTATCTTACAAACTGGTTCTTAGTTGATAGTCACACATGATAGATCATATTGAGTGAATTTTCGCATCAATGCTCCAAATCGAAGCAAAAAAACTTCACTTTAGGATATGGTTTCTCATATGCAGCTAGAATTGAAACTACACAGGCAAGCTAAAGGTCGTCAACTAGGAGCTAAAGACTTCTGTTCAAGTTCAAAGTTTGGCCATCTGAACTACAGAAACAAGCAGATTTTGACCTCATTACTAATTATACCACCCTCATAAAGAGACATATGCTCGTCAAACCTAGAAGATAGTACTATATATATGTAATAAAAAGAGTCAGAATATGGATGGTGATTCAGCGGGATGGTCGGCAAGGCAAATGAATGCCAGTTACGATGAACGAAACCAAATATCAATCGTCACCGACCTCAAACCGGATGCAGAAACAAGTAGTAAAATCCCTCAAAGTAGAACGCAGAGAGAAGAGAGATCGAAAACTGCACAGGGGAGGGGGAGGGAACCTGTTGAGACGGGAGGTGGCGGCGTGGGGAAGAAGGTCTCTCTTCGCTGGTGGTTAGGGTTTCGCAAAGGCGCCCGGCCGACCCGTGCCCTTGGATCGTCGTGGCTCGCAGGCGACCGGCCCACAAGCCTGGTGTAATCTCCTCGGCCCATAGATCACGTCTGATGGGGCCCACGAACCCATCGCTTTGTTTTTCTTTTAAATGCGTTTGGGGGCCGAAGAGTCATTGCATGTACGTAGCTGTGTCTGGTTAGGGTTTTCTTCTCCCGGAGGCGATCTTCCGCCGCCGCCGAGCGTTCACCTTCCCTCCTCCGATCCCTCCTAGGCTGTTGGTTCGGGCTGACCAAGGTGTGATCCTTGCATCACCTCCCGGCCTTGATTGACTCCCCGGAGGCGAGAAGAGAGTTAGGGTTCGTCACAAGGCTCGATCTGCATCTATCTCGGGCTAGGGTTCAAGACTTTCGCGGTGATGGGATCGAAGGCTGCTGAGTCGTCGGGTTCCAGCTCTGCGACGAAAGTAGAGAAGATGATGGCTAAGTTAGGGCTTCGCGAGGAGGATCTTGACGATGTTGTCTTTGACGAGAAACAGGCACCACCGGAGGCTGCTAGGTGGATGGCTGTGGCTAGGGTTCATATTGATAAGCCATATGGTCAGTTCTGGTTCTTCAAGAACATGCAATCAGCATGGGATCTGGCGCACGATGTCAAGTTTCGCCCACTAGAGGAGAATCTCTATACTATGCAGTTCTTTTGCCTTGGGGATTGGGAATGTGTGATGCAGGATGGGCCATGGAACTTCAGAGGAAATGCAGTTATCATCGAGCCATATGACGGTGTAACCAAGCAACTGAGGTGAATCTTGATATTCTTAACATATGGATACAGATCCATGATGTTCCAGATTTATATGCACATCTGGTTGCGCCTCTAGCAGCGAAAGTTGGAGAGGTTTTGTTCACTGAAACAATGACGCAAGATTTTTCTGGGAACTTTTATCAAGTCTGGGTTAAGATCAATGTGCACAAGCCACTCAAGAACGCGGTGTCCATGATCCGTGATGGCAAGCGTCAGATCTACCGCGTGAAATGTGAGCGTTTACCAGATTGGTGTGCAGTGTGTGGCCATCTTGGGCATGTATGCAAGGAGCATGGCAATGGAATCCACCCTCCTTCAGCTTTGTACTTTAAGGATCTAAGGGCTTCTTGGAACATGCGTGTTGGTGCAGGGCCCAGGGGCGGACGTAGTAGAGGACACCGGGGTGGCCGGCGTGGAGGACGCACAGGACGTGGTACTGGACCGGGAAATACTAGGGAGGATGATATGGAGAATCTGGTAGACGACGAGGCTGATGCAGTCATGAAGGAAGCCGAAGAAAACAGAAAGCGATTGCCCGACGATCCCCGGGGAGGTGTTATGCCAGCACTCCCATCAGCTCCAAAAAATATCCTAGCACTGCCCCCAGCGACGGTGCCGCTGAGTCCATCATCCAAGCAGGAACAGAAGAGGCTTCGGGTGAACCCAGAAAAGAATAGCTCAAAGAAGGGTGCTGCTCCAGAAAAACCAAATGATGCAAGATCGGTGACCTCCCGTGAGGAGGATTGCCGGGCACAATGAATCTTCTATGTTGGAATTGTCGTGGTGCGGGCAAAGCTGCGACAATTCGGGAGCTTCACGACTTAGCGAAGCAATTTGCCCCGACCGTGTTGTGTATAGTTGAGACACAAATTTCTAAAGCATGTGTCGAAAATCTTGCGGATACTTTGGTTTTACTCATTCTTATGTTGTTAGTAGTTCTGGCCGTAGTGGCGGCCTTGGCATTTTCTGGAATGATGGAATAAAAGATTGAAGTTTTTGGTTATTCAGAGTATCTTATAGATGCCACCGTTAGCTCCCATAACAGTACTAACTGGCGACTTACGTGCGTCTATGGGGAAGCTCAAGTGGGAGAAAGGTAGCCCCCTGCCATGGTTGTGTATGGGGGACTTCAACGAAGTTCTATATGCTCATGAACATGTTGGAGCAAGACAGAGACGGGCCACGCAGATTGCAGGATTTCGGGAGGATATGGATGTGTGTGCACTTGATGATCTGGGCTACCAAGGAAGGCCATGGACCTTTGAAAAGAAAACAGGAGGTGGTACCTTCTGTCGGGTCCGTCTCGACCGAGCAATGGCGAACAGTGACTGGACCGCTATGTTTCCTCATGCTACGTTATACCACGAGACTGCAACGACCTCAGACCATTGCCCGAACCGGCTGCAACTTGAACCTCCTTTGGCTTTGCTAAAAGGAAAAAAGATCTTCAGATATGAACTGTACTGGGAGAGACATGCAGATTATAAGGCAGCGCTGGATAACATGCGGACGGGGGACCCGGGCGCACACATAGCGCTGGATAACCAATTTGTCTGCTTCCCTGACTCAGTGGAGTGGTGCTACGATTGGACAGGTATCAGAGGAAATTAAAAAATTGAAGAGAGATCTGGCTAACTTACAGAACGATCCCCAAAGAACTTCTCCTTCACATGCAGAGGTCAAAACCTCAGATTGCCTTGTGGAACTCTATCATATGGAAGAAATCTTGCTCAGACAGCGGTCCCGAGTTGACTGGCTCACAGATGGAGATAAAAACACCAAGTATTTCCAACGCCGGCCTAGTATGCGGTGCAGGAAAAATCAAATAAAAAATCTTCAACGTGTAGATGGCTCGATGACGCAAGACCCATCCAAGATGGCCAATCTAACGAATTCTTTCTACAAGAATATGTTTGCTTCTGAGGGAACATCGGGAATGAGTGCAGTTCTGGAAGCAGCCCCGGCTAAAGTGACGAATGAGATGAATGAAAATCTGCTTGCCCCATATGCTGTCGACGAGATCAAAACAGCTCTCTTCCAGATGTACCCAACTAAGGCACCGGGCCCAAACGGATACCCAGCACACTTCTTCCAAAGGCACTGGGTTTTGTGTGGCACCGAGGTAACCAATGTGGTATTACGTATTCTCCGAGGAGAGGAGAGCCCGGAGGTAATCAATGAAACAATTCTTGTCCTCATACCTAAGGTAAAAGATCCCACCCAGCTTATCCAATTCCGGCAAATAAGTCTCTATAATGTACTTTACAAGGTTGCTTCAAAGGTCGTATCTAATAGGCTGAAACTAATTCTACCGGAAATCATATCCGAAGAACAATCTGCCTTTGTTCCAGGAAGGCTGATAATGGATAATATCATCACGACATATGAAAGCCTACACTTCATGAAAAGGAACAAGGTTGTTCCATGCTATTATAGTATTTGCACATTAAAGTTGGATATGATGAAAGCATATGACAGGGTTGAGTGGGAGTACTTGGAAGCTATTGATACGTCTCCAACGTATCTATAATTTTTGCTTGTTCCATGCTATTATAGTATCAATCTTGGATGTTTTATATACATTCACAAGCAACTATATATCATTTTTTGGGACTAACCTATTAACTTAGTGCCCAGTGCCAGTTGCTGTTTTTTTGCTTGTTTTTGGTTTGCAGAATATCAGTACCAAACGAAGTCCAAATGCCACGAAACTTTTTGGTGATTTTTTCTGGACATAAGAGACCCTCGAACCTTCGGGAGGGGACGAGAAGATGGAGCAGTGGCCCACGAGGCACCAGGGCACGCCCAGGGGGTAGGGGGCGCCCTGGTGGCATGTGGGGCCCACGAGGCTCCGTTTGACCTAACTCCGCCTCTATTAATTCTCTAAAATCGTGAAACCAACAGAGGAGTCCATGAAATATTTTTTCCGCCATCGCAAGCCTGTGTTCTCGAGAGATCCCATCTGGAGGCCTTTTCCGATACTCCGCCAGAGGGGGAATCAATCATGGAGGGGCTCTACATCAACCTTGTCGCCCTTCCGATGATGCGTGAGTAGTTTACCATAGACCTACGGGTCCATACTTCGTAGCTAGATGGCTTCTTCTCTCTCGATGTTCTTCAATACAATGTTCTCCTTGATGTTCTTGGAGTTCTATTCGATGTAATTACTTTTTGCGGTGTGTTTGTCGGGATCCGATTAATTGTGAGTTTATAATCAGATCTATCCATGAATATTATTTGAGTTTTCTCTGAACTCTTTTATGCATGATTACTATAGCTTCGTATTACTTCTCCGATCTATTGATTTGGTTTGGCCAACTAGATTGATTTATCTTGCAATGGGAAGAGGTGCTTTGTAATGGGTTCGACCTTGCGGTGCTCAATCCCAGTGACAGAAAGGGACGTGACATGTATGTATCATTGTCATTAAGGATAAAAGATGGGGTTTATTCATACGTGAGTTTATCTTATCTACATCATGTCATCTTGCTTAAGGTGTTACTCCGTTATTTATGAACTTAATACTCTAGATGCATGCTGGATAGCGGTCGATGTGTGGAGTAATAGTAGTAGATGTAGAATCGTTTCGTTCTACTTGTCTCGGACGTGATACCTATGTATGATCATTGCCTTGGATATCGTCATAATTATTTGCTTCTCTATCAATTGCCCAATAGTAACGTGTCTAACCACTGTATGCTATTTTCAATGAGAGAAGCCTCTAGTGAAAACTATGGCCCCCGGGCCTATCTTTTATCATATATTAAATAATACCTTACTGCATTTTTACTTTGTTTATTTTATTTTATATTTTTTATCCCATCTATCTATCAAATATCATACAATTTAATCTTGCTTGTAACCGTCAAGGGATTGACAACCCCTTGTTCACATTGGGTTGCAAGGATTTGTTGTTTATGTGCAGGTGTTGCTAACGAGGTGTTGCTTGGTTCTCCTATTGGATTGATAACCTTGGTTCTTAACTAAGGGAAATACTTATCTCTACTATACCGCATCATCCCCTCCTCTTCGGTGAAATCCCAACGCAGTTCACAAGTAGCAGGAAGAATTTCTGGCGCCGTTGCCAGGGAGACATTATCAACATCTATCAAGTACCTACACATAAACTTTCATCTCCTTGCATTTACTTTATTTGCCTTTGCCTCTTGTTTTCATCTTCCCCACTTCTAAAGGTTTTTCTTACAAAAATACAAAAATATTTTCCGTTTGCTTTTTGCTTCTTTGCTTGCCTTATCGTTATGACTAGTACAATTATCCCTCCTTTGTCACTAGATTTTGAAATTCTATACTTCAAGCAGAAGCAAGGAGAATTTTTTTAAAGATGCTTGGTATAGATTAATGGAATCTTACCATGTTTGCACTATAAAAGGGGATGTAAAAATTTTGCTTCGTAATTTTTACATAGGATTAACCATGCCCCATAGACAACTTTTAGATTTTGCTGCAAAGGGTAATTTTATTGAATGCGATGCCAACACTTCTTATGAAATAATAGAGGGTATATTGGGGGTTCCACCACCCCAAAAGGGATTTGTTCTTACTCAAGAGGGAGCCCAAATATTGGACAAACTAGGTGAGATGCATAAAAATTTAATGAAGTTACAAAAATCTAATGAACCTCTCAAAAATATTAGTGTAAATCTCAATCGCACGAATACTTTGATCACCCTTTATAACAAGCGTTTGGATATTTTAGATATTAAAATTGCTTCTTTCTTAGAGAATAATGGAAAATGCAAAGAACCTCCCGGATTTGAGAAAACTCCTACAAAGATTATTAAAACCAAAGATGACAATACTTGGAACTTTGCATAATGCCTATCTAGGGGCATAAACAATAGGGCTAGTTGGGAGGCAACCCAATAGTTATCTTAATTTTCTTGTTTATTTTTCTGTTTTCTTGTGTTCACACATTTATGCTACTGTTATGAGTGTGCTTTTTATGTTTTAATTAGTGTTTGTGCCAAGTAAAGCCTTTAGGATGGTTTGGGTGATAGTTGACTTGATTCTGTGAAAAAACAAAAACTTTTGCACCCAGTTCTGGAATTTTACAAATTCATAGAAACGTGCTTTTGCTTTGAATTTTTTTAAACGTAATTGATATACAAATTTCCCACGTTTTCCTAATGTTTTAGAATTTTTAGAGTTACAGAAGTATGGTCAATGTTCAGATTACTACAGATTGTTCTATTTTTGACAGATTCTGTTTTCGTTGCATTGTTTGCTTATTTTGATGAATCTATGGATTTTATCGGGGGGTATAAGCCATGGTAAAGTTAGAATACGGTAGGCATAATGCAATAACAAAATATGAATGGGTTTGCAATAGTACTTAAAGTGGTGATTTGCTTTATTATACTAACGGATCTCACGAAGGTTTTGTTAAGTTTTGTGTGATTGAAGTTTTCAAGTTTTGGGTGAGATCACGATGGATGAAGGAGTAAGGAGTGGCAAGAGCCTAATCTTGGGGATGCCCGTGGAACCCCAAGGTAATATTCAAGGAATCTCAAGCAACTAAGCTCGACCATCGGTAATTTTACTTGGAGCTATATTTTTATTCGTCACATATCATGAGTTTTGCTTGGAGCGTCGCGTATTATATGAGTCTTTGCTTTGTTTGCTTTTTAGTTTGTCACAATCATCCTTGCTGAACACACTTATTTGAGAGAGCCACATGTTTATCATGATTTATTAGAATGCTCTAAGTGCTTCACTTAAATTTTTTGAGCTAGGCAATTGCTCTAGTGCTTCACTTATATCTTTTTGAGAGTTGATAAATTTTAAAGAAATACATGCACTCTCATGCTTCACTTATATCTTTTTGAGAATTGATAAAAGTAATGGTAATTTGCACAATATATGAATTTGGTCCCAAAGTGATGAATATTCAAGAGGGATATAATAAAAAGTTTCATGAAAGATCATTGGATATGATAAGTTTGATTCCTTGCAATAGTTTTGCGACATGGAGATGATAATATGTGAGTCATGTTAGTGAGTAATTGTAGTTTAGTAAGAATATTGGTGTTAAAGTTTGTGATTCCCTATGCAAGCACGTAAGTCAATAGTTATGCAACGAAGTTATATCCTACTTATGGTGCATTATTCTGTGTTATTTATGTTCAATGCGTGTTTATGACCATTTTCATTTTTTTTGGTTGGTCGCTTCTCAATGTATTTGCTAGCCTTCATTTGTACTAAGCGGGAATGTTGCTTGTGCATCCAATTCTTTAAACCCAAAGTTGTGCTAAATGAGTCCGCTATACCTACCTATATGTGGTATTTCCATGCTGTTCTAAGTAAATTTGCATGTGCCAACTCTAATCATTCAAAATAAATTTCTGTTTTGTGTGCACGTACTGCTCATGTGGCGGCAGGGGGTGGCCAATGTTTTTCATGCTAGGCGGGTTATTCTCATGATGAGTGTTTATTCATTTTTCATTGCACGAGAGTGTGTCAGGTAATAGGGATGCCTAGTCCCGAAATGAAAAAAAATTAATATGATGAGCTAACCATGGCTTGTGAAAAGAAAGGTGGAAAAGAAATAAACTTTATTTTCTGTTTGGGAACCGCCTATGATTTGTCTAGCATGGAAGATGTTGGGAACTTTTGGTCGTAGCGTTGACAGGAAAAGCATGCCTCTCAAAATAATTTTATCTCTCAATTTAAGCTTTGAGATCTGGCACCTCTACAAATCTCTGCTTCCCTTTGTGAACGGCCTATCTATTTACTTTTATGCAATTTTTATTTTTATTTTTGAGTCTCCATCTTCTCTTACAAAGCACCAACTAGGGAACACTATTGTCCTACTTGTGCATTGGATCTAGCTAATATTTGAGTGTGTTTCATGAATGGATCAATGATTGAGCATAATGGACTAGGGATAACTTTCTTTAGCGTTGATATTTTGAAAGACATGGTTGCTTGTTGGCATGCTTGAGTATTGATGTCTTCATGTCAAATTATAGACTATTGCTTTGAATCATTCAAGTACAAATGTCCATGCTACAAAATAAAATATTATATGATGAATATGATAGGTAGCATTCCACATCAAAAAAATTTGTTTTTATCATTTACCAACTCGAGGACGAGCAGGAATTAAGCTTGGGGATGTTTGATACGTCTCCAGCGTATCTATAATTTTTGATTGTTCCATGCTATTATAGTATTAACCTTGGATGTTTTATATACATTCACAAGCAACTATATATCATTTTTTGGGACTAACCTATTAACTTAGTGCCCAGTGCCAGTTGCTATTTTTTTTGCTTGTTTTTTGTTTTGCATAATATCAGTACCAAACGAAGTCCAAATGCCACGAAACTTTTTGGTGATTTTTTTCTGGACATAAGAGACCCTGGAAGCTTCGGGAGGGGACGAGAAGATGGAGCAGTGGTCCACGAGGCACCAGGGCGTGCCCTGGTGGCTCGTGGGGCCCACGAGGCTCCGTTTGACCTAACTCCGCCTCTATAAATTCTCTAAAATCGTGAAACCAACAGAGGAGTCCACGAAATACTTTTTTCACCGCCGCAAGCCTCTGTTCTCGAGATATCCCATCTGGAGGCCTTTTCTGGTACTCCGCCAGAGGGGGAATCAATCACGGAGGGGCTCTACATCAACCTTGCTGCCCTTCCGATGATGCATGAGTAGTTTACCACATACCTACGGGTCCATAGTTAGTAGCTAGATGGCTTCTTCTCTCTCGATGTTCTTCAATACAATGTTCTCCTTGATGTTCTTGGAGTTCTATTCGATGTAATCACTTTTTGTGGTGTGTTTGTTGGGATCTGATGAATTGTGAGTTTATGATCAGATCTATCCATGAATATTATTTGAGTTTTCTCTTAACTCTTTTATGCATGATTACTATAGCTTCGTATTTCTTCTCCGAACTATTGATTTGGTTTGGCCAACTAGATTGATTTATCTTGCAATGGGAAGAGGTGCTTTGTAATGGGTTCGATCTTGCGGTGCTCAATCCCAGTGACAGAAAGGGACATGACACGTATGTATCGTTGCCATTAAGGATAAAAATATGGGGTTTATTCATACGTGAGTTTATCTTATCTACATCATGTCATCTTGCTTAAGGCGTTACTCCGTTCTTTATGAACTTAATACTCTAAATGTATGTTGAATAGCCGTCGATGTGTGGAGTAATAGTAGTATATGCATAATCGTTTCGGTATACTTGTCTCAGACGTGATGCCTATGTATGATCATTGCCTTGGATATCGTCATAATTATTTGCTTTTCTATCAATTTCCCAGCAGTAATTTGTCTAACCACTGTATGCTATTTTCAATGAGAGAAGCCTCTAGTGAAAACTATGGCCCCTGGGTCTATCTTTTATCATATATTAAAACCAAAAATACCTTGCTGCGTTTTTACTTTATTTATTTTATTTTATATTTTTATCCAATCTATCTATCAAATACCATACAATTTAATCTTGCTCGTAACCGTCAAGGGATTGCCAACCCCTTGTTCACGTTGGGTTGCAAGGATTTGTTGTTTGTGTGCAGGTGTTGCTAATGAGGTGTTGCTTGGTTCTCCTACTGGATTGATGATGTAGGGTGGAATCCTAGGGGCCGATCTTTCACGATTGGAGCGGATCCCGCGAAAAACATGAGGGGAAACGAGAGGAAACACTCAAATCAATGAGAAACGATCACACATGTGCTAGATCCACATACACATGAAGAGATACACAATCCAAATCCAACAAAGGATGATACAAACGGTAGCCAGTTCATCCCAATCCGTGAGTAGTTGAGGTCTTGAATCCGAGATGGATCTTCCCTAGATGGGGTCTTCATCCACTAGGGATCTTCTCACATGGAGGTCTTGAACTCCATGGGAGTGGTAGTCTCTCTCTCTCTCAAGAGAAGAGTAGTAGGAGCAAAGCTCACATACAACTAATCTATCATATTTGCTAACCCTAACTAGAGGAAGGGGAAGGAGTATATATGGGCTAGTCCATGAAGGGGTAAGTGAGGAGGGGATACATGGGCCTCTGGCCCGTGGCTGCGCAGGCAGGCATCGGATGTCCGGGGCTTCATGAGACACCGGATGTCTGGGGCGGTCGGCCGAATGTCTGGGGCGGTCGGCCGGATGTCCGGTCCGAGCGGGGTGGCCTTCGGCTGGCTTCTGTTGCCGATGCTGGATTTTCGGGGAAAGGCCGGATGTCCGGGGCTGGTGCCGGATGTCCGGCCGCTGATGCGCTGTTGGTCGTCTGTTGGTGCAGCTCCTTGGCGGCTGCACAGGCACTGGATGTCCGGCCTCTGGCCCGGATGTCCGGCCGCTGTAGCTTCAGCAGCTCTGTCTTCTTCCGTCTCCGCTTCCATGCTTCCCTCACGGATGGTGTAGTTGTTCCTTGGCGCTTGCACTCCTCCTCAACATCCGTGAAGCTCCGACAATACCTATGCATGCACACGGGAGGAGTGTCAAGTAGTATACCATCCTCGAAGGGGTCAAGTGAGCACGTGTAAAGGAGATGATTCACCTTTGGGTGTGTGAAGTAGATGTCGCACGTGTCACTCGCCAAATGGGCTCTTGACATGGTGATGTTCGTAGGATGCTCCGCATCATCTCCCCCCCTTGGGAAAGATCTGACCTCAGATCGAAAACCAAATCACCATGGGAAAGAGATGGCTTCGCCGTGTATAAGTGGACGTTCACCAAGTACTTGTCATCTTGAAGCTCGAAATGGGCACTCTCCAATGTCGCATCGTCTTGTGATTCCTTCAAAAGGAGTAAGGACAACAAACACTTGAAAAAATAAATGTGGTTAGCGTTAGTGCAAAACCAAGCATTCAAGAGGTGATTCACCCAACAAGTGTCATCATCAAGCATAGCATATGGTGTGACAAAGGATTGTGACATGGCATGTAAGCATATCAATCGAGCACACGCAAAGATAACATGGGGACAAGCATGTAAATGTGAGGTAGTGATGCGAATATGTGTGTCAAGAGAATAAGCATCTACCTCATTGTCATAGCAATCATGCATAAAGCGCTCGCCAAATGGTCGATGGTAGGCATAAGAATCATTCACAACACCAAAATAAATGAAGTGTCTAAACACATGGGTCAAGTGCAAGACAATCCAAACATAACGTGCATGGGGTGTAGTGAATATAGTGTGGCACTCAACACAATAGAAAGAGTAATTGTTCATCATGTGTGAGGCAGTCAACACAAGCATGTAGCAATCAATGGGACATGGCATATGTGAAGAAATGACATTGTTGCAACCAAGCATAAGATAGGGGCATGTAATCCAAGAATTGGATGCAACACACAAGGTATATATGTCATGAGGCATGGAAAGGTGAAAATAACAAGTCGAAGCAAAATCTCTAACATGTGTGCAATCAAGTGGTCCAAGAGGGCCAATAAGTCTCATGGTGCAAGCAACACAAGTAGTATGATCCGCAATATCCGTGCTCAAGAAAGATGTCACCTTGAAGGCGTGCCCTTGTGCGTCCTTCACAATGCTGAAGCACAAGTAAGTGCGATGTAGAAACACGTCGGTCGAAAGTGGCTCGCTCTCAAGAGCTCGGATGGTTAACTCACGTGAAGTGGAAGTCGACACGAAGTCCAAGTATCCAACACATGCACACAACAAAACAAAGAACGTATGCGCATGGTAGATAAACACATCATCATCATGATGGTTCTCATCTCTTGCACATAATCATTAGAAGTACAAGTGCGTGAATAATATGATGCAACAATGGCGATACTCATGGCACTAGTTATATGGTGCAAAGAGGTAAGACAAACATGCTTCACAAGAAATATGTCAAAATCTCCCAATATGTGTGAGAATGCTATGGTGGCAATCTCATTAGCAAGACTAAAATCAATGTTGCACTCAATGCATGGCCAATCATCTAGCATGAGAGAGGCAACATATGGAGATATATGACAAGAAGCAATAACAATCATGTGCAAAGCATGTAGATGGTTGTCATCAACCGCATGAAACCAGCAAGTATGAATCATCAGTGGTGCAACAAGGCAAGCAATCATAGTAATCAAGTCGTGCAAACTAGTGGAGCGAAGATGTGACACACTAGAGGAAATCATGGCAATCATGTCATGTGAGCAAATAGTGGACATAGGCAATGCACAAGACATATCGCAAGCACGAACACAAAGCAAGATCAATGTATCATCACAGGTATGGGTCACAAAGGAAACATGGCAAGAACAAGCAATATTGCCACCAAACTTGCAAATACACATATAAGTACTAGAGTCAATCATCATGTGTAATGCAAAGCATGGGTCACAAATGCATGGTAAAGGTATAGGAATGAGCATATTATGCAAAGTGAACATGGCAAGATGGGCATAGAATATGTAATGGACAATAACCCATAGCCAAGTGAGGGCCATGTAGAAGAAATGTGCGAAGTCATGGCACAATGGAAATGGTGTGCAAACCAATCCATGGGATCCCAAGTCATCGTTGCTCTCTAGAGCTCGTTTTGTCAACTAATGGGATTGTGAGGTTGACAAGTATTCATGGGTACCTACACAAAAGAGACACAAACGAAACAAATTGTGTGCGTGGTAAATGTACACATCATCCATCATGATGTGTATGTGCACGTGTGAGTTAGCACAAGATAAGCATCGCTCAAAGAAATTTAAAGCATGGTATAAGAACATGTCATCCATCATGAAAGAATAGTTGTTATGTATAACACGATGGGGACACAAATTTAGCATACAAGTATATGGCACATCAATATCATTTTCATTCATGGGGAGCATATTGTGCACACAATTATTGGGATCATGCAATGGATGGGATGGATCGAAATCTCCTAACATGTATGAGGAAACTATGGGGGTCTCCTAATGAGCAATATCGGAAACATCATATGGAGAAAATGGACATGTCGTGGTGGATCACGATCACCTATGGGGCCATCGGCCCCTTGTGGTTCGGCAAGGGGAAGGTCACGTTGCACAAAGAGCAGAGGCCATGAAACAACATGACGATGGTGACACTGGTGATTTTTATCCAGGTTCGGGCCGCCGTGAGGCATAAAACCCTACTTCTGCTTTGGTGAAATTGATGGAGGAACCCAACGAACGCGGAGCGCTCAAGCCCGGTAAGGTGGCCTCGGGGAGAGCAACTACGCGCGTTCAAGTGTGTGAGGGTCTGAATCCTTTGCTAGGTCGCCTTGGACCTCATTTTATAGCTTAAGGGGTGACCACAATGGCAAAACAGTCTTTATCTACTGATTAGATAGCTAACAGTGCTATCATACCTAACTCTGGCAGTTAGGACAAAGTGCATTAAATGCACTTCTAGGTGTCATGCTGAGGGCGAAACCCGGCAGGCCTGCCGAGCCGCTTAAACATCTCTTACTTATCATCTTGACACGCCTATGGATGGGTGTCACTTGGATAAATCTTGTCTTCCAACGGGCCGCCACGTGCTTAGCAGAGGCCACTTAATCACTTGGGGGCTCAACACCGCACTGATAAGTGACTTGCGTCATTGTGCGGTGGAGCGGTGGTGTCTTAGCGGGGAGCCCCGCCCCTGGCGGACCCGGCAAGCTTGCTGGGGAAACCTTGGGCTTGCCCCTGGGGCGGCCTCGACCCGGCCAGGCTCTCCTGCCCTGCAAGGGAGGCCTTCCCAAGGTGATATTCTTCTGTCCTGCTTATTCTTGATCTTTCTTGATCCGCTCTTTGATCTCACTAAGAGCTGCTTCTCTGGCTTGGCCTTGGTTTGTAGTGTTGATTGTTGAACAGACGATGCCAGCGCGTCTGTGTGTAAGTCTGGGCAACGAACATGAATGTTTGTTGCATCGACAGGAGCCCCCGGGCCTGGCCCACACGTGCCCCAGCAACCACACAGGCGAGCACTTGAGCCATGCTACTACGGGTTTTAAGTCTCTCTTGACATTCTCCTTGCTTCTTCATTAACCTGGGATTGAATCAGTTCCCGGTTTTTTGTGAGTCGTGCAGAACAGCGTGGGTAATTCATGTCGTGGCCAGTGGGTTGCCCACGTTCATGAGGAGGTAACTGCCATTTTACTCATCCCATGACCCCTGCTGTTTCCGCCATGTATGCTGCATGCATTGCGCAGGGTTGGTGGCGGATGCGTATGGCGCGGGAATGAGTGCTATGGCAGAAAGCTGGGCGTCGTGGATAGGCGCAGGAGGGCGGTATTGAGTATTTACGTCATTAGTGATGCAGAGGAGCTGGAGTGGTGGAGTGGGTGATAACCCACAAGTATAGGGGATCGCAACAGTTTTCGAGGGTAGAGTATTCAACCCAAATTTATATATTCGACACAAGGGGAGCCAAAGAATATTTGCAAGTATTAGTAGCTGAGTTGTCAATTCAACCACACCTGGAGATTAATTATCTGCAGCAGTATGGTCAGTAGCAAAGTAATATGATTGTTTTGATAATGGTAGTAACAGTAACGATAATGGCAACAATGATAGCAATAATTTTGTAGCGAGTGTAACAGTAACAGCAGCAGTAGTAAGTTAGCAAGAACAATATATGGAAGAATTCGTAGGCATTGGATCGATGAATTCGTTTGATGATATTCATCATATAACAGTCATAACCTAGGGCGATACGGCACTAGCTCCAGTTCATAAATATAATGTAGGCATGTATTCCGTAAATAGTCATACGTGCTTATGGAAAGAACTTGCATGACATCTTTTGTCCTACCCTCTCGTGGCAGTGGGGTCCATAAGGAAACTAAGGGATATTAAGGCCTCCTTTTAATAGAGAACCGGAACAAAGCATTAGCACATTGTGAATACATGAACTCCTCAAACAACGATCATCACCGGAAAGTATCCTGACTATTGTCACTCCGGGGTTTACGGATCATAACACGTAATAGGTGACTATAACTTGCAAGATCGGATCTAGAACATAGATATAATGGTGATAACATAAATGGTTCAGATCTAAAATCATGGCACCCGGGCCCAAAGTGACAAGCATTAAGCATGGCAAAGTCATAGCAACATCAATCTCAGAACATAATGGATACTAGGGATCAAGCCCTAACAAAACTAACTCGATTACATGATGAATCTCATCCAACTCCCTCACCGACCAGTGAGCCTACGAAAGAATTACTCACTCCCGGTGGGGAGCATCATGAAATTGGCGATGGAGAAGGGTTGGTGATGACGAAGATCAAAGATTCCCCTCTCTGGAGCCCAAAACGGGCTCCAGATCTGGCCTCTCGATGAAGAACAGGAGGTGGCGGTGGCTCCGTCTCGTGAAACACGATAATTCTTTCTCCCTGATTTTTTTCTCCGAAAATAGGATTTTATAGCGTCGGAGATAGGGTCAGCGGGGCCACCAGGTGGGCACAACCCACCTGGACGCGCTAGGAGGGGGGCGCGCCCTGGTGGGTTGTGCTCCCTCAGGGACCCCCCCCCTTCGGTGGTTCTTGGCTCCAGTATTTTTCTTTTATTGTATAAAAATTCTCCAAAAAGTTTCGTTCCATTCCGAGAAGTTTTATTTCTGCACAAAAACAACACCATGGTAGTTCTGCTGAAAACAGCGCCAGTCCGGGTTAGTTTCATTCAAATCATGCAAATTAGAGTCCAAAACAAGAGTAAAAGTGTTAGGAAAAGTAGATACGACGGAGACATATCAACTCCCCCAAGCTTAAACCTTTGCTTGTCCTCAAGCAATTCAGTTGACAAACTGAAAGTGAAAAAGAAAAACTTTTACGAACTCTTTTGCTCTTGTTTACATAAATAAGCTTAAGTAGCACCCAGGTTTTCAGCAAAGATTATGACTAACCATGTCGGCAATAACTCTTAAAAATTATATTAACTCATACCAATGGCATAAGCAACTAGCGAGCAATAATAAGATATCTCAAATGACAACACTTTGTCAAAACAATCATGATATAGTATGACAACAGTGGTATCTCGCTAGCCCTTTCTGAGAGCGCAAAACATAAATGCAGAGCAGCTCCAAAGTTCAAGCAGCGACTAAACATTGTAATTCATGGTAGAAAAGATCCAGTCATGATGCATCCAACATTAGCTATACACAATGCATGAGGATGACAATAGTGCTCTCAGATCTGGCGCTTATTTGAGAAGGTGATGACACAACATAAAATTAAATAGATAGTCCCTTCGCAGAGGGAAGCAGTGATTTGCAGCGGTGCCAGAGCTCAGATTTTTAAAACAGAGATAAATGAAATTTTGAGAAATGTACCCTTCCTGTTTACTTCGCGACCATTAGTTATCGATATCTTCCATGCTAAACACATTAGTGGCGGTTCCCAAGCGATAAAAGTAAAGGTTTACTCCCCCTCCACCAACAAACACACTCCACGGCTAGCCGCATCCACGGGTACCGTCCATACCAACATCAGTCATGGGGGAGTTTTGTTTAATTATTTACAATTTGATTTCGGGACTGGGAATCCCTATTACCGCCCCTCTCGTGCAAGGACGGGTGAATAAACACTCATCATGAGAATAACCCGCTTAGCATGGAAGATATTGACCACCTCATGTCACTCCATGAACAATCCAGGCACACAAAAACAGATGTTTATTTGAAGTTTTTAGAGGTGGCACATGCAACTTTACTTAGAACGGCAGGGTAATACCGCATATAGGTAGATATATGGTGGACTCATCTGGAATAACTTGGGTTTTAGGATTTTGATGCACAAGCAGTATTCCCGCTTAGTACATGCGAAGGCTAGCAAATAGGTTGAGAAGCGGCCAGCTAGAGAGCGAAAACGGTCATGGACATGCATTATGGATAAGTAACACTGGATACTAGCATGAGTAGGATATGAACACCATGAACATAAATATCATAGAGGCTATGTTGGTTTTGATTCAACTACATGCATGAACATGTGCCAAGTCAAGCCACTCGAACATTCGGAGGAGGATACCATATCATCATACCACATTACAATCATTTTAATGCATGTTGACATCTAAGATAAATCAGTATCCACTCCTAGCTACTTAAGCATGGCATGAGAAACTATAATCTCTAATTGTCAATGCAAACATGTTTGATCATAATAGGCTGAATCATGGATACTAGGTTAAACATATTTACAAAAACATAACAAGTTGAGTTCATACCCGTTTCTCTCTGCCACAGCCAGTTCATCAAATATCATCATTATTGCCTTTCACTTGCACGACCGAATGATATGAAAATAATAATAGTGCAAGAGTTCCGTGGACTAGGCTGGAATCTGCAAACATTTTATTCAAAAGAAGAAGACAAGGCAATTTGAGCTCTTTGTTAGATCAACGATAATGCATATGAGAGCCACTCAACATTTTCATCATGGTCTTCTCCTCGGCATGACTCAATAAAAGAAAAAGAATTTCAAAGAAACACACTGAAATATTTTTGGAGTTTTTAGTTTTTCTTGAAGAAAGCAAATTAAAGAAAGAAAAATATAAACGAGAAAAACTATTTACACGGGAAAGCTCCCAACAAGCAAAAGAAGAACAAGGAAATCTTTTTGGGTTTTCTTTTAAATACTACAACTAACTAAACTAGAAAGAAAAACCGAAAAGAAGCAAGCAACATTTTTTTGTGATTTTCTCAAAGTTTTTCAAACACACAAGAAGAAGGCGAGAAAATAAATCTAGCATGGATAATACAATGAAAAAGTGTGAACACCGACAACTGGAATGAAATGTGTGAACATGAATATAATGTCGGTGGAAATACGTACTCCCCCAAGCTTAGGCTTTTGTCCTAGCTTGGTAATCACCACTCGTAGTAACCCTCAGGTCCCACGTTGAAGTGTTGTGGAGCGGGCACCTAAGCGTCTCACTCCTGAGGCTCCTCCTCAGCCGCCGCCTGGTTGTTCCGGTAGGCAATAATGTCATCTGGCATGATCCTATATCCGCCCCTGGCAATAGAATCAAACAAAGCAGGTGCAGGCAATGAAATAATATCACGGGTATTCTCACTAAAAACCAGGTTGTAAGGAATATGAATAGTAGTGTTCTCCCCATCAATAAATTCATGAGCTGCCATAGCCTGGCGATCTAAATAAACCTTGGTTAAACGATAATCATGCTGGAGAATCTGAATATTAAAGTGACTCGCTAAACGAGTCGCATAAATACCGCCATGAATTTTGCCCTTGGTCCTGTTGAGGTGTAGACGACGCGCAATAATAGCTCCTGGGCTATAAGCATTATCGCCGTATAGTGCACGGCGTAAGACTGCGAAATCGAGGGCACTAAGTGCACCAACCTTCTCCCTAGCAAGTAAACACTTTGCAATGAATAGAGCAAAATAATGCACAGAAGAAAATTGCAAGCTAGTGGCGGTGACACTCGATACCGCTCTCTCATCTCCCACTGACAGAGTACGATAAAAGTCATCAAACTCTGCAGGCCTAGGCTCTCTTATTTCCCCGTCAGAAGGGATCAAGCATATATCACAAAAGTCGGTAAGTGGTATCTGACGGGTTTCAGCATATAAATTAAACTGCAACTCAGGGGGGTTATTCCTACTCAGAAAATGGAAACTTTGCACAAAGGAATTTGTAAGGAGATGGTATTGTTCACACTCAGCTGCGATGAAGTCGGTGAGACCAGCGTTAGCAGCAAATTATGAAAACTCTTGACGGATTCCATCTCCATCCATAAAGGGATTATGCGGCCATTCACATGGCCGCACCTCCGCCCTTCTCCGAGTGTGGAGATCGTTATCCGATGACTCCCCAATGACTCCCTTGGAGTTCTTCTTGGAAGCAAACTTCCTAAAGAAACTCATCTTATTCCCATGAACAAAATTCTGAAAATTTTAGTCCACAAAATTTTTGTCAACAAAACTTCACAAGATTGATAGCAACTACTCATAGGGATGCATAGAGGCTATATTGAGCATTCAAACTACTTAGAACTCCAAGAATTCAACATGCAAGCTCATCTACAGCAGCACCAAGAGTAGCTAATTATTCAAAATATAAACCACTAAAGCAAAAACTAATTGGACCAATGGAGGAGTCACATACCAAGTAGCAATCCCCCAAAACAGTTTCGGAAACGGAGCTTCGAGCAAAGAGATCGAAATCAGCGGGTTTGAGAGCAAGAACACGAGAGAGAGAGAGAGAGAGAGAGAGAGAGAGAGAGAGAGAGAGAGAGCAATGGTGATTTTTTCTGGAGGTAGGTGATGACATGGGCTAAAGAGATAAGTGAGGGGGCCCACGTGGGGACCACAACCCACCAGGGCGTGCCTGGGGCTGCTGGCGCGCCCAGGTGGATTGTGCTCACCTGGTGCACCCCCCTCTGATGTTATTTGCAAAAAAAATTCTTAAATGTTCAGAAAAAAAATCATATTAAATTTTCAGGGCATTCTGAGAACTTTTATTTTTGGGTCATTTTTTATTGCACGGGAAATTCGAAAAACAGAGAAAACATGGCATTTTATTTTATTTAACTAAGAGAAACATAAAGTAAAAGTTGGGAGCAGAAGGTTGTGCTTACTAAGTTCATCAAGCTCATACCTCTCAAAAATGATCCATTAATAAGGTTGATCAAGTCTTATTAACAACCACTTTCGATTAGCATGAAACCAAAGAACTTTCGTAAAACACTAAGTTACCTCGACGGGGATATGCATGTCCCCAACAATAAGCATTTCATATTTCTTTTTGGTAGTAGGTAGAGGTAGTTGAAAACTTTCAATAGTGAGTGTCGGAGATTTTTCAATAACATTAATACCATTCACTTGGAATTGTTTCTTCGGAAAGTGCACCGTATGCTCATCACCATTGATATGAAAAGTGACCTTGCTTTTATTGCAATCAATAATGCCCCCTGCAGTATTCAAGAAGGGTCTACCGAGGATAATCGACATGTTGTCGTCCTCGGGCATCTCAAGTATAACAAAGTCAGTTAAAATAGTAACATTTGCAACAACAACGGGCACATCCTCACAAATACCGATAGGTATGGCAGTTTATTTGTCAGCCATTTGCAAAGATATTTCAGTAGGTGTGAGTTTATTCAAATTAAGTCTTTTATATAAAGAGAAAGGCATAACACTAACACCAGCTCCTAAATCACACAAAACAGTTTTGACACAATTTCTTTTGATGGAGCAAGGTATAGTTGGTATTCTCGGATCTCCAAGTTTTTTTGGTACTCCATCCTTAAAAGAATAAGTAGCAAGCATGGTGGAGATTTCAGCTTCCGGTATTTTTCTCTTATTAGTGATGATGTCTTTCATATATTTTGCATAAGGGGCCATCTTTAATATATCAGTCAAACGAGTGCGCAAAAAGACTGGCCTAAGCATTTCAGCAAAGCGTTCAAATTCTTCATCATCTTTCTTCTTAGTTGACTTAGGTGGAAAGGGCATGGGTTTTTGAACCCAGGGTTCTCTTTCTTTTCCATGTTTTCCAACAACAAAGTCTCTTTTATCATATCTTTTATTTTTAGGTTGTGGGTTATCAAGACCAACAACTGGTTCTATTTCAACATCATTATCTGGTTGTTTATCATTATCTGGTTGAGTGTCTTCTCGAACATCATCATTATCTTTTTCATTATCACTAGATGAATGTTCATTACCAGATTGAGTTTCAGCATCGGAAATAGAAACATCATTGTCATTATTAGGAGGTTTTTCTATCTCAGGTTCACTAGAGGCATGCAAAGTCCTATCATTTTTCTTTTTCTTCTTCTTTTTAGAGGGACTAGTTACATCAGTGTTGATTCTTTGAGAGTCTTGTTCAATTCTTTTAGGATGTCCCTCTAGATAAAGTGGTTCCTGAGTCATTTTACCTCCTCTAGTTGCTACTCTAAGAGCAAAGTCATTTATATTATTATTCATTTCATCTAGCAACTCTCTTTGAGATTTGGCAACTTGTTCTAGTTGAGTTTGAACCATAGAGGCATGTTTTCCTACACCTCTAACATCATTGGAGATTCTAAATAACAAGTCACTCAAGCGAGCAATCATATCAGAATTGTATTTCAATTGTTTCATAACATTTTCATTGAAGTGTTCTTGCTTTCTAATGTAATTATCAAACTCATAAAGGCATTGGCTAGGATGCATATTATAAGGATTGTCCCTTTCATCAAATTTCATTAAAGAATTTACCTCTACCACCTTGGGTGGTGGTGTGTCAAGTCCATGTATTTCTTCAATAGGAGGTAAATTTTTAACATCCTTTGCCTTAATACCTTTTTCCTTCATAGATTTCTTTGCCTCTTGCATATCTTCCGGACTGAGATATGAGATACCCCTCTTCTTTGGAGTGGGTTTATGTGGTGGTTCAGGAAGAGTCCAATCATCATAATTTTTCAATATATTATTCAATAATTCCTCAGCTTGGTCAACAGTTCGTTCCCTGAAAACACAACCAGCACAACTATCTAGGAAGTCCCTAGAAGCATCGGTTAGTCCATTATAGAAGATATTAAGTATTTCATTTTTCTTAAGTGGATGATCAGGCAAAGCATTAGGCAATTGGAGAAGCCTCCCCCAAGCTTGTGGGAGACTCTCTTCTTCAATTTGCACAAAGTTAAATATTTCCTGTAAGGCAGCTTGTTTCTTATGAGCAGGAATTTTTTTTCCAGAAAAGTAATAAATCATATCCTGGGGACTACGCACACAACCAGGAGCAAGAGTATTGTACCATATCTTAGCATCCCCCTTTAATGAGAACAGAAATAATTTGAGAATATAGTAATAGCGAATTTTATCCTCATGAGCAAAAAGGGTGGCTATATCATTCAGTTTAGTAAGGTGCGCCACAACAATTTCAGTTTCATAACCATGGAAAGGATCAGATTCAACCAAAGTAATCAACTCTGGGTCGACAGAGAATTCACAATCCTTATCATCAACAAAGATAGGTGAAGTAGCAAACTTAGGATCACATTTCATTCTAGCATTCAAAGATTTCTCTTTCAGTTTGCATAATAATTTCTTAAGATCATCCCTATCATTGCAAGCAAGAAAGTCTCTAGCTGTCTCCTCATCCATAACATAACCTTCAGGTACCTTAGGCAATTCATATCTAGGAGAACTAGGTCTAATGGGTGTTTCAAGATTTTCAGTTTCAGGCATTTCATCAGTTTCAACATTCTCAATATCTTTAGCTCTAGCAATTTGTTCATCAAGAAAATCACCTAGTGGCACACCATCATCAAGCAAGGTACTAGCATCATCATGAATAATATTCATAGAAGTAGCATCATCAATAACTTGCAACATATCAGGATTAATAGCATGTGGTGGTGTTGCAGGTCTACTCAAAATAGAAGGTGAATCAAGTGCGGAGTGTGATGGCAGTTCCTTACCTCCCCTCGTCTTAGAGGGAAAAATCTTAGTCTTGGTACCCTTCAGATTCTCCATAGTGATAAATTGATAATAATCCCAAGTGACTCAACAAATATAGCTATGCTCCCCAGCAACGGCGCCAGAAAAAGGTCTTGATAACACACAAGTATAGGGGATCACAACAGTTTTCAAGGGTAGAGTATTCAACCCAAATTTATAGATTCGACACAAGGGGAGCCAAAGAATATTTGCAAGTATTAGTAGCTGAGTTGTCAATTCAACTACACCTGGAGATTAATTATCTGCAGCAGTATGATCAGTAGCAAAGTAATATGATAGTTTTGATAATGGTAGTAACGGTAACGGCAACAGTGATAGCAATAATTTTGTAGCGAGTGTAACAGTAACAGCAGCAGTAGTAGGTTAGCAAGAACAATATATGGAAGAATTCGTAGGCATTGGATCAGTGAATTCATTGGATGATATTCATCATATAACAGTCATAACCTAGGGCGATACGGCACTAGCTCCAGTTCATAAATATAATGTAGGCATGTATTCCGCAAATCGTCATACGTGCTTATGGAAAGAACTTGCATGACATCTTTTGTCCTACCCTCCCATGGCAGCGGGGCCCATAAGGAAACTAAGGGATATTAAGGCCTCCTTTTAATAGAGAACCGGAACAAAGCATTAGCACATAGTGAATACATGAACTCCTCGAACTACGGTCATCACCGGAAAGTATCACGACTATTGTCACTCCGGGGTTTACGGATCATAACACGTAATAGGTGACTATAACTTGCAAGATCGGATCTAGAACATAGATATAATGGTGATAACATAAACGGTTCAGATCTGAAATCATGGCACCCGGGCCCAAAGTGACAAGCATTAAGCATGGCAAAGTCATAGCAACATCAATCTCAGAACATAATGGATACTAGGGATCAAGCCCTAACAAAACTAACTCAATTACATGATGAATCTCATCCAACTCCCTCACCGACCAGCGATCATACGAAGGAATTACTCGCTCCCGGTGGGGAGCATCATGAAATTGGTGATGGAGAAGGGTTGGTGATGACGAAGATCAAAGATTCCCCTCTCCGGAGCCCCAAACGAGCTCCAGACCTGGCCTCCCGATAAAGAACACGAGGTGGCGGTGGCTCTGTCTCATGAAACATGATAATTCTTTCTCATTGATTTTTCCTCCAAAAATAGGATTTTATAGCGTCGGAGATAGGGTCAGCAGGGCCACCAGGTGGGCACAACCCACCTGGGCGCGCCAGGAGGGGTGGGGGCACGCCCTGGTGGGTTGGGCTCCCCCAGGGACCCCCTCCGGTGGTTCTTGGCTCCAGTATTTTTCTTTTATTGTATAAAAATTCTCCAAAAAGTTTTGTTCCATTACAAGAACTTTTATTTCTGCACAAAAACAACACCATGGTAGTTTTGCTAAAAACAGCGTCAGTCCGGGTTAGTTTCATTCAAATCATGCAAATTAGAGTCCAAACAAGAGTAAAAGCGTTAGGAAAAGTAGATACGATGGAGACGTATCATGGGGCGGTTGCCCTCCGGGTGGTGAGGAGCCAGCCCCTGGCCATACCTCCCTATAAAAGGGGGCATGGATGGGAGGGCTCATCCACACACATCTCATCATTCTTCTTCTTCTTGCATCCCTCTCCCACTATGGCGAGGGGAAGAGGTCGTGGTCGAACTCTAGCGGTGGCGACAAGGGCCTCTTCTCGGTAGTGCCTCCCTCCCCCCGCAGATGATGCAGGGGCGGATTCCAGTGCACAAGGAGGTGCTAGAGGACGTGGGCGCGGTTGCCATGGTGCCAGGGGCCGAGGAGGACGCGGAGGTGTCCTGATTGCTCCTCCCCCGGTCGCCGCGGCCACAATGGAAGGTCACGCCAGGGACCAGCCATTGGAGTTCATTATCAAACTGCGCGGGCCGCCACGCAGCCGTCTTCGGCTTCCCACCCCGTTTGCAAGGGTAATGGAGGAAGACAGCCGCCCGGATTGAGGCTGCACATGAGGGGCTGCTGTAATGGCAGCATACGGGCGAACATAGAGTTCCCTGCACCTCATGCCATGCTTCTCCGGTGTGGCTGGAAAACCTTCGCTCGTGCCCACAGCTTGGCAGCGGGGCACGTTCTTCATTTCAAGCTAATGGACGCCACCCTGCTCTCTGTCAAGGTCTTCAGGCGTTCGAGTGCTCGCTTAGGGTGCTGCGCGGAAAGCTCGACCGACGACAAAAGCTCCTCCTCGAGCGACAGCGACGAAAAGGACAGTGTCGGTGAAGACGACGGTGCCGAGCGGGAGGACGGCGGCTCGAGCTCCAGCTAAGCGCAGGCCGCACCATCACCGTCAGGAGGGCGGCGATGGCACCATCATCTACACCTGGGTCTTCTACCCCCAGCAGAGCGATTTGCCGGGGTGTTGGGTGTGGATGCCTCCGCCTCCTCCAGCAGTCTTCCAGCTGGGCCTCGGCAGGCTTCCTCGTGGGCTCTAGCTTCATCTTCCCTGCCGGGGGCCTCGCTGCCGTGTTTCGCTGGTCCTGGTGGCGGTGACCAGGGCATCCCCTAGCCGCTCTCTCCGTCCGTCGTCTTCGCCTCTGCCCCTCTCGATCTTGTCAGACTGCGTCCAGCGGGCCCTGACGGGGTCAGGCTGGGCTTCTGCCCAGGCACTCCTTTTGCCCTCTTCACCTCCTATGGTAGCCCCTAGGAGGAGAGGGACAAGAAAGGGATTACGAGGCACTTATCTTTTTTCAATCTAAAACATGTAGGTATTTGCCAAACTTTAATCTGAAATATGTAATCTCTTTCATCCATATTTGTACCCTGTATGGTTTGTACTTGTTTACTCGCGTATTAATGAAAAAAAAGATATGTTTGCTGGGTACTTGTGCATGTATTTTATCCATGCAGAGGAGCGACTCCTCTATACTTTCAAGTAAACAAGGTTTTCTGGCAAGTTATCTTGCCGGTTCCTTCCATCGTTGCCACGAGGCTTGGCCCGGCGGGCTTAAGAGTGTGGAAGGAAACCAGCCCCTTGTCAAACCTCATTTTCCAAATGCCACTACGACCGTCCTGACCGAAGTAACCTTCAAATCAAAGGATGGGAGCACAAATGCTTTGAAGGCGACAAGGTTTTTTTTCTACGCACAAGTTTTTCCCTTACAGAGACACATTATGGATATCTAATGACCCACAAGTATAGGGGATCTATCGTAGTCCTTTCGATAAGTAAGAGTGTCGAACCCAACGAGGAGCAGAAGGAAATGACAAGCGGTTTTCAGCAAGGTATTCTCTACAAGCACTGAAATTATCGGTAACAGATAGTTTTGTGATAAGATAATTCGTAACGGGTAACAAGCAACAAGTGTAACAAAGGTGCAGCAAGGTGGCCCAATCCTTTTTGTAGCAAAGGACAAGCCTGGACGAACTCTTATATAAAGCAAAGCACTCCCGAGGACACATGGGAATTATTGTCAAGTTAGTTTTCATCATACTCATATGATTCGCGTTCGTTACTTTGATAATTTGATATGTGGGTGGACCGGTGCTTGGTTGCTGTCCTTACTTGGACAAGCATCCCACTTATGATTAACCCCTCTCGCAAGCATCCGCAACTACGAAAGAAGAATTAAGATAAATATAACCATAGCATGAAACATATGGATCCAAATCAGCCCCTTACGAAGCAACGCATAAACCAGGGTTTAAGCTTCTGTCACTCTAGCAACCCATCATCTACTTATTAATTCCCAGTGCCTTCCCCTAGGCCCAAATCATGGTGAAGTGTCATGTAGTCGACGTTCACATAACACCAATAGAGAAAAAAAAATACATCTCATCAAAATATCGAACGAATACCAAATTCACATGATTACTTATAACAAGACTTCTCCCATGTCCTCAGGAACAAACGTAACTACTCACAAAGCATATTCATGTTCATAATCAGAGGGGTAATAAATATCATTAAGGATCTGAATATATGATCTTCCACTGAATAAACCAACTAGCATCAACTACAAGGAGTAATCAACACTACTAGCAACCCACAGGTACCAATCTGAGGTTTTGAGACAAAGATCGGATACAAGACATGAACTAGGGTTTGAGAGGAGATGGTGCTGGTGAAGATGTTGATGGAGATTGACCCCCTCTCGATGAGAGGATCGTTGGTGATGACGATGGCTTCGATTTCCCCCTCCCGGAGGTAAGTTTCCCCGGCAGAACAGCTCCGCCGGAGCCCTAATTGCTTCTGCCCAGGTTTTGCCTCGAGACGGCGGCGCTTCGACTCGAAAGCTTCCTTATGACTTTTTTCAGGTCAAAACCCTCCATATAGCATAAGATGGGCACCTGAGACCCGCCAGGGGCGCACAAGCCTTAGGGGCGCGTCCAGGGGGTAGGGCGCGCCCCCCAGGCTTGTGGCCACCTGGTGGGTCCCCTCTAGTATTTTCTTAGCCCAATATTTTTTATATATTCCAAAATAATTCTTCATAAATTTTCAGGACTTTTGGTGTTGTGCAGAATAAGTCTCTTAGATTTGCTCCTTTTCGGTCCAAAATTCCAGCTGCCGGCATTCTCCCTCTTTGTGTAAACCTTGTAAAATAAGAGAGAAAAGGCATAAGTATTGTACCATAATGTGTAATAACAGCCCATAATGCAATA
Source organism: Thinopyrum elongatum (assembly GCA_011799875.1). Classification (NCBI taxonomy): domain Eukaryota; kingdom Viridiplantae; phylum Streptophyta; class Magnoliopsida; order Poales; family Poaceae; genus Thinopyrum; species Thinopyrum elongatum. The sequence goes on along the minus strand of CM022297.1, from coordinate 449,814,353 downwards.
AATATTAATATAAAAGCATGATGCAAAATGGACGTATCAATATCTTAAAGAGAACTTATCTGTTTTGCGTTGTCGGGGATCGAAATGCAAGCTTGTTCTCACTCCTCCTTTTTGGGATTGCATCCACGGTAGGGGCCCTGTAGTTAGTATAGAGGGAAAACATGGCAGCATATGACCCTTTGTAAATGATCATGGCAAATTCATGCTAAACTAAACATGCATGCAAGTTTTAGGCATCGGCGCTTCATTTTGTTATCTTTGCTCAGGGTCTGCGCCTGGCTTTGTACAAAGGGTTACATGCACATCGGCAAGGCTTGTACAAAAGGTGGTTGCTGGGGCTAAGCCCGGCAGCCGCGCCTTACGGGTAGAACTTGCGAAGATGCTCAATATTCCATGAGTTTTGCACCTTAATGACATCTTCGGTCTCCAGACGGATTGCGCCAGGTATGGTGACTCGTACTACCCGGTAAGGGCCTTCCCACTTTGGCGTCAACTTGTTGGAACCCTTGGCGGATTGAACACGCCTAAGGACAAGGTCGCCTTCCTCAAGGCTCCGGGAATGAATCCTGTGGCTATGATAGCGGCGCAAGGCTTGCTGGTAGCGTGCAGCACGCACAGCGGCCCGGAGACGATCTTCCTCGAGGAGCACGGCATCATCATGCCGGTGCTGCTCCTGCTCTACTTCATCGTAGGCAAGTACCCGAGGTGACCCGTATATGAGTTCCGTGGGGAGCACTGCTTCTGCCCATAGACTAGGGAGAAGGGAGCCTGCCCGGTGGCTCGATTCGGTGTCGTACAGAGGGACCAAAGAACCATCGGCAGCTCGTCGATCCAGCGTCTGCCGCATTTCTATCAAAAGTTCTCATCTTGAGCCCGCACAGCACTTAAGCATTCATCCTCTCGGCCTGTCCGTTGCTCCGGCGATGAGCAATAGAAGCAAAAGAGACCTTGCTCCCAAGGTTTTGGATGTATTGCATGAAGGCGCGACTTGTGAATTGGGTGCCGTTATTAGTGATCACTCTGGCGGGTACTCCGAAACGGCACACCAACCCCTTCAAGAACTTGATAGCTAACTGTGCGGTTACCTTCCTCACTGGTTCCACTTTCGGCCACTTTGTAAACTTGTCGATTGCAACATACAAGAATTCAAAGCCCCCAGTAGCATGGGGGAAGGGGCCCAAGATGTTGAGCCCCTAGACCGAAAATGGCTAGGATAAAGGGAGCGTCTGGAGAGCTTGAGCTGGTTGGTGAATGTTCTTGGAGTGGAACTGGCAAGCTTCACATTTGGTGACTAGCTCAATCGCATCTTGGAGGGCCGTGGGCCAGTAGAACCCTTGTCTGAAAGCTTTTCCAACCAAGGCCCTTGATCCAATATGGGAGCCACACATGCCCTTGTGTATCTCAGCCAGCAGTTCCTACCCCTCTTCCCGGTAAATGCACTTCAATTTCACACCGTTTGGCCTCCTTCTGTACAAAGTGTCATCAATGAACTGGTACATACTGGACCGTCGGGCTACTCTTTCAGCTTCTTCTTGCTCTTCGGGAAGTTCTCCTATTTGAAGGTAGTGGACTATGTGTCGTGCCCAAGTTGGAGCCCGAGGCTCAACAACAAGGACCAACGGCACCTCCTCGTTCATGGGAGCGCTCACCTTGACCGCAAGAACCTGTGGTTCCGCGGGAGAGTGCTGCTCACCAACCGAAGCGGAGTGGTTCCCGGCAGCTTCTCTACCAGCAGCTTCAGGAAGCTCTGCCGGGAGATACTTGCCGGAGTCCAACTTCCTTCTTTTTTTGGCCGTCGTTGATGGAGATACTGAAGGCTGAGTTAGGTGGAGGACAAAAGTTCCTGGTTCCACAGGGAGCTTTTGCGCAGCGCATTTTGACAAATGATCAACAATGTTGTTTTCCGCACGCGGCACGTGCTCTGTTTGCAATCCATCAAAATGCTCCTCCAGCTTTCTCACTTCCTCTATATACGCTTCCATCAATGGGCTTTGGTAATCCTTATTAACTTGTCTCACCACAAGCTGCGAGTCTCCACGGATGATCAACTTCTTGATTCCCAATTCCGCTGCCATTCTGAGCCCGGCAAGGAGCCCCTCATACTCAGCAGTGTTGTTGGTGGCCTTCTCCCGGGGGGAGTGCATTTGGACCATGCACTTGAGGTGCCCTCCGGTGGGTGCAACAAGGAGCGCGCCAGCCCCAGCGCCCTGTAACAAGAAAGCACCGTCAAAATACATGATCCGCTCCTGAGGCGCTTCCTTGGCGGGGATAACTGTCTCTGGTATCTCTTCATCTGGAGTGGGGGTCCATTCCGCAATGAACTCTGCCAGCACTCTGCTCTGAATGGTTGAAGTACTTTGATACTTCAGGCCAAAGCTCGACAACTCTAATGCCCATTCAACTATCCTGCCGGTAGCTTCAGGGTTCCTCAGTATGCGCTGCTGTGGGAAACGGGTGACAACTGTGATCTCATGGGCTTGGAAGTAGTGGCGCAATTTCCTCGAGGCCATGATGATGCCGAAGATTAGCTTTTGGACCCCAGAGTACCTTGATCTAGCCCCCTGTAATAGGGAGCTGACAAAGTACACTGGGCGTTGCACCACTTTCTTCTTTGACGCGGTCTTGGGATTGTCTTCGCTAACTTGCTCTGCCCCTTTTTGCGTCCAATTCTGCCGTGGCTGGTTCAGCTTCGTCCTCGGAAGGGATAGTTGTGGCAGCTGCTCCTTCATCCACCTCTCGCCGCACCACCAGCACTGCACTAACCACTTGGTTTGTTGCCGCTAAATATAGCAGCAATGGCTCTTGTGGTTTAGGAGCGACTAAGGTGGGGGTAGAGGAAAGGTAGACCTTTAGGTCCTGCAGTGCTGCTTCTACCTCCGGAGTCCACTTCATTGGTCCTGCCTTCTTCAGGATTTTGAATAAAGGCAAGGCACGTTCGGCAGACTTGGAAATGAACCTGCTTAGCGCGGCAACGCATTCAGTTAAACGCCTCACATCCTTGATAGTCTTGGGTGCTTGTATCTGCTCGATCGCCCTGATCTTGTCGGGGTTGGCCTCTATCCCTCGGTGAGATACAAAGAAGCCAAGTAGCTTGTCGGAGGGAACACCAAACACACACTTCTCAGGGTTCAACTTCAAATTAATCTTGCGCAAGTTAGCAAAGGTCTCTTCCAAATCTTGAATGAGCGTTGATTTGTCGTTAGTCTTGACCACTATATCATCCATATAGGCTTCCACGTTTCTGTGCAACTGTGGCTCGAAACCAATCTGCACTGCTCTTGCAAAAGTGGATCCAGCGCTCTTTAACCTGAAAGGCATGCGTACAAAGCAGTACTTGCCACATGGAGTTATGAACGCGGTCTTCTCTTCATCTTCCTTGGACATGAACATCTGATGGTATCCGGAGTATGCATCCAAAAAGGAAAGTAGATCACACCCGGAAGTGGAGTCTACGATCTGATCGATGCGCGGCAGGGGGAAGGGGTTGATAACCCACAAGTATAGGGGATCAGTTGTAGCCTTTCTCGATAAATAAGAGTGTCGAACCCAACGAGGAGCTAAAGGTAGAACAAATATTGCCACAAGTTCTATCGACCACCGATACAACTCTATGCATGCTTAACGTTTGCTTTACCTAGAACAAGTATGAAACTAGAAGTACTTTGTAGGTGTTGTAGGATAGGTTTGCAAGATAATAAAGAGGACGTAAATAAAAGCTAGGGGCTGTTTAGATAAATAAACAATTACGTTAGTTTAACGAGTATGAAAAAGTGGTGGTAGGAGTTGCGGAATTGCCTCTAAGCAATTGACTACGTTACTAGACCGATAGCAAGTTTTATGTGGGAGAGGCCACTGCTAGCATGTCATCCCTTACTTGGAATTCTATGCACTTATGATTGGAACTATTAGCAAGCATCCGCAACTACTAACGTTCATTAAGGTAAAACCCAAGCATAGCATTAAGATATATTGGTCCCCCTTCAATCCCGTATGCATCAATTTCTATGCTAGGCTGAAGCTGCTATCACCCTTGCCCTCCAATACATAGTCCTATCAACATACAACTAACCCTATGGTGTGATCCACACGCGCGCTCATATGATGGGCACCAAAGGACAGCAACATAACCACAAGCAAATTAAACCAATCATAGCAATTCACCAATCACCGATAGGACAACAAAAATCTACTCAAGCATCATAGGATGGCAACACATCATTGGATAATAATATGAAGCATAAAGCACCATGTTCAAGTAGAGGGTACAGCGGGTTGCGGGAGAGTGGACCGCTGAATATAGATGGGGGAAGGTGATGAAGATGTAGGGGAAGATGACGGAGGTGTTGGTGTAGATCGCCGACACACGATGATTGCCCCGGCGGCGTTCCGGTGCCACCGGGAGAGAGGGGGAGAGAGCCCCCCTCCTTATTCTTCTTCTTCCTTGGCCTCCCCCCTAGATGGGAGGAGGGTTTCCCCTCTGGTCCTTGTCCTCCATGGCGGCGGAGGGGCGGGAGCACCTCCGAGATTGGATCTCTCTCTCTGTTTCCTTCTGTTTCTGTGTTCCCAGATTCTGGCCTTTCACCGTTTCTTAAATTCCCGGAGATCCGTAACTCCGATTGGGCTGAAATTTTAACACGATTTTTACCCAGATATTACCTTTCTTGCGGCGAAAGAAGGGCACCAACCGCCTTACGGGGTGGCTACAAGGGTCCAGGGCGTGCCCTACCCCCTAGGGCGCGCCCCCTGCCTTGTGGCCCCTTCGGGCATCATCTCGCGTTGATTCTTTTTCCCAAAAATCACATATATTCCAAAAAAAATCTCCGTAAGTTTTTATCGCGTTTGGACTCCATTTGATATGGATTTTCTGCGAAACAAAAAATATGCAACAAACAGGAACTGGCACTGGGCACTGGATCAATATGTTAGTCCCAAAAATAATATAAAAAGTTGCCAAAAGTATATGAAAGTTGTAGAACATTGGCATAAAACAATCAAAAATTATAGATATGACGGAGACGTACCAGCATCCCCAAGCTTAATTCTTGCTCGTCCTTGAGTAGGTAAATGATGAAAAAGATATTTTTTTTATGTGGAATGCTACCTAGCATAATCTTGATCATATAATCTAATCATGGCATGAATATTAAGACGAGTGATTCAAAGCAATAGTCTATCTTTTGACATTAAGACAATAATACTTCAAGCATACTAATAAAGCAATCATGTCTTCTCAAAATAACATGGCCAAAGAAAGTTATCCCTACAAAATCATATAGTCTGGCTATGCTCCATCTTCACCACACAAAGTATTTCATCATGCACAACCTCGATGACAAGCCAAGCAATTGTTTCATACTTTTAATGTTCTCAAGCCTTTTCAACTTTCACGCAATACATGAGCGTGAGCTATGGATATAGCACTATAGGTGGAATAGAATATGATGGTGGAGGTTGTGTGGAGAAGACAAAAAGGAGAAAGTCTCACATTAACTAGGCAAATTAATGGGCTATGAAGATGCCCATCAATCGATATCGATGCAAGTGAGTAGGGATTGCCATGCAACGAATGCACTAGAGCTATAAGTGTATGAAAGCTCAAACTGAAAACTAAGTGGGTGTGCATCCAACTCGCTTGCTCATGAAGACCTAGGGCAATTTGAGGAAGCCCATCATTGGAATATACAAGCCAAGTTCTATAATGAAAAATTCCCACTAGTATATGAAAGTGACAACATAGGAGACTCTCTATCATGAAGATCATGGTGCTACTTTGAAGCACAAGTGTGGTAAAAGGATAGTAACATTGTCCCTTCTCTCTTTTCTCTCAATTTTATTTTCTCCTTTTTTCCCTTTTTTTCATTTTTTTGGTGGGCTTCTTTGGCCTCTTTTTTTTATTTGGGCTTCTTTGGCCTCTTTTATTTTTCATAAAGTCCGGAGACTCATCCCAATATGAGGGAATCATAGCTTCCATCATCCTTTCCTCACTGGGACAATGCTCTAATAATGATGATCATCACACTTTTATTTACTTACAACTCAATATTACAACTCGATACTAGAACAAAATATGACTCTATATGAATGCCTCTGGCAGTGTACCAGGATGTGCAATGATCTAGCATAGCAAAGATATCAAAAAATGGAAAAGCCATGAAAATATCATGCTAGCTATCTTACGATCATGCAAAGCAATATGACAATGAACGCTCAAGTCATGTATATGATGATGATGAAAGTTGCATGGCAATATATCTCGGAATGGCTATGGAAATGCCATAATAGGTAGGTATGGTGGCTGTTTTGAGGAAGATATAAGGAGGCTTATGTGTGATAGAGCGTATCATATCACGGGGTTTGGATGCACCAGCGAAGTTTGCACCGACTCTCGAGGTGAGAAAGGGCAATGCACGGTACCGAAGAGGCTAGCAATGGTGGAAGGGTGAGAGTGCGTATAATCCATGGACTCAACATTAGTCATATAGAACTCACATACTTATTGCAAAAATCTATTAGCTATCGAAACAAAGTACTACACTTATGCTCCTAGGGGGATAGATTGGTAGGAAAAGACCATCGCTCGTCCCCGACCGCCACTCATAAGGAAGACAATCAAAAAATAAATCATGCTCCGACTTCATCACATAACGGTTCACCATACATGCATGCTTCGGGAATCACAAACCTTAACACAAGTATTTCTACCAATCTATAATTATTCACTAGCATGACTCTAATATCACTATCTTTATATCGCAAAACTATTGCAAGGAATCAAACATATCATATTCAGTGATCCACAAGTTTTATGTAGGATTTTATGACTAACCATGTGAATGACCAATTCCTGTTAACTCTCTAAATAGATATAAGTGATGCATGAGAGTTTAATTCTTTCTACAAAAGATATGCCCACGCTCTAACAAATATAAGTGAAGCAAAAGAGCATTCTACAAATGGCGGTTTTCTATGCATAGAGAAACAGGCAATCCAAACTTCAAATGATATAAGCGAAGCACATGAAGCATTCTATAAATCAACCAAGGACTATCTCATACAAGCATGATGCATTATTAGAAGAAAAACAAAAAGCACACGACGCTCCAAGATTTACGCATATCATGTGACGAATAAAAATATAGCTCCAAGTAAAATAACCGATGATCGTTAGAAGAAAGAGGGGATGCCTTCCGGGGCATCCCCAAGCTTAGTTGCTTGGGAGTCCTTGAATATTACCTTGGGGTGCCTCGGGCATCCCCAAGCTTAGGCTCTTTCCACTCCTTATTCCTTCATCCATCATGATCTCACCCAAAACTTGAAAACTTCAATCACACAAAACTTAACAAAACCCTCGTGAGATCTGTTAGTATAATAAAACAAATCACCACTTTAAGTACTGTTGCAAACCCATTAATATTTTGTTTTTTCATTGTAGCTAATGTATTATAACTTCCCCATGGCTTAGACCACCGATAAAATTGATAGTTTCATCAAAACGAGCAAAACAATGTATCAAAAACAGAATCTGTCAAAAACAGGACAGTCTGTAGTAATCTGAACATTCACCATACTTCTGTAACCTTAAAAAATCTGAATAATTAGGAAAAAATAAACAATTTGTATAGAAGTACTGTGCAAAAAGTTTCAGAAGCTTTTGACATTCCAGTAAAAAAGGTAAATTCACACGCTACAGCCAAAGTTTCTGTTTTTCCACTACACATACCAAACAAGCAATCTAATCATCCTAAAGGCAAATCTTGGCACATTATTTTTATAATACAATGGATTTGTACAAGGGGATAATTATTTTTGTTCAAAATTTTCTGTAATTCAAGATTTGCAAAGTTTCCATGGGCATGAACAAAGTTCAAGGAGCTCCCCCACTTCAACGGTGCTCGTCCTTCTTACTTTCACTTTTCTTTTTGAAAAGTTTTAGGTTCCCCACTTTATTTTTTTGTTTTTAAAATTTATAAAAGCACTCAACAGAAATAAATGACTCTCTAAAACTTCCGGGTTGTCTCCCTGGCAGCGCTTTCTTTAAAGCCATTAAGCTAGGCATATAGTGCTCAAGTAATGGATCCACCCGGATCCCAAGGTATATCAAAGCCAATTTTAATTAACAATGATTTGTGATTTAGTAGTGAGCACAAAGTAACATATAGCAAGTAACGACGAAGTCTAAATCTCTTCCTATGCATCGGCATGTCATAAAAGAACAATTCATGCACATCAAGTAAAGGCCAATGCATAGTATAACCAGTTTCTTGCAATTTTATCATATTGGAAACATAGAGAGGCGGAGATGTAGTTCCTCTCTCATAATAATAGCAAGTAGGAGCAGCAAGCACATACATATTATATCTATCAAAATCATCATGTGCATTAGTAGAACGCAACCCATCAATATAATCCTTAATAAGTGCAAACTTCTCAGGTAAAGTGTAGTTGGGAGAATTCAAAAATATAATAGGACTATCATGTGTGGGTGCAATAGCAACAATTCCATTCTTAACATAAGGAACTATAGCAAGTTCATCTCCATAAGCATAATTCATATTGTCATCATGGCCACAAGCATAGCAAGCATCAAGTTCATCAAAAAGGGATATTTCAAACGAAACCAAGGGATCATAGCAATTATCATAGCATTCATCCTTCGGTAAGCACGAAGGGAAATTAAACAATGTATGAGTTGAAGAGTTACTCTCATTAGAAGGTGGGCATGGGAAGCTAATCCGCTCTTCCTCCTTTTATTCTTCGCTCTCCTCGTCATCTTTTTCATCCAATGAGCTCACAGTGTCATCAATTTCTTCTTTCATAGATTCCTGCAAAATATTAGTCTCTTCTTGGACAGCGGAGACTTTCTCAATAAACTCATTAATATCAGCATTATATTCATAATTCTCATAGCAATATTTAAGTATAGAAAAATTTTCAGGTCTATAAACATCATCATCAAAAGCTTCATACTTTTCAAACAAAGATTCAATTTCATAAGCACCCTTAAAAGCAACAAATTCTTCTATTCGTTCCACATCATAGTAATCATATCTACCATTAGCATAAGAAGCTAAGGTTTCATTATCATTAAATTTGCATGAAAAGGGAAGGTGTGGAGCCTTCATCCTAGAGCAATAAGTAAAATCATATCTCTGGCATAAATTCCAAGCATACCAATGCAACATATCAATTTGATCCCATAACAGTTTCCCTTTTTGTGTCAAGCGATAATCCCTAAAGTATTCACGTTGATCCAATGTGTCTCCCATTATCAAGTAGAATGGGGTTTTCTCAGGATTATCAAAGTAATGATTAATATTTTTCACATAACGAGCATCGAGGGTTTTAGGAGGTTCCCCATCTCCATGAGTAGCAAGTACACCTAATTTTTTTGGTATTTCGTGTTCCATATCCATAACTAAAGATAGAGAACAACTTAGAATAGCAAATAAAAATTACTTAGTGATAAAGCAAATAGGCACACACGAGAATATTCACCCCACGCTATTGCTCCCCAGCAACGGCGCCAGAAAAAGGTCTTGATAACACACAAGTATAGGGGATCAGTTGTAGCCTTTCTTGATAAATAAGAGTGTCAAACCCAATGAGGAGCTAAAGGTAGAACAAATATTCCCTCAAGTTCTATCGACCACCGATACAACTCTACGCACGCTTAACGTTCGCTTTACCTAGAACAAGTATGAAACTAGCAGTATTTGTAGTTGTTGTAGGATAGGTTTGCAAGATAATAAAGAGCATGTAAATAAAAACTAGGGGCTGTTTAGATAAATAAACAATTATGTTAGTTTAACGAGTATGGGAAAGTGGTGGTAGGAGTTGCGGAATTGCCCCTAAGCAATTGACTACGTTACTAGACCGATAGCAAGTTTTATGTGGGAGAGGCCACTGCTAGCATGTCATCCCTTACTTGGAATTCTATGCACTTATGATTGGAACTATTAGCAAGCATCCGCAACTACTAACGTTCATTAAGGTAAAACCCAAGCATAGCATTAAGATATATTGGTCCCCCTTCAATCCCGTATGCATCAATTTCTATGCTAGGCTAAAGCTGCTATCACTCTTGCCCTCCAATACATAGTCTTATCAACATACAACTAACCCTATGGCGTGATCCACACGCGTGCTCATATTATGGGCACCAAAGGACAGCAACATAACCACAAGCAAATTAAACCAATCATAGCAATTCACCAATCACTGATAGGACAACAAAAATCTACTCAAGCATCATAGGATGGCAACACATCATTGGATAATAATATGAAGCATAAAGCACCATGTTCAAGTAGAGGGTACAGCGGGTTGCGGGAGAGTGGACCGCTGAATATAGATGGGGGAAGGTGATGAAGATGTTGGGGAAGATGACGGAGGTGTTGGTGTAGATCGCCGTCACACGATGATTGCCCCGGCGGCGTTCCGGTGCCACCGGGAGAGAGGGGGAGAGAGCCCCCCTCGTTCTTCTTCCTTGGCCTCCCCCTAGATGGGAGGAGGGTTTTCCCTCTGGTCCTTGGCCTCCATGGCGGCGGAGGGGCGGGAGCCCATCCGAGATTGGATCTCTCTCTCTCTGTTTCCTTCTGTTTCTGTGTTCCCTGATTCTGGCCTTTCACCATTTCTTAAATTCCCGGAGATTCGTAACTCCGATTGGCCTAAAATTTTAACACGATTTTTATCCAGATATTAGCTTTCTTGCGGCGAAAGAAGGGCACCAACCGCCTTATTGGGTGGCCACAAGGGTCTAGGGCGCCCCCTACCTTGTGGCCCCCTCGGGGCATCGTCTCGCGTTGATTCTTTTTCCCAAAAATCACATATATTCCAAAAAAATCTCCGTAAGTTTTTATCGCGTTTGAACTCCGTTTGATATGGATTTTCTGCAAAACAAAAAATATGCAACAAACAAGAACTAGCATTGGGCACTGGATCAATATGTTAGTCCCAAAAATAATATAAAAAGTTGCCAAAAGTATGTGAAAGTTGTAGAATATTGGCATGAAACAATCAAAAATTATAGATACGACGGAGACGTATCAGGGGTCCTTCAGGCATGCCTTGTTCAGGTCTGTGAAGTCAATGCAAAGCCTCCATTTCCCATTTGCCTTGCGCACTACCACTGGGTTTGCTAACCATGTTGGATGCAACACTCCCCTGACCAAACCAGCTGCTTCATGTTTCTTGATCTCCTCGCCAATGAACTGTTGCCGCTCCAAAGCCTGCTTTCTAACCTTCTATTTGACGGGTTGAGCATGAGGGCAGACAGCAAGGTGGTGCTCAATTACCTCCCTGGGAACGCCGGGGATGTCAGATGGTTGCCAAGCAAACACATCGACATTCGCCCGCAGGAAGGCAACGAGCGCACTTTCCTATTTGTCATCAAGGGTGGCGCTGATGGTGAACGTACCGTCAGCGCCATCCTGCCTTGCCGGGACCTTCTTCACAGCAGGTGAAGCAACCTTGGACCTCTTACTAGTGGAACTCTCCGGCAAGTCATCAACAGGTGCAGCGCACTCCGGAGAGGCGCGCTTCCCAGATTCCTTGCTAGCATCTCTGCTAGCCTTCTTTTCCTTCTTTGTCTCCTTGGCGGGAACTGTGGCTTCAGCAACCTCAGTTGCTACTGCATCTCGATACATCTGATCCACACATATAATTGCATCTTTCTTATCTGATGGAATGGAAATGACGCCCAACGCCCCTGGCATCTTCAAGGTGTTGTAAGCATAGTGGGATGCTGCCATGAATTTTGCCAGAGCTGGACGACCAAGGATCCCGTTGTATGGCAAGGGAAGCTCAACAACATCAAACACAACTCTCTTGGTCCGGTAGTTCAGTTCTTCGCCAAACGTTACCGGCAATGTAATCTTCCCCTTAGGACGGCTCCTGCCGGGGTTGATTCCTTGGAACGTACCAGTAATCTTAAGCTCTTCGTCAGGAATCTGCAGCTTGCTGACCACTTTGGGGGAGATCAATGTCAACCCAGCCTCGCCATCAACTAGCATCTTTGTGACTTTGAGGTTGTGGATTGTTGGGGAGACCAACAATGGCAAGCACCCTACCACGATGGTGCAGTCGTGGTGATCCTCTTCATCAAAGATGATAGGTGTGCGGAACCATTTGAGTGGCTTCCAAGAATCTGCGGCTGGTTCCACGGCATTGACTTCTCGCGCCCACTGCTTGAGCTGGCGGTGAGAGGAGTGCAAAGATGCACCTCCGTCAATACACATGGCTTCAGTTGCTTTCTGGAATTCTTGCTCGCTGGTTTCTTCCTCATCCCCTTCATCACTTTCACAGTCTTCTTCTTTCTTCTCACAGCCTCTAGCAGGTTTCTCCTTTTGCTGTGGGGCCTTGCCACGGGGACCTCCTCTACCGCCACGGCCCTTTCCTCTAGCACCTTCTTGGTCTCTCTCTTTATCGCGCTTCTCATACTCAGCCTTCTGCTTCTTGACAAGTTGCTCAACTTGATGACATTCTTGGATATCATGGCCCTTAGTGCGGTGGATTTTGCAGTATGGCCCATCGGACTTCCCAGCTTTTTCTGCCGCCGCAGCCTCCCGGCAATCAGCGCACACGGCAACTTCCTTGCCGGGGGCTTCGGTTTTGGCCTTCTTGCCAGTACTAGGGTTGCTAGAACCCTCAACGACCAGTACTGACTTCTCCTTGTGCTTCTTGTTGATCTTTCGGTTCTTCCTCTTTGGGTTGGCGGCCTCGTCATCTTCCTCTGAATCAACCTCGGCGCCATCCTCTTCTCTGGGGAGTCGCCTTCCCTCTTCAGCTCGGGCACATTTATCTGCCAACGTGTACAACTCATTGACGGTCTTGGGCAGCCGGACGTTCATCTTGGACCGTATCCTTCTGTTGCGCACGTTCGAATGGAACACATCAATCACAGTTGCTGGGTGTATCTCTGGAATGTTGTGGTGTACACAACTGAACCTTTGCATGTACTTCCGCAAGCTTTCCCCTTCCTTCTGCGGAAGGACTTGCACATCGCTGTGCCGGCCTGGCTCTTGGTGGCCACCCGTGAAGGCGCCAACAAATTCGTTGCACAGGTCAGCACATGATGAAATGGAATTCTCTGGCAGTGCATCAGCCATGACCTCATGTTTGGCTTGAGCGCCAAAGGGAAGTAGTTGGCAAACACCTTTTCATCCCTGCCTCCGATAGCTTGAACAGCAATAGTGTAAATGATCAAGGACTCTACCGGGTTCAGCTTTCCATCATACTTTTCTGGTAATTTAGGCTTGAAGATGCAGGCAGATGGCCAGCGGACTTGCCGCAGCTCGCGAGTGAAGGCGGGGCAACCAACCTCGTAAGGTAAGTACCCGCCATCACTGGGCGCGGGTTCATCAACGTCTGGATCATTTCGCCTGTCAGATTGATGGCGGGTCTCCCGGCGTCGCTCTATGGTGACGCGCGCATCTTCCCTCCGCCGATCCTCCAGGACTTGCCGCTGGTCCCGATGGGCTTGTGGATTAGAGGAGGCCATTGATGCTTCGTCAGGCTCGCGGACACGTTGTTCTTGTTGTCGCCGCCCCTGGGTCTACTGTCGCGGAGGAGACTGCACCGTTGGCGCGGCCTCCTCTACGCGGTCGTTAGCCCCGGCCGCCGCTGCCGTTTCTGGGTGTCGCGATGGCTCTGCTCGCTGTGACTTTGCAGCTTTAGCGAAACCGATCAAGCTCTGGATGGTGGCCCTCGATTCATCCATTTGATCAGCCACTGGTGGGAATCTCAGTAAGAGTTGGGCTCGTGCCATGGCTTCCATAGCTGAGCTTGGTGCAGCTGTCGAGGCCGACCGCGACGTCGCTCGACTCCTGGTGGTACCAGCAGGAGCGTCGTCGCGTTCTTGCCGTCACGACCCAGCCGCCAAGGCAGTCTGGTGCTGAGCGGGCCGTGCTCGGGGATCGACACCCCCGTCTGGCACTCCGCCTTGTCCGCCTTGCTTCGGGCCAGGTGCGCATCCAGTAGCCATGCCGATGGCAGGCACGGCTAAAGGGTCGCGGCTCGCACCAGAGCGGGCATCGTCGCTGCGGCTGCGCCCGCCAGTTCGACGAGGTGGAGGAGGTTGAACATCCACTCCATCCGCAGCTTGAGGGTTACGCCCGTCGGGGTGTTGTTGGTGCTGCCCTCCCCCAGCGCTTCCCGCTCCCGCCTCATCCACGGGGGACACAACGACGGCGCCGCCTGCGCCGGTCGCGTCTCCCATGGCACCACCTCGCCCAACGCCGCCGTGGCACCCATGGCATCTGCGGCCGCGTGCGAGGGGGCCCTAGAAGTGGAAGGGTGTGCGGTAGCGCCGGGTTTGTTCTTGGGCGCCATGGATAAAGACGATGACAATGATGGATGCGCTGTTTACAACCTCAGGTTCGCGCAAACGCTTCCCCCTACCTGGCGCGCCAAAGATGTCATGGTGGATCACGATCACCTATGGGGCCATCGGCCCCTTGTGGTTCGTCAAGGATAAGGTCACGTTGCACAAAGAGCAGAGGCCATGAAACAACACAATGACGGTGAAACTGGTGGTTTTTACCCAGGTTCAGGCCGCCGTGAGGCGCAAAACCCTACTCCTGCTTTGGTGGAATTGATGAAGGAACCCAACGAAAGTGGAGCACTCAAGCCCGGCAAGGTGGCCTCGGGGAGAGCAACTACGCGCGTACAAGTGTGTGAGGGTTCGAATCCTTTGCTAGGTCGCCTTGGACCTCCTTTTATAGCTTAAGGGGTGACCACAATGGCAAAATAGTCTTTATCTACTGATTAGATAGCTAACAGTGCTATCATACCTAACTCTGGCAGTTAGCACAAAGTGCATTAAATGCACTGCTAGGTGTCATGCTGAGGGCGAAACCCGGCAGGCCTGCCGAGCCGCTTAAACATCTCTTGCTTATCATCTTGACATGCCTTTGGATGGGTGTCACTTGGATAAATCTTGTCTTCCAACGGGCCGCCACATGCTTAGCAGAGGCCACTTAATCACTTGGGGGCTCGACACCGCACTGATAAGTGACTTGCATTGCTGTGCGGTGGAGCGGTGGTGTCTTGGCGGGGAGCCCCGCCCCTGGCGGACCCGGCAAGCTTGCCGGGGAAACCTTGGGCTTGCCCCTGAGGCGGCCTTGACCCGGCCAGGCTCTCCTGCCCGGCAAGGGAGGCCTTCCCAAGGTGATATTCTTCTGTCTTGCTTATTCTTGGTCTTTCTTGATCCGCTCTTTCATCTCACTAAGAGATGCTTCTCTGGCTTGGCCTTGGTTTGTAGTGTTGATTGTTGAATAGACGACGCCAGCGCGCCTGTGTGTAAGTCTGGGCAACAAACGTGAATGTTTGTTGCACCGACAGGACATCATCCAAAACAATGCATATCCAAAGCTAGGTGGTCATGGCATGGCATATGATTGAAATGATGCGAAGGGAGCATATCAATATCATCACAAGAGAAACAAATGCCAATAACCATGGGCTTGTCATCTATGCCATATGTGCAAATTGGGTTTATTTTGATGGCATATGCATAGTTACTACGAAGAGATTGCAAATTGGACATATTGTTGATCTCATGCATAGCATATGACAAGTCAAGCGGATTATCAAACATGATGTGACCGAGAGAATTATCACAAGAGATCCTATGCAACATGGCATCACAACTAATAGCCTCCACATGGAAATCATCAAACTCATCATAAATGGGTAAATCATCACATGGGGAAGTCGCACTAGCATGAAGCATGGTAATAGGTTGATCAACATCATTCAAGCAATCAATGTCAAGAATGTCCACTAGTGGGACTAGAGCATCACCTTCACCTATGTTACCTTTGTCATGCCAAGTGGTGTAGGTGAGGTGGGAAAGACCAAATGGTGGTCATCTTCATCGTGATGGAACCATGTGGGGGTGCATCATATTCCACCATGGCCATCGTCTTGTCCAAAGGAAGGACGAAGTCGTCGAGGATCGGTGTGTCATCGTATATGGGACCTAGCACCAAATGAGAAGACACAATAGAGGTAGAGGTTAAGTCGTTAGAAATCGAAATGGCCTCACATGACCTATCAACTATCACCCTCTCTCTATGTGGTGGCTCACTCACTCCCTCAAAGTAGGTGCACTCAAAGTCACATATGGTGGAGTCACTAATCTCACTCCAGTGGTGGGGGTTGTGGCTCTCCTCACATGGGAATTGGAGCAACTCTTCATATATGGGGCTAGTGGTGAACTCTCTCTCACTCTCAATATGGTGGCACAAGTCACTCAATTCATCATACGTCGCCGTGGTCGAAGGGAAAATCCTATGATCAACCATCTCGTCACCGTTGTCGTGGATGAAGGCCGAAGATGGCACATCATCACTCTCGCCTCCTAAGATGGAAGCATCATCCTTGCTCGCCACCTTGTCACTCGCCGCCAAAGCATGTTCCTTGAGAGACTCCGTAGTCGTAGTCTTTGTCGCGCCGTCTTCAAAAAGAGTCATGGTAGACTCGGCATCATCAATGCCACAAAGAGGAATGGCAGTGAAGTCAAACTTGGGAGCATCATCTTGGAGCTCGTCTGGCTTAGACATCTTGGTGGTACTATCCTCATGCTCGTTCTCATGGAGCCTAGTCATCGCGAAGTGAGCTTGGGGTGAAGAAGTCTTGGCCTTCATGTGCTCTTGTTCTGCCTTGAGAGCACCAATGTAGAGGTCGTCGAGGGACTTGTAGTTCTCGTGGAAGCTAGTCTTGGAGATGTCGTTGTTCAATCCCATCATGAAGTGGAACTTCATCCAAATGGGGTCGTCCACACCGGCTCGTCGCAGGGCTTTCTTCATCTCGTGGAAGTACTTGTCGAGGGACTTGGATCCTTGGATGGTGTTCTCCAATTGGCGTTGAAGATGTTCCATGTAGGTGGAAGGCAAAAACTCTCACTGCATAGCTTTCTTCGTCTTGGGCCAACTCATGTCGAAGGTCTTCGAAGGTGTATGAAGCCACCATGTCGACGCGCAGTCGTGGAAGTTACTTGTGGCGCACTGATGTCTACTACACAACTTTATTCTTGTAGACTCATGTTGGGCCTCCAAGCGCAGAGTTTTGTAGGACAGTAGCAATTTTCCCTCAAGTGGATGACCTAAGGTTTATCAATCCGTGAGAGGCGTAGGATGAAGATGGTCTCTCTCTCAAACAACCCTGCAACCAAATACAAGAAATCTCTTGTGTCCCCAACACACCCAATACAATGGCAAATTGTATAGGTGCACTAGTTCGGTGAAGAGATGGTGATAAAAGTGTAATATAGATGGTAGAAATATATTTTTATAGTCTGAATAAATAAAAACAGCAAGGTAGCAAGTGACAAAAGTGAGCACAAACGGTATTGCAATGCTTGAAAACCAGTCCTAGGGTCCGTACTTTTGCTAGTGCAATCTCTCAACAATGCTAATATAATTGGATCATATAACCATCCCTCAAAGTGCGATGAAGAATCACTCCAAAGTTCCTATCTAGCGGAGAACATAAGAATAAATTGTTTGTAGGGTACGAAACCACCTCAAAACTATTCTTTCCGATCGATCTATCCAAGAGTTCGTACTAAAATAACACCAAAGCAAATTCAGATTTGTAATACTCAATCCAACACAAAGAACCTCAAAGAGTGCCCCAAGATTTCTACCGGAGAAAGAAAGACAAGAACGTGCATCAACCCTTATGCATATATTACCCCAATGTCACCTCGGGAATCCGCGAGTTGAGTGCCAAAACATATATCAAGTGAATCAATATAATACCCCATTGTCACCACGGGTATCCATATGCAAGACATATATCAAGTGCTCTCAAATCCATAAAAGTATTCAATCCGATAAAACGAAATCTCAAAGGGAAAACTCAATTCATCAGAACAAGATAGAGAGGGGAAAACACCATATGATCCGACTATATTAACAAAGCCCGCGATACATCAAGATCGTGACATCTCAAGAACACGAGAGAGAGATTAAACACATAGCTACTGGTACAAACCCTCAGCCCCGAGGGTGGACTACTCCCTCCTCATCGTGGTGGTCGCCGGGATGATGAAGATGGCCACCGGTGATGATCTCCCCCTCCGGCAGGGTGCCGGAATGGGGTCTAGATTGGATCTCGTGGATACAGAGGCCTTGCGGCGGTGGAACTTCTGATCTAGGGTCTGGTCTTTGGAATATTTGGCAATTTATAGGGCGAAGAGGTGGTGCGGGAGGCCACCGAGGTGGGCACAACCCACCTGGGCGCGCCCCAGGCGCGCCCTGGTGGGTTGTGCCCCCCTCGGGGCACCCCCCAGGTGCTTCTCTGGCCCACCGGATGTCTTCTGGTCCATAAAAAATTCACAAAAAGCTTTGCAGTGTTTGGACTCCGTTTGATATTGATTTCCTGCGATGTAAAAAACAAGCAAAAAACAGCAACTGGCACTGGGCACTGGGTCAATAGGTTAGTCCCAAAAAATGATATAAAGTTGCTATAAAATGATTGTAAAACATCCAAGAATGATAATATAGCAGCATGAATACTTCATAAATTATAGATACGTTGGAGACGTATCAGCATCCCCAAGCTTAATTGCTACTCGTCCTCGAGTAGGTAAATGATAAAAGAAATAATTTATGAAGTGTGAATGCTAGCAAAGTGCATAAGTTTGATCAATGATAATTTAAATCACTTTTCCTAGCATCATAACAGCAATTCTTTCTCATAAAACTCATCGTGACAAAGTAGCAACCAATTCACATGTTAAGGTTCAAACAATGAATTCTCTTGAAACTCAACAACCCATATTCTTAGTCACCAAACAATTGCAATTCAATTTATTCAACAGAATCTAAGTAAGAGCTCCAAATACTCAACCAGCATATAGTCTTCTATGATTGCTAACACTCACCGCATACACATGAGCAAAACGTTTCAACCGGACACATAGAAAGATAGGGGCTTATAATTTCGCCTCCCAACGTATTCACCTCAAGGGTGATGTCAACAATAATAACTCATGCTACCCATATCCAACTGGATATATGTGCCTAGATCTTTCCTCACCACATGATGCTTGCCAAAAGAGAAAAATAAAAAGGAATAGAGAGAAAAACTTTGACTCTTGCATGAAAGTAAATACATAAAAGTAAAAGGTAGGCCCTTCGCAGAGGGAAGCAGAGGTTGCCATGCGCTTTTTGTTTGTATGCTCAATCCCTTAGTGCAAAAGAACGTCAAGTTATATTGCCCCTTATGATAGAAACATTTATTATGCAGTCTGTCGCTTTTATTCTTTGCCATCACAAGTTCGTACAACGCTCAATTTTCTCTTACACTAAATGATTTAACACTTTTAGAAGCAATTTTTATTGCTTTATTGCACCGATGACAACTTACTTGAAGGATCTTACTCAATCCTTAGGTAGGTATGGTGGACTCTTGAAAATAAGATTTGGGTTTAAGGGTTTTTGGATGCACAAGTAGTACCTCTACTTGGTGCGGAATTTTTGGCTAGCAAAGATGGGGGGCAAGCACCACATGTTGAAGGATCTATGACAATATAACTTCTATGTGAATATGAACAAACATAAATCATTACGTTGTCTTCCTTGTCCAACGTCAACAATTTTGGCATATAATATTCTGATGGGGGCCCACAATCACAAAAGATTTCCAAGATAGTGTATTTGCATGTGAAAGTTCTCTTCCTTATAGTAATCATTCATGAATTGCTTGTATGACCAATATTGTGATTGTCAAGCTTCAAAAGATTTCACTTTCTAAACCCAATGTGAAGCTACCACTAGGCATGATATGAACATATAATTTCAACTTCATTATATTCAATTTATTCAACAATTTACTCATAGGATATAAGTGAAGCACAAGAGTAAATGACAAGCTACTCCAAAAAGATATAAGTGAAGATCAAATGAGTAGTTAAGTAAATGGGTAGCAATTTGAGGACTCTCTCTTATTTAAAAACTTTCAAGTCTAAGTATTTTATTAAAAAAGCAAGCAAAACAAGACAAAATGACATTCCAAGAATAGTACAACTCATGTGAAGAAGCAAAAACTTAGGCTCAACCGATACTAACCGATAATTGTTGATGAAGAAAGGTGGGATGCCTACCAGGGCATCCCCAAGCTTAGATGCTTGAGACTTCTTGAAATATTATCTTTGGATGCCTTGGGCATCCCCAAGCTTGAGCTTTTGTGTCTCCTTAATTCCTTTTATATCACGGTTTCCCTAAATCTTAAAAACTTCATCCATACAAAACTCAACAAGAACTCGTGAGATAAGTTAGTATAAACCAATGCAAAAACCTTATCATTCTCTACTGTAGAAAATCACTAAAATTATTATTCAACATTGCATACTAAATGCCTATGCATATTTAATAATCCTATCCTCAAATAGAATCATTAAACAAGCAAACATATGCAAACAATGCAAACATAACAGCAATCTGCCAAAACAGCACAGTCTGTAAAGAATGCAAGAGTATCAATACTTCTTAAACTCCAAAAATTATGAAAATTTACCAAACTGTAGAAAATTTATCAGACCTTATTTTGCAAAAAGTTTCAACATTTTATCACATTCTTAATTTTCTAGGGAATTTTTGTAACAGCTATAAACTTTCTGTTTTGAAACAGCAACATGTAGACTTGCAAAATAAGCATGGTAAAGGCTATCCTTGACATTTTTATTGAAAATAAAGATGCAAAAAATTATTATAAATATCAGCAAGCAAATCAAAACAAAATAAAATGATGATCCAAGCAAAACTCATATCATGTGACGAATGAAAATATAGCTCCAAGTGAGGTTACCGATAATGTTGGAGATGAAAGAGGGGATGCCTTCCGGGACATCCCCAAGCTTAGTTGCTTGGATCTTCCTTGAATATTACCTTGGGGTGCCTTGGGCATCCCCAATCTTAGGGTATTGTCACTCCTTATTCTTCTCATATCGACATCTCACCCAAAACTTGAAAACTTCAATCACACAAAACTTAATGGAACTTCGTGAGATAGGTTAGTATGATAAAGAGCAAACCATTTCACTTTGGTACCGTCAAAGACAAGATTCATAATTTTTTACACACAATGACTACTGTAGCATATCATTTCCGCAATTTATATTGAGCAATATAAGCTATAGAAACTAGGAAACAAGCAAACTATGCATTGAAAACAGAATCTGTCAAAAACAGAACAGTCTGTAATAATCTGTACTCCAACCATACTTATGCTACTACAAAAATTCTGAAAAATTAGAAAAACGTAGGTAATTTGTATATCTATAACCTATAAAAAATTCAGATCAAAAGCACGTTCCGGTGAATTTTCAAAATTCCTGTACTGAGCAAAAAAGTTTCTGTTTTTGCACAGAATCAAGTCAACTATCATCCACACTATCCCAAAGGCTTTACTTGGCACTTTATTGAAATAAAAGCTATAAAACATGATTACTACAGTAGCATAATCATGTTAACACACAAAAACAGTAGGTAAAAGTGTTGGGTTGTCTCCCAACAAGCGCTTTTCTTTAATGTCTTTTAGCTAGGCATGATGAGTTCAACGATGTTCGCATAAAAGATAAGGATTGAAACATAACAAGAGCATCATGAATCATAAGTTCCTCTCTCATAATAATTTTCAGTAGCATCATGAATAGATTTATCAATATAACCATCACATAAAGCATTCTTTTCATGATCCAAAAGCATAGAAAATTTAGTACTCTCCATATAAGCCATTTTATTTTCATTCACAATAGTGGGGGTATCATATGAAACTCGAATACTAAAAATTGTTTCCACATTAAAAGAGTAATGTTCAGAAAAAGGATAATCAAAATTATGACAATAATTATCACTACTTTTTATAACATAAGTGTCATCACAATAATCATCATAAGTAGCAACTTCGTTCTCATCATAGATAGGAGGCATGCAATCATCATAGCAAATTTGATCACTCAAAGTAGGGGGACTAAAAAGATCATCTTCATTAAGCATATCATCCCCAAGCTTGTGGCTTGGCATATCATAAACATAATCACTCTCATCATTAAAAGTTTGAATAGCACCAATGGTATACGAATTGCTATCATCATAATTTCCCAAGTTGGTGCCAAAAAGATTTCCATGATTATAAGAAGTATCATTATCTTCCCAATCATAATTATCACAACAAGCAATAGGCATAACAAAATCATCATCAGTAGTGCTCTCGGACATTGTGCCATAAGACAAAGAAGCAATGTCATCATCAAATGCATCATCTTCTACAATTATTTTTGATTCATTTTCGTGAGGCACAATAATAATAGGAGCGACATTATTTGGGAGAGATACCTTTTTACCTCTTTTATTTCTTCTTTTCTTCTTCTTCACCACATATCATGTGTGGGTTTAATTAATTTTTTCAAGCTTCTTGTTGAAGAGATTGATTGGATAGGAAGCTCCTCCTCGTTACCTGATTCATCATAATAAACACTAGGAGGGTATTGGGAAATATTTTCCCTTTCATTAGTACTCTCTTAATATTCTATTTGTTTTGTTGTATTTAGATAGTTGGCAATATAAGGATTCTCAATGCAATTTACCGCACAAAACATATAAATTTCCTCTAGATCAAAATCAAGAAATCTCTCGAGATTAAATTTTGGAATACCCTCAGTTATACGTTTCATTTCTTCATACCCCAAAAGAAGACTAAGCTCTTTATGATGCTCAAGGGTAATCAAGTTATCACAATTTTTGGACATGATTTGATCATGAAACAAATTGCATTGGAGATTTAAATGACCACATTCATTGCAAAGTTTACAAGGATGGCAAAAAAAATTAAATCTTTCAGCACAATCATCTAGCCTCGCTTGCAACTTTTTCGTTTCTAAATATTTATGCTTCTTACAAAATCTATCTTCCCTTTTTGGTGTGCATTTGCACTCCCAATTCACTCCGTAAAAATTGACATTCTTATAGGAGACATCATTATCATGACTAATGCAATCATCATTAACATCATGGATATTCAAAGAATTTATTCTAGCAATATTGCAATCATGCCCATCATCCAATGTTTTTATGCCATAAATTTTGTTGAATTCTTTTTCTGGCAATTGAGCACAATTATCGGAATCCTTATTCTCAAGATAGACATTATAAAGATAAAGAACAACCTGAGGTAACCCAATCTCCATTTTATTTTTTTTGTTTTCTATTATAAAACCAAACTAGTGATAAAACAAGAAACTAAAAGATTCGATTGCAAGATCTAAAGATATATCTTCAAGCAGTCACCTCCCAGGCAACGGCGCCAGAAAAGAGCTTGATGTCTACTACGCAACTTTATTCTTGTAGACTCGTGTTGGGCCTCCAAGCGCATAGTTTTGTAGGACAGTAGCAATTTTCCCTCAAGTGGATGACCTAAGGTTTATCAATACGTGGGAGGCGTAGGATGAAGATGGTCTCTCTCAAACAACCCTGCAACGAAATACAAGAAATCTCTTGTGTCCCCAACACACCCAATACAATGGCAAATTGTATAGGTGCACTAGTTCAGCGAAGAGATGGTGATAAAAGTGTAATATGGATGGTAGAAATATATTTTTCTAATCTGAATAAATAAAAACAGCAAGGTAGCAAGTGACAAAAGTGAGCACAAACGGTATTGCAATGCTTGAAAACAAGGCCTAGGGTCCGTACTTTTGCTAGTGCAATCTCTCAACAATGCTAATATAATTGGATCATATAACCATCCCTCAAAGTGCGATGAAGAATCACTCCAAAGTTCCTATCTAGCGGAGAACATAAGAATAAATTGTTTGTAGGGTACGAAACCACCTCAAAGCTATTCTTTTCGATCGATCTATCCAAGAGTTCGTACTAAAATAACACCAAAGCAAATTCAGATTCGTAATACTCAATCCAACACAAAGAACCTCAAAGAGTGCCCCAAGATTTCTACCGGAGAAACAAAGACAAGAACGTGCATCAACCCCTATGCATAGATTACCCCAATGTCACCTCGGGAATCCGCGAGTTGAGTGCCAAAACATATATCAAGTGAATCAATATAATACCCCATTGTCACCACGGGTATCCATATGCAAGACATATATCAAGTGCTCTCAAATCCATAAAAGTATTCAATCCAATAAAACAAAATCTCAAATGGAAAACTCAATTCATCACAACAAGATAGAGAGGGGAAAACACCATATGATCCGACTATATTAACAAAGCCCGTGATACATCAAGATTGTGACATCTCAAGAACATGAGAGAGAGAGAGAGATTAAACACATAGCTACTGGTACAAACCCTCAGTCCCGAGGGTGGACTACTCCCTCCTCATCGTGGTGGTCGCCGGGATGATGAAGATGGCCACCGGTGATGATCTCCCCCTCCGGCAGGGTGCCGGAACGGGGTCTAGATTGGATCACGTGGATACAGAGGCCTTGCGGTGGCGGAACTTCTGATCTAGGGTCTCTGCGAGGGTTTTTGGAATATTTGGCAATTTATAGGGCGAAGAGGCGGTGCGGGAGGCCACCGAGGTGGGCACCCAGGCGCGCCCAGGTGGGTTGTGCCCCCCTCGGGGCACCCCCAGGTGCTTCTCTAGCCCACTGGATGTCTTCTGGTCCATAAAAAATCCAGAAAAAGTTTCGCGGTGTTTGGACTCGGTTTGATATTGATTTCCTGCGATGTAAAAAACAAGCAAAAAATAGCAACTGGCACTGGGCACTGGGTCAATAGGTTAGTCCCAAAAATGATATAAAGTTGCTATAAAATGATTGTAAAACATCCAAGAATGATAATATAGCAGCATGAATACTTCATAAATTATAGATACGTTGGAGACGTATCACGCACTTCACTTAGTCTTCGGAAGGGACTTGATGTAGCTTGATGTAGTCGTCCATCTTGTGATCCCACTCGAGATACTCCTCGGGGTCTTGAATCCCATAGAAAGGAAGCTCGTGGTCGGTGTCAAGGTCGTAGTAGCTCGTGGAAGTCACAGACTTGAGCTTGGGGAGCTTCTCTTGAGCGTAGTCTTGAGGTGCTTGTAGGCGAAGATGTCGAATGTCCAAAGGCGAAGATGCCTTGAAGTTGCTTGGCAAAGATGCCAAGGTAGATGGTGAAGTTGTTGAGCGGTTGTTGGTGTTGAGCTCTTGACCTTCACGTTCTCGTCGGTGATGGTGTCGGTGTCGGTGCCGATTTGAACTTGACGAAGATGGTGGCTCGGAAGCATGTGCACTTGAGCATCTTCTCGAAGATGAGGAAGATCTCTTGTAGGACTTGATGAGGGCTTTGATCTCCTCCATTTGAGCATCCATCTTGGCGTCCGAGTTGTTTTTCATGGCACCAATCTCGTCGTTGTTGTTGTAGACCGAGGAGGTGTGCTTTGCCTATCCATCACAAGACTCGAGCAAATGTGAGTGGAAGAAAGGAAAGAACTAGACCAAATGTACCTTGTCCAATGTTGAAGATGGCTCAATGATCACTCAATAATATATTATGGAAATAGCACAATTGGTACCGGATCTTGTCAATTCTCACTCCTACACAAGTAAGGCTTATGGAGTAGCTAGGTGAGGATAGTGGCACAAAAAATTTGATGCGATTGTTAGCAAGAGTCAATAATGTTGAAAGAGATTCACAAATTCACAAGTGAACACAAGTAGACCAATAGCAAAATGTGGCACACGGAAACACACACACGGATAGATAAATGGGGTCGTGCAACCAAGGAATGAGCAAAAAATGTGGAACCACGGAAAACGCTCGTGTTGCACAACTCAAGAGAGACGCTAGCACGATTGCTCAATAGGCGGATACGACACTTGTGCACAACCTATAAGATGCAAAATGTATCAACTTTCTATCCCAAGTATGCTATTATGTATGATGTTCCCGGTGTTTCTCACACGATGATCCAAGATGATCAATGATGGTATATGATATACAATGTGGTATGATGCTATGGCTATTGCTCACAAGCTCTTTGTTTTCTCTTTTGCTTAAAAGCTTATTCTTATTCCTTTTTTTGGCCACTATGCGAAATGCACAAACCAAGATAGCAATTGTGTATATGCGGGAACAATCTTGTGACACAAGAGATGATATGATGATACCAAGATGATATGGTAGTATGCAATGGAAGGTGTGGATCGATGATCACTAATGTGCACAAGTAACCACTACTCGGGAAAAGCCTAGCAGTAGCGCTGATAAAATGCCTAGTAGTAGCGCGGGGAGCAGCGCTACTAGTAAGGCGCTACAGCTAACTTGTAGCAGTAGCGCGTTTTGACCCGCGCTACTACTATACCTACTTAGCAGTAGCGTTGTCCAGAAGAGCGCTACTGGTAACAAGCTTAGCAGTAGCGTTTGTGCATCCAGCGTTGCTGCTAAATAGATGTAGCGCTTGTATACAGCGCTACTGCTATATTTTTCACATATTTTTTTGCTACATATTTTCGGTGTTTTTTTACAAGTTTTATACAGTATTCTAATCATATCATAAAACATGCAATATGCTCATCATATCATACACATAATAGTCTCATCATATCATCCAACACAAATCATGTGGTCTCATCATAATCACGATATAGCGATACAAGTTAAGTGACATGTCACGAATACAAGAAACTGCATGGTCATCACATACACATGTTTCATCATCTATATCTAAACAAAGATATAGAAGAGAAGAGCGATCACTATGAGCAAGAGAGTGATAATGTAGTAGTTTTTGAGGCGCCGGTTTCGATCCCTCTCTCGCGCTAACATCAACCTCAAGTGACTATCTTCTGCTTCGGCTCTGCTATCGAACCCTCTGTGGCTGCCGCCCGAAAACCGGTGCACCTGGGCCTGACACTCAGGCCACTCGTCGTACACTCCTGGAACCTTCCCTACGTACACGGCATAGCACTTCTTCGCCATCGATGATCTATGTACCTGCATCGCCACATGAGTCGATAATATGCAACATATATAGTTGAGCAACAGAAAGAGACAGAGTTAGCAAAAATAGAAGCAACATATCATAAGCATAAATAACAAAGTTCATCGTACCCAAAATGCCCTAACTAGAGTGATCTTCGCTAGTTGAGGAGGACGGTTTAATTACATCACAAAGTTTCATCGTGCATAACTCAAAGTTTCGTCATAGAGAAAGTATGGACTAAACAGACACATTGTCATATATCGTTAATCACTCCAACATGTCATGCCATCCATCCAAATCAGGGAGGAAGTCCCCGAGCGAAGTGAAAGGCTTCAGGTCGAGACGCTGAGCGGCTACGCGTGTTCGGACGTCTTCCCGCGACATTTGCCCTTCTTCGTAGAACAACCCTGTTTTTTCGAGGACCTCCTTCATGATGATTTGGGCAAGTTCATGTTGGATGTGATAGAACTCAGCTCGAAGTCGATGATCCGGGACATCTCCTAGTTTCTTTGCCCATTGCAGAATATTGGCATTGCCAGATCTAGGTGACATGCGAAGGTTCTGGTGATCCCGTCTGTACTCCAGCATGTGGTGGAGGACATAGAATCCATCACTGAGAGTACCACTCGGTTGCTGGATGCAGCAGAAGACGGTCTTATGGCCGAAGGAGGGCACGCGGTTCCTTGTCTTCTTGAGCGTGATCTCTCCACCCCGTAGGCTGTAGCTTAAGATAGCACTGTCGAGAACAGACTTGATGTGGGTGTAATCCTTTTTCTTCATGTTCTTTAACGAGTCCAAGTAAAGAGCGTGGGAGAATCGGGGGTAAAGGATGATGAGGATGGCGCGCCTGTCGCTGCGCAAAATAAGTACACCTCAAATTAGCCTCCACGCTTGCAAATGAATGATTGAAATCGAAGGAAGGATATCCGTGGATGACTTACATGGGATGATAAGGCAGGAGAATCATCTCCTTGTCCTTATTGTCGACCATGAAATCGGTGATGTAGTTACTCGCGTATTCACGGTGCTTTGGGCAAACTGCCAAGAAGCCCTCGTGCATAAAGTACGGGTCAGCGACACATATATAAGGTATTTGCTCAATCCCGATGATGTAGTTCATGTACAAGGCAAAAAGGCGGACGAACGTAAAATCCAGCTTTGTCAAGTGAAAGATGTCGAAGATGTAATCGAATCGAAGAAGAACTTTTCCGCGCGGAATGTGTGGACGTACAACCTTTGCTGCGGCACGTTAACAACGTAGAGCGGGTATCCTGGATTTTTCAAGGCGATAAGGCTTTTCTCTTTCCACAGCACATCGTCATGAAGTCTCCTTAGATCGCCGTCTATGACCTCTACCGCTGCCTTAGGTAGGATCGGATCACCGGGGATATGGTATTTTGCCTCATCTTTGATAGGTATACGGTCTTGAACCCGAGGCTGTGGAGGCGGCTGGCTCATAGAAGCAGCTTTACCGCCATTTCGGCCTTTCTTTGGTCTCTTCCTAAGCTTCTTTGCTACCGGAAGTGAGCCTATCATACGTTCATCCGCCGGCAATTCAGGCATCAACTCATCAGGCTCAAACCCTGAGTCATACTGCTGAGCCATCAATCCTCCATCGTCATAGGCGCTGATATTGAGATACCATGGAGGGTCATCATCCTCGTCGTCCATGGCATCATGCATTGTTTCTTCGAAGGCGGCGACGTCATCAACCACTAATGGAGCCTCTTCCTCACGCCGTCCGATATCACCTGGCACGACAGGCGACGCTAATTGGGTAGTTGGGGTGTTGGTGTTCATACCTTGCTGAGGCTGCTTGATCGTGGGTGTGCTGCCGACCGCCTCCAGACGAAGCAGACTCTTCGGCCACAACAGGACCCATCTCTTGCAATCGCCAAGCCGCCGCGGGGTCTCGTCGTCATCTCCCCCTAGTGCTACCGGAGGAGGCAAATTCTCGTGGCCCAGTTTGATACTGGCCACGGAAACCTTGAAGAGGCCAGGGGGCATCGGCCGGGTGTGGAACAATTGATCCTTCGGCTTCACTATCGTCGCCTTTCCCACGTCCACCTTTTGGCCGCCGATGGTGTACAGTATGGTGCACGGGGTTCCGTCGGCCTGCAAAGACATGTCTGTGACGTGTTTCATCCGAAAGGCAACGGAAACGGGAGATGATACATCGATTGAAGAGGGCCGGTGTGACAGGTAGTTACCGTGAAGGCGTTGAGCTCAGCCAAAGACGAAGCCCCGTCGAGCACGCCAGAGATGGAGGACGGGGTGCTATGAACAGGTGCGGGAGCAGGTGCGGTCCCGACGAAGCTATCAAGGGGAAAGTCCCCTGCCTCTTTATCTGGATTTTGCTTGGTCCAATTGATGACAATCGGAACGAAGGCAGCAAGGGAAGATTTTGCTTCCTCTCTTGCGGCAGCTACCGCTGCTTTGACTGCCTCGTTCAGCAACTCAGGTCGTATCGCTTCTTTGGTCTCAGCTGATTTCTTATCGACCGCAATCTCAACCTTCTTGTCGATGTTTATTTCATTTAGCATCCTTCTTTCCTTTCTCTCCTCGGCATCCTCATGGTAGTAGTACTTCCATGTGGCGCCATCTCCGACGCCGTGCACGCGTCCATACGACGGCCGAGTGTCCACCGGGAGTCTTTTCAATATGTTCAAGGCCCGGTTGAATGGGGTGTCCCATTTGGGCCTCGCCAACGCCTCAAACGGCGAGTCGCTTTCTGCCGCAATCCTGTGCTGCTCCGGCTACAAAAGGAACGTGGCTCATTTACAAATGTGACTAAACATGCAGTCGAATTGATCAGAAGCTAAATTAGGGGGTAAAATAAAAATTACCAGCAGTCTCATGAACTCCTTCGTGACCGCGTCTATTTCAAAAACCTTGTTGACTGGGTCCCAATTATACCGGGCCCTGATAATGTCACGCTCCTGCAGGACAGTGAACTCCGCCAAGGGGTCTGGGATCCCTAGACTTTCGCGTTCCGCGTCCTCCTTGGCCCATATGGGCCTCTTCCCCGCGTAACCACGGCTTCCGAGGTGGTGGCCCCATGTTCCTCTCTTGAAGCCCCTTTATGTACTTCGACTTTTCTTTGGCAGCTTCGGCAATGCAAGCCGCCTTGAATATTTCGAACTGCTCTTCTGTAATTGTCGGATTATCCTTTACAATCTCGGAGTAGGGTTCCTTTTTGATGATGATCCTTTGTTTCACCCTTACTTTCCAGGCGGACAACGCGCCGCTAAACTTGCCCATGGCGCGTCTGTTTATCTTCTTCATTGCCAGGTCTTGCCACGGTCGAGTATATTTGATTTCATCCCAGCCTGGGAACAAGAATCTCTGGTGCAGCTTGTTTAGGAGGGAGTGCTCCATATTTGGTATCTTCTTTAATTTTTCATCGTTGATGGTGGCGGTTTCTCGTAGGATGCAGCCTACTTGATTGCCGTAGCACATGCGTGCTTCTGCAGGCTCTGTTGGCTCGTAATTGCCGGGGTCCACCACCATGACCACCAGTCTAGTAGTGCCGAGCTGGTTTGGGCGCCGTATCCTCTTCGGTTTTGGTTCTATACCGGCTAATTCACCGGTCTCAGTGCCAGTCTCGGCACCGGTCTCGGTGCCGGTGCAGGTCTCAGTCTCAGATGTGACAGGGGGGTACTGCAACCCTTGTCGTTGCTCGTCCAGATAGTTCAAATATTTTTCTGCCGCCTCGTAGACGTTGCAATTATCAGAACCCCCTCCTTCATTGTTGTTAGCCATGTTTTCTACAACTAAGTCTAGTCAATTAATTCTAGACCTAATAAAATGAATAATGACATAAAAAAGGCCTATGTTTTGCCGGAATGTTGATTCATTCCCGTTGCGGCAAATCCCGGGCTCTCGATATGTCCTAGTATCTAGCACAAGTCATGCCGAAATTCACGGAAAATTTCGGCATGACCTTTGCTAAAAAGTGGACAAATCGAGTGCCTGAAATTTGCCGGAACGGAAATGAATCAACATTCCGGCAAAACCTAGGCCACTCGGATATTCTTCGACGATTGTCCATTCAACCAACATTAATCATATCATATTCAACAATTGTAAATAAAAGATATAATCAACAATAATAGAATATGCAAATGAACATCAATGACATATATAGCTAAATGCCATAGCTACTGTTTATTTATAGCTAAATGCCATAGCTACTACAAAGAAAAACAATTCTATTTTTTGTTTATAGCTAAATGCCATAGCTACTAATTTTTATTTATAGCTAAATGCTTTTGTTTTTTGTTTAAAGCTAATTTATAGATAAATGCTAAATGCTACTGTTTTTTATTTATAGCTAAATGCTACTGTTTTTTATTTATAGTTAAATGCTACTGTTTTTTATTTATAGCTAAATGATATTGTTTTGTTTATAGCTAAATGTTATTCTTTTTTGTTTATAGCTAAATGCTACTGTTTTTTATAGCTAATTTATATACCCTCTGTTAATGCCCTAGCTAAATGCTATTATTTATATACCCTCTGTTAATTTAAAGCTAAATGGAATTACTGTTTAGGCATTTTCATAAAAAATTGCCCTAGCTAATTTCCTAAACAAATTTCCTAAATGCTAAAAAAATTCCTACTGTCCTAAGCAAATCTAGGGTTCATATGAACATCATCACGGCAGCAACATATGAACAAATCTAGGGTTCATATGAAATTTGTCGTAGCAGAGAGAGAGAGAGGAGGGCAGGGGAGAGGAGAGGGAGAGGCTTACGGTCGGCGGCGGCGAGGGCGGGCTCGGGCGGCGGTGGTTGAGGGCGGGCTCGGGCGGTGGCGGTGAGGTCGAGGACGGCCTCAGGCGGCGGCGGTGAGGTTGAGGGCGGGCTCGGGCGACGGCCGGCGTCGAGGGCGTGCTCGGGCAGGGCGTACAGTGACGACAGAGGAGTAGGGGGAGAGGGGAAGAGGGGGGAAAGGACTTAGCAAAATTTTGAGCCCGCGCGGGGTTAAGTCAAAATAGCAGTAGCGCTGGATTAGGACCCAGCGCTATAGCTAACTTTAGCTATAGCGCTTAGTATAGCTAACTTAGCTATAGCACTTGTTGAAAAAACGCGCTACTGCTATAGGAAGTAGCTCTTTATTTTCCTTTTTCTTGTCCTTTTATTTAAGGAACTTAGCTATAGCGCGGGCATACGAAAAGCGCTACTGCTAGAGTAGCTATAGCGCTTTGTGAAAACAAGCGCTGCTGGTATGCCTTTCTCCTTTATTTTTCTTTTCCTTTTGTTTTTCTTTACATTTTCTTTTTTTCCTTTCTCCTTTTTCTATTTCTTTCATTTGCATTTACTTTTCTATTTCTTTTTCATTTTATTTTCTTTTTCTTAGCAGTAGCGCTCTCCATTAGAAACGCGCTGCTACAAGAAACTTAGCCGTAGCGTGTTTTCCACAACATCGCTACTACTATTCCTAGTCTACCGGCAACAGCGTGGGAATTATAGTAGTAGCGCTTTTACCTGCAGACGCGCTACTGCTACCATAATAGCTGCAGCGCCCTTTGTTGCCCCGCGCTATGGGTAAGTAGCAGTAGCGCTTTTTCTTTATCAGCGCTACTGCTATACCTCTGTGTATAAGGTTTTCCCTAGTAGTAACGTTGCCGGCAATACTCAATGGCTAGTCTTGATAGGCAATTGACGCAAAATGGGCTAGGGGTTAACAATACAATGGCAAGAATGAATGTACAATGATGGGATACCACGATACCAAGATGATATAGAGGTTACCGTTCTTGCTTACGGTTAGGGTGTCAAAATGGTGAAGGTGGACGATGTCGAATCCTTGGCGAAGTTGAGCGGCAGTGTTGTCGATGTCGAACCGTTCCTAGTTAGTCGAAACACCCTAGGAATCAGAAAAACTGCGAACTCAAAATCTCAAAGGCAAATGTCAAATGGTGGTAGTGGAATGCGGTGGTGGTTGCGGAAGTATTGGTGGAAACCCGGTCAAAATGGGTTAAAGTGGCGGAAGGGTATGATGGACTATACACGGTGTCGGAGTTGAAGGCACGGTCCCTAAGTAGCCGAAACACCTTAGGAGACACAAACCACAACTCAAACAACGTCAAATGCAATGGGAAACAAAATGTGTTAGGTTGCGGAAGTCGGTGGTGGCAATGCAGATGATATGGTGGAAGCCCTAGGCAAACATGCCAAAGTTCCAAAATTTTGATGGAGTCAAATGATGGTGTTAGTATTTTTGTGGGATGGGGGATGTCAATAGCTTCAAAACGAGCTAAAGAACGTCAAAATCGGACTCCGTATGAATTAGTTATGATCAAAACGGTGAAACACCGAAGACTGAAATGCCAGGGGCCGGACATCCGGGGTCGGGGCCGGAAATCCGGGGGTGTATGTACAGACCGCGTCAGTTTTTTGCTCTAGGAGCCGGATGTCTGGGTCTACGTGCCGTATGTCCGGGGCCATGGGCTGGATGTCCGGGCTCCAAATCCGAGGATGAACTCGAGGAACTCGATTTTTTGGGGGCGGAAATTGATGATTCGAAGGGCAAAATTGGAGAGATTACGTGGATGGAAAGTGGGGAAAATTGGGGAGAAACTAGATCTATTCAAGACACAACGAATCCATGGATCAAAATCAACAAAACATCATCAAACCAACAAATCACAAAAAAAATGGGGGCTATTTTTGACGAATTTAGGACGAAATCAAGCAAAAGAAGGCTAGAAACGGAGGAGGAAGACTCCAAATTCGTGATCAACGTGGCTCATGATACCAAGATGATGTAGGGTGGAACCCTAGGGGCCGATCTTTCACGATTGGAGAGGATCCCACGAAGAACACGAAGAACACGAGAGGGAAAACACGAGGGGAAATGAGAGGAAACACTCAAATCAACGAGAAACGATCACACATGTGCTAGATCCACATACACACGAAGAGATACACGATCCAAATCCAACAAAGGACGATACAAACGGTAGCTAGTTCATCCCAATCCGTGAGGAGTTGAGGTCTTGAATCCAAGATGGATCTTCCCTAGATGGGGTTTTCATCCACTAGGGATCTTCTCACATGGAGGTCTTGAACTCCATGGGAGTGGTAGTCTCTCACTCTCTCTCTCTCTCTCTCTCAAGCGAAGAGTAGTAGGAGCAAAGCTCACATACAAATGAGCTATCATATTTGCTAACCCTAACTAGAGGAAGGGGAAGGAGTATATATAGTCTAGTCCACGAAGGGCTAAGTGAGGAGGGCATACATGGGCCTCTGCCCCATGGCTGCGCGCAGGCAGGCATCGGATGCCAGGGCTAGTGGCCGGATGTCTGATACGTCTCCAACGTATCTATAAATTTTGCTTGTTCCATGCTATTATATTATCATTCTTGGATGTTTTACAATCATTTTATAGCAACTTTATATCATTTTTTGGGACTAACCTATTGACATAGTGCCTAGTGCCAGTTGCTGTTTTTTACTTCGCAGAATATCAGTACCAAACGGAGTCCAAACGCAGCGAAACTTTTTGGAGATTTTTTTTGGACCAAAAGACACAACATGGGCCAATGAAGTACTAGAGGGGAGGCCCGAGGTGGGCACAACCCACCAGGGCGCGCCCAGGGGGTTGTGCCCCCCTCGGTGGCCTCCCGCACCGCCTTTTCGCCCTATAAATCCCCAAATATTCCAGAAACCCTAGGGGAGTCGACGAAAACAATTCCAGTCGCCGCAAGTTCCAGAACCACGATATCCAATCTAGACACCATCATGGAGGGGTTCATCATCCTCATTGGTGCCTCTCCGATGATGTGTGAGTAGTTCATCATAGACCTACGGGTCCGTAGGCAGTAGCTAGATGGCTTTCTCTCTCTCTTTTGATTCTCAATACAATGGTCTCTTAGAGATCTATTTGATGTAACTCTTTTTTTGCGGTGTGTTTGTTGGGATCCGATGAACTTTGAGTTTATGATCAGATCTATATCCATGAATATTATTTGAGTCTTCTTTTGATCTCTTATATGCATGATTATTTATAGCCTCGTATTTCTTCTTTGAATCTTTGGTTTAGTTAGGCCAACTAGATCGATTTTTCTTGCCATGGAAAGAGGTGCTTTGTGATGGGTTCGATCGTGCGGTGTTCTTTCCCAGTGACAGAAGGGGCAGCAAGACACGCATTTATCGTTGCTATTAAGGATAACAAGATGGGGGCTATTCCTACATGAATATATCTCGTCTACATCATGTCATCGTTCTTATTGCATTACTCTGTTTTTTCATGAACTTAATACACTAGATGCATGCTGGATAGCGATCGATGTGTGGAGTAATAGTAGTAGATGCAGTCAGGAGTCGGTCTACTAATCTTGGACGTGATGCCTATATATTGATCATTGCCTTGGATATCGTCATAATTATTCGATCTTCTATCAATTGCCCGACAGTAATTTGTTTACCAACTGTGTGCTATTTTCTTGAGAGAAGCCACTAGTGAAATCTACGGCCCTCGGGTCTATTCTTTCTCATATTTGCTTTGAGATCTATTTTTATTCGCTTTTATTTTCAGATCTATTATTCCAAAAACCCAAAAATACCTTGCTGCACTTTTTTATTACTTATTTTATGCATTTTATCAAGATCTATTTATCCAATCTACACAATTTTTATCCCGTCAACTTGACAATTTCTGGCGCCGTTACCCGTAGAGGGATTGACAACCCCTCATAAGCGTCGGGTTGCAAGTATTTGTTCTTCATGTGCAGGTACCGTTTACATAGTGTTGCTTGGTTCTCCTACTAGATTGATACCTTGGTTTCATAACTGAGGGAAATACCTACTGTAGCTGTGCTGCATCATCCCTTCCTCCTTGGGGAAGTACCGATGTAGTTCAAGCGACATCAATGTCCAGGGTGGTCGGCCGGATGTCCGGCCCGAGCGGGGTGGCCTTCGGTTGGCTTATGTTGTGGATGCCGGATTTCCGGGGAAAGGCCGGATGTCCGGGCTGTCGGGAGGCGCCGGATGTCCGGGGCTGGCGCCGGATGTCCGGCCGCTAATGCTGTTGGCCGTCTGTTGGTGCAGCTCCTTGGCGGCTGCACAGGCGCCGGATGTCCGGCCTCTGGCCCGGATGTCCGGCCGCTGTAGCTTCAGCAGCTCCGTCTTCTTCCGTCTCCGCTTCCACGCTTCCCTCGCGGATGGTGTAGCTGTTCCTTGGCACTTGCACTCCTCCTCAACATCCAAAGCTCCGACAATACCTATGCATGCAC
Source organism: Thinopyrum elongatum (assembly GCA_011799875.1). NCBI lineage: Eukaryota > Viridiplantae > Streptophyta > Magnoliopsida > Poales > Poaceae > Thinopyrum > Thinopyrum elongatum. Next base: position 449,778,169 of record CM022297.1, on the reverse strand, counting down.
ACGGGAGGAGTGTCAAGTAGTATACCATCCTCGAAGGGGTCAAGTGAGCACGTGTAAAGGAGATGATTCACCTTTGGGTATGTGAAGTAGATGTCGCACATGTCACTCGCCAAATGGGCTCTTGACATGGTGATGTCCGTAGGATGCTCCGCATCAATTCATAACCTTGGTCCTTAACTAAGGAAAATACTTATCTCTACTGTACTGCATCATCCCCTCCTCTTCGGGGAAATCCCAATGCAGTTCACAAGTAGCAGCTATCATGCTCAAGTTGGGGTTTGCACCAACTTGGGTGGCTCTTGTAATTAGAATGGTGAGCTCTGTTAAATTCTCTATCTTGTTCAATGGAAGTAAACTCGAAGAATTTGCACCATCCAGAGGGATCCGACAAGGGGACCCCATTTCTCCATACCTGTTTTTGCTTGCAGCGGAGGGCCTTTCGCGCCTCTTAAAAACTACAAATGAATCATCGCACCTCAGTGGTATACAAGTAGCTCCATCGGCGTCGCCGGTAAGCCACTTGCTCTTTGCAGATGATAGTCTGTTGTTTGTTAAAGCCAGCGTTGATGGAGCAAATGAGTTGTCCTCCTTGTTAGATTGTTATTGCAATGCTTCAGGGCAGATAGTAAATCTATCAAAATATTCTATGTTTATTAGCAAGGGATGCCCTAATAATCTCAGAGCGGAAGTGAAAAATACACTCAACATCACTAATGAATCTCTATCAGAGAGGTACTTGGGGATGCCATCTGACGTTGGTAACAGCAAAAATGGTGCTTTCAAATATCTGAAAGATAGAATCTGGAATAAAGTTAAAGAATGGATGGAAAAAATCCTATCGGTAGGCGGGAAAGAAGTTCTAATCAATTCGGTGGCGCGGTCAGTCCCGGTGTACTCCATGTCTTGTTTTAAACTTCCTCGCGGCCTTTGCGAGCATTTGAACTCATTGATACGAAAATTCTGGTGGGGAACAAAGGAAGGCAAAAGGAAACCAAGTTGGGTATCTTGGAACACAATGACCAGGCCTAAGCAATGCGGTGGGCTAGGTTTTCGCGACATTGAATTATTCAATCTGGCTCTATTAGCAAGGCAAGCTTGGCGAATTCTGATGGATCCCGACTCTCTAAGTGCACGGACTCTCAAAGCCAAATATTTCCCTACGAGCGACTTCTTGCAGGCAGAACTTGGATCATCTCCTTCCCAGGTGTGGAGAGCTATCCTAGAGGGGCGAGAAACACTCTCACAAGGCCTCATACGTCACATAGGTGATGGCCAAATAACTCAAATATGGCAGCACAATTGGCTTCCACATGCATACAATATGAGGTCGATTATGAGCAAAGTGGCAAACCCACCGCAACTAGTTGGGGACATGATTTTACCAGATGCTAGCTGGGATCGCACGACAGTCCTGGAAGTGTTTTTACCCATTGACACAGCGGCGATCTTCTCAATTCCCTTGTGCACAAAACAGATAGAGGATTTTTGTCCTGGTCGCATGATTTTTTTTTGGAATTTTTACAGTACGCTCAGCGTACCGCATGCTAGTTACCACAAAGCACAGCCATGAGCCATGGCTGGAAGGAAGACCAGACTCTTCAAATTCTAAGGGTGAGCGGAAGTCATGGTCCAAGTTATGGAATATGTTCCTTCAAAGGTCAATTTTTTTTGTGGAGGTTGGCCCAACAATCTATCACAACTGTTGACTTACTACACCACCGGAACTTGTCTACTATTGACAAATGCGGGCTGTGCGGAGCTGCTGACTCATTGCAACATTCGCTCTTGCACTGTAATGTTGCTCAATCTGTCTGGGCGTTACAAGCTCCTGAACTCTATCAGATCATGAACGATACCATTGAGCCTGATGCCAAACGGTGGGTGTTCGCCTTGCTGGCGTGTTCCCCTCGGCGGAGTTTACCTAGGTTTTGATAACCCTTTGTGCAATTTGGCTCTCTCGTAGGCAAGTTCTACATGAAAACATTTTTCAAAGTCCTATGGCTACGTATCAGTTCATCATGAAGTACATTCGAGAATTGAATGACTGCAAAGCCAAAGAGATGCACCGCAATCCCACACCTGCAACAATCAACATAAAACCGAGATGGATCCGACCACCAGTGGGTTTCGCCAAGATCAGGGTCGACGGGGCGATGAATAGAGCAAACGACGAAGGATCTTACAGTGCGATGTGCAGGGACTATGAAGGGAACTACTTGGGGTCATCCGTGATCATATGTGCAGGCGTCACCTATCCGGCGACACTCTAGGCACTAGCTTGCCGGGAAGCACTTGCTCTTGCTCTTGATCTGTCATTATCTCATGTAGTTGTTGCTTCAGATTGCAAGGGCGTGGTTCAGGACATCAACCTTGGCATTGGAGGAATGTATGCAAGCATAGTGAAGGAGATCACCGCCACTTCGGTATTCTTTCAACACTGCACCTTCATCTTCGAAGGTCGTGAAACTAATCAAGAGGCTCATAGCCTTGCTAAGCACGCTTTTCGTGTGGACTCGAGGCGCCATGTGTGGCTGCTAAGCCCACCAAACTTGAATTGTATCCCTATGAACATTATTAATCAATAAAGCAAGTTTGTTTAGACCAAAAAATGCGTTTGGGACTGCCACCCCTGCAAAAATGCAAAAGCATTGTGGCTCGACATCGAGGAATCCGAACAGCTAGTGAAGGAGAAGGCGGCCACCACGCCAAAGCAAGTCACCTCGCCAACGAGAATGTATGTGCCACCTGACGCCTTAGAATCGGACTCAATGATTTGTGGGAACTCACAGGATTGTCTAGCGCTCGAACCCGGGAATAAGGCCAACTCTAACACTAGACCCCAAATCGTCCGCTTGCGTCCGTTTGGCCGAAACTCGGCCCAACAGACGTATCCAAACAGACAAAGTTTTCCGCTGATGTCCTTTTTTGTCTGGTTCGACCCCAAATCTGCAGCAAATTTAGGCCTCAAATGCGTCTAGGCGGACAAAAACGGACGCTCTCCTCGCCCCCTCTCGGCCGCTCGAGTCCACCCCAGGCCCACATATCAACGACTCTACGACGCCTTCCCTTCGCGACCTGCTCGCGCAAGAGCGCTCCAGCTCCCTGCGCCGGCCGTCCTTCGCCCGCTGCCTACCAGCAGCGCCCGCGACTGTCCTCCTCCTCCCTCCTCCACCCGCCTACCGCGTCCCGCCGCCCGCCGCCGTCCTCGCGGGACTCCAAGATCTCATCGACGGCCATGGGCTGGATCTCGGGCCATGTCCAGCTCCACGGAGCAGGAGCACGGCGAGCGAGAAGGACGCAGTATGGCAGGGCACGGTCGGGGCGAGGCGTGGAGCGCCCCGACTGTGAGCACGGCGGGCGAGCAGGAAGCATGCACAGGCGAGCGCGGCGCGGCGGGGGCAGGCAGGACGTGACGCAGGCGGGGCGAGCGCGGTGCGCGGGCCGGCAAGCGCTGCTGCCGGCGCGATGGGCGGGCAAGCGAGCGGGCGCGGCGAGCTTTGCTGCGGCGTGCGGGCGAGCGGGCGCGGCGAGCCGCTGCGACGGCGGCGAACGGGCGCATGCATGGTCCATGGTGGGATGGAGAGCCCGGGGTGGGGCGAGCGCGTCCGTTTGGGGTCCAGGCAACTCCTGTAGCATTTGGTGTGGATGTGTCGGCCGACCGTCACGCCGCCCCAAACGCACCCCAAATGGACAAAAACGGACGTCCGTTTGGGGTCCAGGCAACTCCTGCAGCGTTGGGTGCGGATGCGTCGGCCGGCCGTACGCCCCCCGGACGCTGCCCCAAACGCACCCTAAATGGACAAAAACGGACATCCGTTTGGGGGTCCAGGCAACTCCTGCAGTGTTGGGTGCGGATGCGTCGGCCGATCGTCCGCCCCCCGGACGCCGCCCCAAACGCACTCTAAATGGTCAAAAAACGGACGTCTGTTTGGGGTCTAGCGTTGGAGTTGGCCTAACCGCCTACCGTGCCACTAAGTTTGCGAGACACCAGGGGATTCCTCCCTAATGGCTCAAAGGTACGAAAAGCAAATGGAAAACCAATTTGAACCCCTGGAAAAATCTACAGTCTCGGGTACCCGATCAAGGGGGTGAAACAAAGACTCACATGTCGTTAGTGCGATCGTTCTTTGATCAAGACAATACGAAGTCGGGTCCTAAGTCGGCTTGAGTGAAACAAAACACCGATGCATAACCATATATATAGCCTCCCAATGTTACTGTCCTAAATTACTACCACATTTCACATCATAGCATCGGAGCCAGATTAACAACTATCCGTAGGCAACGACAATAGGATATAACATGACTCCGGCACCGCCCTAAGGCCAACTCTAGTCGATCCCCTATCCGGTGTTAGAGGAGTAAAATTTTGGTTTTACTCCTCTAACTGTCACCTAGCCGATCCCCTAAACTGAATAGAGAAGGATAATTTTTACTCCGCCTCCTATGTGAGCCTATATTTACTCGGCCGCTACCGTTTGGAGGAAAAATCCCCTCCACTCGTTGCCTCACCCACTCCACTTCCACGCCGCATCTACGTTGGCGCCATCCTTTCCTCCCCCACCAGCCACCATCCACCACCGTAGGCCCCGTCGCGGTCCACGCTCACCCGGATTTCAGCCTCTCTCACCCCGTCGCCAACACAGAATCGGCAGATCTATGGCTGCCGCCGCCGCCGGATTTGACGCATCTAGCAGCCGACAATGGTTCCTTTGTCATGGATTGATCGGGTACCGAACCGCACAGCCTTGGCAACGCCTCTGCGCCGCATGCAGGTATGGCCTCCTCCTCTAGCTGCTCGGATCTCACTCGTCGATGGTTCGCCGGTAGAAACACGCCCAGCCGATGGCTGGGCTCGGCACTGGTCCAGCAGCTCGTCGGCTCCCCGTTGCTGGTCATAAAGTGCGATGGCTGCCGGCGGCAGGTGGTGCGTCGAGTTTCGACCACGTCGGAACACCTCGAATGGGTGTTCTTTAAGTGCACAAAATATGGGTTGAGTGCTTGTTTTGATTCAGTTGTTCATCGGATTCGGCGCAATTTGTAGCTCATTGTTTGCTCAAATTTGTGTGTAGGGTGGATGCAAGTTTTGGTACTGGGAAGAAGATTACATCGATCTATTGATAGCGAGAAATTTGATAGATGTCTATGCACTCCTTGCTAGAGTAGAGAATAGAGATGAGACTAGATGTGACTCAATGTCGAATTCGTGTGAACCGAAGAAGAAGGAAGTGTGCAATCTCGAGAAGCCAATCGAGAGAATCAACAATGAAGGCATAGAGAAAATATTAATCCAACTAGTGGGAGAAGTTATGGAAGTTAGATATCTATTAAAGTGTCTAATTGTGGTTATTTTTTTCTTTGGTTTCCTTCTCGTAGTGAAGAATTGGTGAATTATGTAGGCCGATGTATCAAAATGTTGTTCAATGAAATAAAGAAACCATGAAATTTGTTCCGGTGGCCAAAAATGAAATGCAAATGATAAAAAAATATGCTCCTTTATATTTAGTCGATTGGCTAGGTCCGACCAAAAGTTAGTGGAGTAAATATACTCCACTAAGTTTTACTCCGTCGGATCCTCCTCTATTTTATAGGGGGGTCGGCTAGAGTTGTCCTAAGCCTGCATACTACGGTATGCAGGGCATGTCAATGGATCGAGCAGAACATGGCATGCTAGGAATTGAAGGTAAAAGCAATTCATCTGACAATAATTAGGCTACGCATGTGATCAAGAATTCAAGACTCAATACACAACATCGTCATACTAGTGCATGAACAAGGAAGAAAGCATATGATGTGTCTTAATTTTCAAGGAGGGTTTGCTTGCCAGATGGACCGGTAGCCTGGTATATGGCCAAATCATGGTTCGTAGCACACATCATTTCTGGATCCTATCCACGAAGAAGCAAAACACTGGAAAGGAACAACCTGTGCAAATCAACATGCAATGAATGACATGGCAAAAATGATGTTGATATGATCCAATGCAATTATTTCATAAGTGAAGTGAAGTGTGACTTGCAATGCAATTAAACTAGACTCACATGTAAAGAAAGGTTCGTTCTTGTTTAGCTACCCAAACCAATTTAAATGTTATTAACATACATGATAATAACATATTTGGAATGTATGCAATTTACTGAGCAGTTCAATATATAATGGCCCATCTAGTGTTTTCATCGCCACGATGGCACATTCTTTTGCCATGGCGGCGTCTCGGTGACCCTGTATCCCACTAGAGATCCAACACAAAGGTTCAAGTGTGGGTGTGGGTGTGTCGTGTGAAGTGACGGTAGGGTGATCCCGGTCAACGGGGGTCCCAGGTGCCGGTGACACAACGATTGAGGTACCTCCAGCTATTGGTGGATACATACGGCATCTCATACATCACATGTTCATTGCATCGGCGGTCGTCTCAAAGGTTATACCTTCAAGCATGTGGCGATGAGGTTTTGGGGGTTCAACGGCGGTAGTGGTACACATGTCGTCGAAAGTCGTTCACGGCTTCGGGAGCGATCACCGAACTTGGTCTTGGTGGCGATGATCTCGGGGTACGGGGTAGCCGTAGGCCCTCCTCGCCCGAGTCCTCAGCACCTCTAGCAACAATGACTGCCCTCCGGACGCCAACACCTACTACTGTCGCTCTGAAGACGCCAAGGAAAAGGACTGGCAAGTGATCTTATCCTTATCATACTTTTATATGGAAAACATAATAGAGGAATTGTTCTTTCGATTGGGGCCTGATCCTAAGACCAATCCCTCATATGAACCCTTTTTATTCATTAAAAATTCTGAATCCTAAGGCCAGCTCTTCGCTCGCTAGAAAAGTTTCTTGTTGGGGGGTGGAGAGCATTGTGAAAGAAGTTATGATCTAATCTGTAGAAGGTCTTGAGCAAGATATATTCCCCGCTGCTTTCTTCCAGACCTATTGGGATGTCATTTAGTTTAATGTGTTGTCCGCCATCCGAAACTTCTTTCCATTAGACTGATTAAGGAGTATCATCATACTATCATTACTCTAATCCCCAAGACTAAGACTGCTGATAGAATTGGAACACTTAGACCCATTTTCCTTTGTCACTTTTTCATCATTTATATCTATAGTCCTCACTCTGCGCATGTTGGTTGATATCATCTCCCGAATCCAATCAAGCCTTCATTAAGGGCCGAAGAATCACTCACAATGTTCTTATTGCCAATGAGCTAGCTTGGAACTTTCATCTTTCTTCTAGTGATGCCATGACCTTCCTTAAACTAGATATTCAGAAAGCCTCTGACGGCGTGAACCAACAATCTCTCCAATAAAAAAAAATCTTCCCTTCCAACGACTTATAGTTTCCATCTAAATTGATAAGTGTCTCTTTTAACAAAAACTCTATTGAGTCTATATTTAGGTCTTTGAGACAGGCTAAAAAATCCAAACAGGTTGGAGTTGCTTTTGCTTACTCCTTTACTTGGTACTGCCCAACAGGAAGGAAAAAGACTAGACCTCAAAATGTCACCAGCAGCATAGAATTATACGATGGAAAAGTATGATTCGTTCATCCGAACGAAAGGATATAGAGTTGGCCAGAATTGTATTTCATCAATAAAATGCTAACACCTGTGCTCTCGGGCCACGAAGTTCTTGTTCATACTAAGCTTGCCTAATCTTATCTCCGTGTTTGTGGATCCCTTTGCCCGCAATCACAAGGCCACTGGGCATAAATAAAATTGTTCCGCTGATGGCTCCATATTTTACGCATCTTTAGAGCTCACTTGTTGCACATTATCTCATATGAAGACGTTCATATGAGGTCTTACGCTGATACTCCTTATATAGGGCCTCATTATGCTCGGCTGTAACATAAGGGGAGGGTGGACAAGTTCGTTAGAATAAGATAGTTGAGTACATACTTTGACTCGGGATCAAAGAAAGGATAGGAAACCTCGAGCAACCAGGGAGGGTATACAACACGTAGAACTTATGTTGCTTGATGTTGGCTTACCAATCAGATCCATACTAATCTAGGGCGAAGAGCTCTTTGGATGATCTAGTCTTACCTTTTGTATATGCTACTTTTTGTCCCTTCTTGACTATTGTCCTTACTCCGGATAAATTGGAACACCTTGGTTCTGTTCATTCATGCCCTTCTCTTCAAGCCATAGTGCTTCTGAATTGTTTCTCTACCCCTTTGGTGATGCCTTTGGCTCTCATGGGTAAACTCCTACTTGATTATTTAGAACTTCTCTGCCTCAACTCGTGGACCTATATATCTTCTTATTTTTAAGGGCTTTGCTATTCTCATGGATTGCATATTTTTGTTTATCCCATTGAATAGTACTGCCTTGTTTCAGCCAGTCCATATACTAATCTATCTTTATGGGGAGGACCTTTCACCTGACCTCCGAGCTACCGTGTGAATTGTACAGTAGTTGAGTCATGTCTTGCAGGAGCAAAAAGAGTGATGAATTGTAAAGTAGTTGAGTCGTGTCTTGCAGGAGAAAAAAAAGTGAAATGAGAACATAAGCCCACCAGGCCAGCCACCTCGTTACGTCTGTCTTCCGTTTTCCGGATCGCTGGCGGGCTCCCTCCTCTCCTTTTTTTATGAACAAAAGCAAAATTTTATTAATTGCAAATCACGGTTAGATCGTCTATAAGGAGAGATACAATCTCATCCAAGGGCTCCTCAAACCAATCCCTTGTCCCTGAAAATTTCGCTAACCTAGCAAGTTCATGGGCGACCTTATTCGCTTCCCTATTACAATGTTTGAAACTAGTAAGCGGAGAACCACAAGCCAAAAAGTAGCAGTCGTCAATAACTACCGCCGCCGCTCCCGCAGATCGCCCTCCATTCTTCATTGTATCAATGACTTCCATATTATCCGAATTAATAACAAGGGCGATTGCAACCCGCTTTCTGTGAAAGAGATAAGCCAAACCTTAGAGCCAACGCTTCAGCTGTCAGGACGTCAGCACACCAATCAATCTTCCAATTTCCACCAACAATGAGTTTTCCTTTGTCATCTCTGAGTACAGCGCCCGATGTTCCCCTAAGCATATCATGATCGAAATAAGCGTCTACATTTAACATGACAAAACCCATAGGAGGTCTGCTCCGCCCCCTATTTTATTGATAGCATCAGGGGAATGAGCATTAACAAAATTTGTCGTTATAACACGAACCCCCATAGACGTCTGGATTGCATCTTGGGACTTTCCTTCATGAACCAGCTTACGTCTATCCCACCACAAGTACCAAGTGGTTATGGCAATCAATTCACTAACATTCTGGATACCCAAACTAGGCAAATCTTGATCTGGCATAATGAGTAAGAATTCGAGGATTACCTCACCCGCATGATCAATGTCACAAGCTTTGTTAATCACCTCGTGCAAACCCAACTTGTTCCAAACCGCCTTTGCTTTCTAACAAAGAAATAAAACGTGCTTTGTATCTTCTGGCCCATTTGAACATGATGGGCAAGTGGGCGAAACTTTCATGTGTCTATTAGCAAGTGTAACACGACACAGGAGTGTTCCACGTAGCGTTCGCCAAATAAAAAAATTACCTTCGCCGGACAGGATAATTTCCAGATCTTACCCCAAATAGGATTGGCATCGATTCGCCCCATACCATTACTATATTGCAATTTTCTCCCATGTTGTTTGTTCCATTCCGCCAAATAAGCTAAACGAACGCTGAACAACCCATTTTTGTGTAACTCCAAGCAATGAAATCCAGCATGTTATGCATAGGAAGGGGGGTCGCAAGGACTCGTTGAGCATCTATTGGCCATAGTGTTTGTTTCACCAAGTCTTCATCCCAAGAATTTGTAACTGGATCAATAAGATCGGATACTTTTAACAGAAGGTTCCCTCTTCTAGGAGTGATGACTTTCCTATCTGCACAATTCGAGATCCATGCATCTTTTCAAATGTCAATATTTTGTCTATTTCCCACTCGCCAGATATATCCATTTTTTAGTGATATAACTCCCGTCATAATGCTTTGCCATGTGAAAGAGGACCCCTTTTTTAATGTTGCATTCATCAGGCCACCATCAGGAAAATACTTAACCCTCAAGATAGTTGCACATAAAGAATAGGGTTGTCAAGAAGATGTCACGCTTGTTTAGCCAACAGTGCAAGGTTGAAACAGTGTAAATCTCGGAAACCCATACCTCCTTGGACTTTTGGAACACACATCTTCCACCAAGCCATCCAATGCATCCTCTTCTGATTGTCCTCGTCACCCCACCAGAAATACGACATCGCGTCAACAATTCCTTTGCAAAAAAATTAGGAATTTTAAAGACGGACATGGCATAGGTGGGGACAGCTTGAACTACAGACTTGAGGAGAATTTCCTTCCCTCCCGCGGATAACAATTTTTCTTTCCATCCTCTAATTTTCATGATAATTCGGTCAATCAGGAATTGAAAGCAATTAGTCTTATCCATACCCACGTTAGCTGGTAATCTCAAATATTTGTCATTGAGGGCTTCAGTCATAATATTTAGAATTGTGCAAATTTGCGCCTTGTCTTCCACTTTTGTATTGGGACTGAAAAAGATGCTTGATTTATCTACGCTCACCATCTGTCCCGAGATGGCACAATAAGAATCCAAAACTGATTTTAGAGCCTCCGCGTTCGTGGCATTAGCTCGCATAAGGATCAAAGAGTCATCAGCAAAGAGAAGATTGGCTGGAATTCGAGCCGAGTCGAGCCAGCTCGCTAAAGCTCGTTTCGTTAACGAGCTAGCTCGAATCGACTCGTTACTATAACGAGCTCAAATCCAAGATTGGCTCGACTCGTATAACTCGCGAGCTGGCTCGTTTAGCTTGTTAAGCTCGTTAAGGATATGAACATAAAATCTTACAAATAAGATAGAAATGAACATTGTTTGTGAACATTGTACATGTTTAATATGTACATTTTACATTCATAAGTAATCATTTTTTTCATATTCGTAAGGTGCCTTGGGCGGCTGGGCCTTGTGTTGTGCGTCTAGGACGCATGGTGCTTGGCTGATCTCTTGTTCCGAGCCTAACGAGTTACACGAGTACTCGTAAGATTGGCTCGTTTAACTTGGTCTATAAACGATCTTAAACTAAACCTCGGCTCGACTCGTTATTCTTCGACTTCGAGTCGATTCGAGCCGAGTCACGAGTTACTCGTTTAGCTCACGAGCTTCGAGCTTTTTTTCCAGCCCTAACTGGTGGTGCATCTCTGCTGACCTTTACACCAATCATATTTCCTTTCTCCTCCGCGTGTGCCAAGAGGGCAGTCAGTCCCTCAGTACATAACAAGAATAAATAGGGAGAGAGAGGATCCCCCTGCCTTAATCCTCTTGTAGGCGTAAAGCTCTCAGTTTCTTCAGCATTAAAACGAACACGATATTCCACAGAGGATACACATTGCATAATTAAATTCACCCAACTCTTCTGGAATCCCAGTTTCAGCAAAACTGCCTTAAAAAAAGATCACTCCACTCGGTCATATGCTTCGTGCATATCCAGCTTGATGGCACACAGACCCTCATTTCCTACTCTTTTCTTTTTAATTGTATGGGAAGCACTCATATGCTACTAAAATATTATCTGTAATCATTCTTCCAGACACAAAGGCAATCTGAGTTGGGCTGATAATATCCGATAGGATTAACTTCAAACATGCAGCGATCATTTTTTATATAACTTTGTACACCACATTACACAAACCGATTAGTCTGAATTGGGTTACCTTTTCAGGAGAATTGGGCTCCCTCCTTTCTCAATGTAATTTTCTCAATCTGTTCTCTGCAACTCATTAGGATTCATATCACCAAACTAGATTCATATCTTTCCTATCAGCGAGTTCCAATCCTTTTGTTCAAAATTTCTTCGTTCGTACCAAACCGCTTGTAGAATCAAATCCAGTTCCACAAGATCCTGCTAAGTATTACTTATTTTTAGGTGTCTTGTAATCAAAGAATTACTGAGCAACATCATTCAAATGGATATAATTACGACTTTTGTATACATCGCAGATAAGGGGTATACATGCTGATCAGGGCTGTGTTTAGATGAGGCATACTGTGCATTGGACGAGTTGCGCCAAAGGTGTGTCCATATAGGGCAAATGATCCTCAAAGTCATTGAGGCCGTTTGTTTAGTGAGATATTCTGCTATCGCATTGATGACCAAAACATGATGTTTAATAATTTCAAGGTCTCTTCCAATGCATTGGTGCTAAGGTGGGGTGCTAAATGCATTAAAAATCTTAGCAACTACTCTCCCCAATGCATTGGTGCTTAACTTCTGTAGTTAAGGCCACTTCCAATGCATTGGTGCTTACATAAGGTGCTAAGTACTCACCCCATTGCATAGTTGTTTAGCTTTTGTAGCTAAGTTTTCCTTATTGAATTGTCCTTCATGTATAATGTTGATAGTCATTTTGCATAGGTCCACATGCTTAGCAACGTTTCCTTCTGTGCTCACCATAATATTCTCTCTCTTCTTTAATTGCTTTGCCACATTATTTTTCTGTCTATATGGCACCCTTAGCACCTATACGGTGGAGCACTAGGAAGGGCCTAAGCCTCCCTCATTTAATGTTTGAACACCAAAACACCTTCATGCATTGGTTGATAGCCATTTTGCATAGGTCCACGTGCACATCATTCCCTCATGAGGTCACCATAATGCTCTCTTTCATCTTCAATTGCTCTGTCACATCACTCTTTTACCACCCTTAGCACCAGTATACCTTGAAGCACTAGGAAGGGCCTAAGAGGCCTGGTTGCTTTCTTCACCACTGGTACTTGATTTTGCTTAATGCCCACATTAGCTATCAATGTGCTTCCAGAGTAATTTATGTTCAACTGTAAAATCAGTCCACTAGAAAAGACAATACATTTAATGATACCATAACAACCACTCTAGTATACTCCCTCCGTGTAGGTGTTAAATCATCTTAGGTTGTGCATTTGCTAGTTAATAGCATTGCATGCAATGAATTAATCACTGCATGTCATTTTGGTAAAAAAAATAAAAAGGGAGTTAATGTACCGTGCCTAAGTATTTTAGGATTATTTGATTTTCATAAGATGACATCTAGACGGAGGGAGTAAGTTAATTTCTTCTACGCGTGACATCTAGACGGAGGGAGTAAGTTAATTTCTTCTACGCTTTATAAAGCAGGTAGTCCGATCATTAGTCATAGTAGCAATTTAAGTCGGTTCGGCAGGCAGAATGTTATTCGCGGCTCAATGATCCTTGTAGCCAACAAAAACAGATTTCCCTTTTGAATTTCATTGGCGTCAGCATTTACTCGTGGTCTGGCCATCAATTAAATTGGATAGGAGAGCAGATGTTTTATCAGGACGTGTACAATAGTGGCATATGGATACAGATGCCTCATGATAAAAAATAGTGACATACGGATACAGATGTTTTATGACAAAAAATAGTTTGATGCATCTAAATTTATTTCTTCTTCCCAATGCAAGCTACAACTAATGGGCTACACATGCATCTCTATTTTTCACTCAACCTACTCGCTTCCCTGTCTGAAGCTACTTTATCTGATATCCGATCCTACATGACATGCATGCATCTCTATTTTTCACTCAACCTACTCGCTTCTCTATCTGAAGCTACTTTATCTGATATCCGATCCTACATGACATGTATGCATCTCTATTTTTCACTCAACCTACTTGCTTCCCTATCTGAAGCTACTTTATCTGATATCCGATCCTACATGACATGCGAGACATCACCCTAAGGCTATGCACGAAGCTACTTTATCTGATATTCGATCCTACATAACATGTGAGACATCACCCTGAGGCTATGCATTATACATGCCCTTAAAAGTATGGATGCTAGTCACATGTACCTCTATATGCTGTCATTTCAGATTTTTTGTCCAAAAAGACCACCTATCCAACGGTATTGCTAAAAAAAACCCCCTTCAGATAAAATTGACAAAAAAGACCTCCTCGACCGTGGCAGCAGGCGCGCCAGCCGACACGTGGCACCTGCCACCACACCGGCAGACGGCAAACTGTTCATGGCTATTCACATGAGGACGGTTATATGCAGTAGAACGACACGGGACGCGAGTGAACAATGGTGCGCCTCCTTGTCTGGCGGCACTGTTCACAAAAGATAAATAGTATTTTAAAAAAATAAAAAAACTGAAATTTTGCACCCACTTAGAACACTCGATCACCTTTGCTGACAAAAAAATTTCAGACTTTTTTGAATCTTTTCTGCATTTTTTTATTACTGTTCATCCCTTATAAACAATGTGCCACCACACCAAGAGGCAGCAGCACTGTTCACTCGCATTCGTTTGCAGATGCAAATAGTGTCACAAACAGTGATGCCGCCTACCGGTACGACGGCACATGCGACGTGTCGGCCAGCGCGCCTGCCGCCACGGCCGAGGGGTTTTTTTTGCCAATTTCATCTGAAGAGGGTATTTTCTAGCAATTGCCCAACGGTAGGTGGTCCTTTTGGAAAAAAAAATCATATAATCTCATCTTACAACGCCAAATCCATAGTCCGAAGACTAGCACGACATCTCACAAGGCTATATTTGATTTCCATCTAACCGACGTTTGAGACTACATATTCTTTGCTCTATGCTAATTCCTGTATTTTTTGGCAAGTACCCCAACTCTTTTTTCCATATGATTTGCATGCTGTTGCAGCCAATATAGATTACTTTATTATGGCAGACAAACAAACGGCAAGCTATAAGATTGATTGTTAAAGAAGAATTTAAGTAAGAGAAATTTGTCGGCATAGATTGATCACTAAACCAGCAATTAATCTCATTACATCATATCTCTGTTTCAACATGTACATTTGTAGAAACCAATGCTTCAAAAACAGAGCAATGCTTCAAAAACAGAGCAATTCTCCAGTCAAGGTACAGCCAACAAAACTAAGGTGCACCACACCTGAACTGGTGGCAGGCGTCTCAGCTGCATTCGCGCTCAGTTACTATGGGAGAGTTGTCCACAAGGATAGCAGTGCTGCATTGAAATTTTATGTTCCATAAGATCCTTTCAAGAATCAAAAAACAGAATCTCCGTGAATTATTGTCCATTGGTGCCCATTGCACCAAAAAACATGTGGACGCATTGAAACCAGAAGAAATATTGTCAAGAGAAAACAACATAATAATACACATTGAAACCAAAAGAAATATTGTCCATTGGTGCTCAGATTCTATGGGTGTATAGATGTCGTTCACAGGGATTTCCCGTCAGTACGAGGAATGTTTTATAATCACGGCACCAAAAAGGCTCAATTCACTAATAAAACAAGAACAGAGATTAAACTGGAATTTGGGGGCGAGCGTAACCCAAGATCCATCTGGACGGATTTGTGCTCTAAGCGCCACCTGAATACATCTCAGGAACATTGTAAAGTCGGGATGCAAGAACATCAGCCAAACATTCAAACAGTGCTCCTAACAGGATGAAAACATTAAATAAAAGACAACAAAGTATGGGGATATTAATAAGGCTCAGACATCCAAGGAAGGAATTAGCAGCATTAGCTCTCAAGCCTGGCAGGGCGAAAGCTCTTAGGCGGCATCTGCGAATGTTTTGAGAAACAAACCTTAAATTTATCATCATCGCCATAACATATCCCCAAATCATATTGACTTGTCAGCCACCTCAAAAATACTTTTAACAGCAATAACCAGCTCTGGAGTGTGTATACCAACCAAAAGACAGACTCAGGTTCCTATCAACACACAAAAAACAGAGCAAACAATATGAGAGAATCCCTCAGAGACCCATTTAAAATCATGCACACAGCTGAACCAAACCAGTTGCAAATGGATATTCCAGCCCTGACCAAACCACAAAGGTTATAGCCAAAGGAGGACACATGCAGTGGTGAGAAACAGCTGTTGTTTACAGTGTCATACGGCACTTCCTGGTCTAAGAATCTTCACTGGGATAATTTAAGTTGAATTAAGTTAACAAAATAATTAAATAAAGAAAATCTTAATCTACGCCTCAGAAAGCCGCAAAAATATCGTCATTCAGAATCAGACGGTAATTCCAACATAAAGCTAATCATCACAGGCTTCGATTAATTTGCAGGTATGTAGTGTAAACGTAAACACTGCCCAGCAGACAAAAACCTAAAACAATGCCTAAGAAAGCATGGTGTATCATCAGAATATAAAAGCCTTCTCATCCACAGGTAAATAGACACTGTGTCAGAAGGTGTCCTAAGATTGATTAAGGTTTCATCACATGATACTGACGAAATCAAGAAGAAAATAAATGCTTATATACTGATCTTTAATGGATTCAGTTGCAAAGATGACATCACACAGGCAGCTCATGCCACCCCTCGGATCAAGTGTTGGATTATGCATCAATACCTCCTCACAATCCAATAAGATCATCTAAATAGTAAGGCAAGAACAACAGCCAAAAAATTTTGAAGAAAGATGTAGTTGCTCAGTGGTGGCAATGTTTATTTGGTTCGATTCTGCCAGCAATGTCGTCAATGCTTTCAGAAGAGGGAGCTTGTTATCCTCATTGCAACTACTCCAAAGGAAACAAACAAATCAGACCAAAAAAATAGGAATGGAAGAACATTGAACGGCAGATTAAAAATAAAGGATATCAGATGGCTCAGTTCAGCGGGATAATCGGCATACAAATCAACTCCTGAGAGAAAACCTGTAATTTGGTCTGTTGAGCTTGAATATTTGCAAATCGTCACTGCCATCACTCAAGGAAAAAGTAACAGAAATGAAAACCAACTGTTCAAAAATTTCATTTGCCGAGTCAGAATTAGTAGTATGTCAATCAGCACAGATCCACCTAAGCAGACCCTAAGACTGGGGCGACAAATTTGAAATCATCATGCTCACAACTCCTCTTATAAGTCTAAGCAAATTTCAACCGATAATAATATGTAAAAAGAAGACTCGGAATATGGGTGGTGATATAGCAGGATGCTCGGCAAGGCAAATAAATGCCAGTTACGACGAACGAGACGAAATATCAATCTTCACCGTCCTCTACAACAAATTCATATATGAGATTGCAAAAAAAATTAAGAACCAAATGAACATACAAATTGCTTGATTCTCCGGCAAAGAATAAGGTTGTAAGGTCATCAGATAGGAGCGAAAGACTAATTTTATTCAAGTAATCACGGTTTGATCATATGAACTATGCACTTGTGATCATCATTCGACCTTGGCAAACCAATAATTCAAGAGAAAAAAACGACAAGAAATATATAAAAGGATTAAAGGGATCGTGATGCCTCAGAAGGAAGGCAGTAGGTTATGTAATCACTAGTGATTTCATTGAGAAAGGTTCACACTAATCATCATAGGCAGCACGAAACAACAAAATTATCAAATCAAAAGGAAAAACAAACAAGCAAGATCATTGGCCTCATAGAGAAGATTAGATCGTTCCACATGAAGAAAATTCGGACATATGCTTGTCTATAATTTATTTTAATCCTCGGCCATCGACAAACGAAAAACAAACAAAAACAGTAGCTGCGGGGGACGGCGATTCTAATCGAGAAGAGGACTCGGAATATGGGTGGTGATATAGCAGAATGGTCGGCAAGGCAAGAAGATTGCCAGTTACGACGAACGAGACCAAATATCAATCGTCACCGTCCTCAAGCCCGATGCAAAATCCCCCAGGGAAGAACAAGAACCGAAAACGGGTTGCAAAAGAAGGCAGATAGAGATCTGATGGGATGGGATGGGAGGGGAGAGGAACCTGTTTGCTGGGATGGATGGGAGGTGGCGGCGTGGGGAAGAAGGGCATCTTCGCCGCTGCTTATATAGAGGGGTTCTAGGGCGTTAGGGTTTGGCAGGGGCGCCGGGCCGACTTGTGCCGTTGGATGGTGATCGTGGCTGAGTTTGGTGTGATCTGCTCGGCCCGTAGGCCCAGAACTAACGGGCCAGACAAACCTATCCATCCGCCTGACTGTTTCCTTCTTTTTTCCCAATATAAACAAGAAAAAACTTGCTATTTTCCGAAATTTGCCTGGGCGCAATTCACGAGGAGATGAAATTGTTAGGCAGAGAAAGGGAAGTTAAAGTATCAGGTAGAAAGGTAAAATTGTATGTGGCCTTTATATTTTTCACTCATCATCTGTAGTCGGTGTCACAATGGAATTGTGACAAAGATTATTAGGTGTGCAGAGAACCGTCCACGTGATCACGAGCACCAATGATACAATAGAAAGAGGGCAAAATAATGCTGGAATTTTTTCAAGTAAATCATTGTGAGAAGGTAAATTAGTCCAAGAATCTATGGAAAGACACCTCACGAGCACCAATGATACAATATCAAGAGGGCAAAATAATGCTGGAATTTTTTCAAGTAAATCGTTGTGAGAAGGTAAATTAGTCCGAGAATCTGTGGAAAGACACCTCGGACAGTAAGGCATCCCAATAAGACTTTTTGTTCTCACAAAAAAAGTGACACATTTTGTTAATGCTGGAGGCTAAGTGATACTCCAAACAGCCATAAGTAAACAATTAAACGGCTATAAAAACAAATGCAAGGACAACTACATAGAATATAGGATGGTACAACAAAGTACAAGCCAATTGTACAGATTACATCGGATAAGAACCGTGTGTGAGTCACCTACTTCTACTTAATTACATGCCATCCTGATCCTCAGGCACGATAAAAAATCGGTCAATAGATTGGGTCCATGATTTTGTTCGACGCGTAATCGTGTGGTATGTGTTACAAGATTTATTTGTTATTGATGAACAAGTATGCAACTAGTTTTCCCTGGACTTTGCTCGGTGCTCGCTCCCATGCAGTCTGATTAGATTGTATATAGATGTGGATCTAGGGTTGATAAAGTTATGGGCATTGACATGCCACCATATGGAGTGATCTTTCCAAAACAACTTGAAAATATGCCAACATTTTTTCACATGTTTCTAAAGCAAAAAATCAAAAAAGATATTGAGGAAAGAGAATAAGAAGGGGTGGTCGAGACCTTTTGTGGCGTGTGCCTATCAGGTGTGTAGCAATGCAAGCACAATCAGATTCAGTTGATGTGGTTGAGGCAGCCGCAGGCCAGGAAAACCGTATAGAATGAGGTTACAGTGATTTATGATGTTTGCGTGGTGTTAGTTGGACTTATCGAGGAGGTGGAGTTCATCGTTACCCAAGGGAATTGAATGGAGCGGCATACAAGATTGTCATTTCTTGCTTTTGTAATCAACTTCCGTGTAACAGAGTTGATGAACCACCTCGTTTTTTTTTTTTTTTGAAGTTTCAATGTAAATAGTATTTGATATCAGAAAGCTACCAGTGTTAGCCTTCCCCTAAGAAAAATACTCTAGACATCCTTGGTGGATGATAGACAATGAACGTCGGTGTGCTTTTTAACATTCAGGAGGACCTTACCTTTTGTTTAGAAACTTCATGTGTGGTAACTTGTTACAAGATTGTAAGAATTCGTTTTTTTGTAAGCCACACATACACCACTCTATGTGAAAAGACTAAATTGATGGCTATGCGAATAATTCTGGAACAACGAGTAAAGTCGCACCTACTAGTCACATTTGTATTTATTTCCTCTTTACAAATACTAAGATGTGAGTGGTGACATGAACCATGTAGCTAGGCATACAAATATAGTTTGGTTCCTTATGTGCTCGTCCAATTTCATATTTGTAAGTGGGAAAACTCTGTTGTAATTGCTAATCTGGAGTGATTATGCTTTAGGAATGAGCGGCGTTGGGAAATATAATTCAACTAGCAACACTCGGTGCACAAATTGAAACAATGGCTACTCGAAATATTTTTGATACCATGAGTAGAGTCATGCCTACTGGTCCACCAGGTTCTTGTTGTGCTCTCTTTTTTTTTCGAAACGGAGGCAAAGATTGCCTCATCTATTAAATAAGCAGAAGAGAATTGCCCAATTAATTACGGAAAACCGGGCAAAAATCAGAACAACAAGGGCCAAGCTCACTCCCATAGACTGAAACACACAGGGCAAAATCCACCCTAATCGACAACATGTCGACCTGCGGCCAGACAACGCAACTCCGACACTGACGGAGAGCTCAGTAGAACGAAAACCAGGCACGGCTGGCGCCACGGAAGATCGCCGAAAGGGCCGCCTGCAGCTAGTCATCGTACACCACAGGGTCCCGCCGCCGCAGCTTCGACTCCACAGCAACAAACAAAGCGAGGCAATACGTGGACACGCCGGAGAAGAGCCGACTAACGCAACCATTGCCGCGTCGCCGACATCGCTCCCACCATCATCGTTGCCACAGAAGTCTGGTCGCCACAGTGATTCTCTCGGGGCCGCCGCCCCGACATCCACCGCTCCGTCGCGCCCAGCGCAATAAACCAGCACCGCCTTCCGGGGCCGCCGCCCCGATATACCACCGCTCCCCTCGAGCAGCAACGCCGCACAACCCAGCTGCCCGCAGCCCACGCTGCTCAGGGCAACCGCTCGCAGACCATGAACGTCGCACCACATCCGGGGCCGCCGCCCCGACGTAAAGTCAGACCGCCCCCTCTAGAGCGCGTCGACCGGACCGACAAGCCTGCCACCCAAGTGGCCCAAGATTGCCACCCAAGCGAAGGCCGAGCCACCGCCCCGCCCCATGGAGCCGCCCCGCGCATCACTTTCCGAGGCCGCCGCCTCGGCGCACATCAGCCGTCCGGGGCCGCTGCCCCGGCATCCACCAAACCCGACGAAGGAGAAAACCAGACGCACCGAGCACAAGCTAACTCTCCCAAGCAACGGCCCCAAGGGGGAAACGACGAAGACGCCGCCGCCGCCTGCTCCGAAAACATCCAAAGCTTAGGTTTTCACCCGGAGAGCCCGAGCCTCACGTAGAAGAAGATGAGTTCCACAACGACGCCTCCAAGAAGGGAAACGACGCCCGAAAGCGCCGCCGTCGACGGCACCGACAAAGTCGGGTCAAGGCTTTCGCCCGGAACACCAAAAGCGTGGAGATCGTTGGAGCCGTTCCTGTTGCGCCTTGCACTCTCCAACGTCGACCACCAAACTTCGCCGTGCATCACCCACAGCAGCAGCACCTCAAGCTGCGAATGAGAAGCAAGCACACACGTCACCACGGCCAAAACGCCATGGCTCCCAGCTCGGGGCCGCCACCCCGGCTTCCTCCTCGCCCCGCAGCCTCCGCCCGGCCGCTGGTCCCTCCTCCACGTTTGCCCGAACGCCTGCACACCGGTGGCCCCTACGGCCCGCGCCGCCGGACCGGCCAGAGCCAGACCCGCGGCCACCACCTGCGCCTAGCGGTCCGGATCCGGCGAGGCCCGCCGTCCCATGCCACACAGCTCCCACCGCCGAGCACCACTGCCACCACCACGCCTCTACTCGCCGAGCGAGCTCCGCGGCAGCCGCCAGAACCGCGCATTCTTTACACATACCAGAGATGTGAGTGCTAACATCAATGGCTCCAGTACACCACTACCGCTGGTTAGAGCGACCTCTCTAGTGGCAACGGTGAACATGAGAGGTCAGGATCATGTACAACACAACCATGGTTCTCGAAGCCATGCTGGAACGAACTGATGAATGTTGTGTCTGTGCCTACACTTGCATATTTATGTCTTGCAATGTTGTGTGTGCAGCAGGAGAAAGTCATATGTATACCGGGCGGTTACACCTGAATTGGTGAACCACTCACGCAAAAACGATAAGAATGCCATGAAATTGTCCATTGAAAACACCTGAGTGATCGCCACTTGCGTCAAATTGTGCAAATTGTGCAGAGATCAGGGGTCATCCTCCTTTTTGAAAAAAACAAGGCGAACTAGTCAAATATGTTGATACCGAAAGCTAAGTGATACTCCGAACATTCTGAAGAAAACAATTAAACAATAGTAAAAGTAATAATATAAATACGAAGTATCTATGGTGGTTCAAAGTATAAGCCAATTATACAAATTGCATCGAATAAGCAATGCGTGTGAGTCGCGTACTTCTACTTAGAGCATCTCCACTAGAAGATGTAGATGCAAAAATAACTACCTTTTTGCATCTTCGAGGCCCAAAATTGCTGCTCCAACAGATGATGTAGATACAAAAAAAAATTACATCTCCACCTCCCGGAGATGTATCTATACCACTTCGCGGTGCAAATTTGCATCTCCAACTCCAGCAGACGTAAAATTGCGTCCGCCCGCCAACCGCCACTTCTTCCCCTTCCGCGCGACCGGCCGCCGCCGGCCAAATCCACTTAAAATCAACGCCGCCGCCCCCCGCCAGACGTCCACCGAGCCTGCCGTGACTTCGCCCCCCGTCCCTCGCCACCTGCCTCGCCGGCGCGCCGCCCGGAGCCGCCGATTCAGTTTCGGCCGCCGCCGAATCGAAGCTTCTCCAGCGGCTGCGGCTGGCCTAAACGCCTTCCCTGGCGAGGTCTACAATGGGGTAGGCTTCATCCAAGCCTAGACCCTCCCCCCTTCCCGGAGTTAGTGGAGGCGCGCCACTCCGCCCGCCCGACGGCCGCGAGCCTCGGCCGTTCTTCCGGCCGTGCGAAGCCGCCCGCCTGCCGCGCGGAGCTCCCGACAACGTCCGGCCGTCTCTTCTGTTGTGCAGTCGCCGCCGCCGACGGCTGCCCAACTCGCAGCCGGCTGATTTCGTCCACCCCGCAAGCAAGGTGTTCGACGAAATTCCCGAAGGTAAAAAAACGATGAAACTTGAGGGTTTATTTTGGTTGGGGATGGAAAGTAGTTTATGAAGGAAATATGCCCTAGAGGCAATAATAAAGTTGTTATTTTATATTTCCTTATTCATGATAAAGGTTTATTATTCATGCTAGAATTGTATTGATCGGAAACTTAAGTACATGTGTGAATACATAAACAAATACTGTGTCCCTAGTAAGCCTCTACTAGATTAGCTCGTTGATCAAAGATGGTTAAGGTTTCCTAACCATAGACATGTGTTGTCATTTGATAACGGGATTACATCATTAGGAGAATGATGTGATGGACAAGACCAATCCGTTAGCTTAGCATATGATCATTCAGTTTATTGCTATTGCTTTCTTAATGTCAAATACATATTCCTTCGACTATGAGATTATGCAACTCCCGGATACCGGAGGAATACCTTGTGTGCTATCAAACATCACAACGTAACTGGGTGATCATAAAGATGCTCTACAGGTATCTTCGAATGTGTTTGTTGAGTTGGCATAGATCGAGATTATGATTTGTCACTCCTTGTATCGGAGAGGTATCTCTGGGCCCTCTCGGTAATACACTTCGTAAGAAGCCTTGCAAGCAAAGTGACTAAGGAGTTAGTTACAAGATGATGTATTACGGAACGAGTAAAGAGACTTGCCAGTAACGAGATTGAACTAGGTATGAAGATACCGACGATCAAATCTCGGGCAAGTAACATACCGACAGACAAAAGGAATTACGTATGTTGTCATAAAGGTTCGACCGATAAAGATCTTTATAGAATATGTAGGAACCAATATGGGCATCCAAGTCCCGCTATTGGTTATTGACCGGAGAGGCATCTCGGCCATGTCTACATCATTCTCGAACCCGTAGGGTCCGCACGCTTAACGTTCGTTGACGATATAGTATTATATGAGTTATGTATGTTGGTGACCGAATGTTGTTCGGAGTCCCAGATGAGATCACGAACATGATGAGGAGCTCCGGAATAGTCCGGACGTAAAGATTGATATATGGGATAATAGTGTTTGGTCTTCGGAAGGGTTCCGGAATTCACCGGAAGGGGTTTCAGATGTTTCCCGAAATGTTCTGGTGCGAGAACACTTTATTTGGGCCAAGGGGTAAAGCCCACGAGGTTTTTGGAAAGTGCAAAAGGAAGTTTTGCGGAAGCCAGGGGCCAGACGCCAGGGACCCTGGCGTCTGGGTCCAGAAGCCGGGAACCCTGGCGTCTGGTCCTGGAGTCCGAGAAGGACTCTTGCCTTTCAGGCAAAACCGACTTGGAGGAGGCTTTTACTCCAAGTTTCGACCCCAGGGCTCAACATATAAACAGAGGGGCAGGGCCAGCACCCAAGACACATCAATATTCACCAAGCCGTGTGCCAGCAACCCCGTCCCCTCTAGTTTATCCTCTGTCATAGTTTTCGTTGTGCTTGGCGAAGCCCTGCGGAGATTGTTCTTCACCAACAGCGTCACCACGCCGTCGTGCTGCTGGAATTCATCTACTACTTCGCCTCTCTTGCTGGATTGATGTCGTGGTATTCTCACGTCAGATGCCAGGGGTTGGGTTATCATGGGTGGAGCCAAGAGGACATCGTCGGGCCCTGGAAGCGGGAGTGAGCACGAGCTCGATCGCACACGAGACGTACCCAGGTTCGGGGCTCTCCGGGGAGATAACACCCCTAGTCCTGCTCTGCGGGGTCTCCGCATGATGACTATGATCAAATGATGTACAAGGTTGCTCCTTGAGCTGTGTTGCTAGAGGAGGAAGAAGGGCAAGGCCAGCTCTCCTCTCCTAGCTATGGTGTATGGTGGAATGAGGGCTGAACCCTTTGCATGGGTGAGCCCTGGGGGGTTTGATAGGCCAACCCCCCATGGGTACAATGGTAATACGTCCGGGTGTAGGACCCGGATGTCAGTGTCTAAGGTCGCCGGGTTCTCCGCCGGCTGCTGGGGCCCGCCGCTTGGTGGGCCCCGTCGGCTGCCGAGAATCCGGCCGACGAGTAGGGCCCGCCGCCTGCAGGCCATGTTGATTACCTTTCGCTGTGGCTTCGTACTTGATGATGGAGGCCTCGTCAGGAGTCGTATGGTTACAGTCCCGTCGTCAGATGGGTTGGTGGCCGCTTTGATCAGCGCACACTGCAGCCATGCTCCATCTCGTCGGAGCAGGTGAGTGCGGACTTCGAGGGAAGGGGAGGGCCGCCTGCTGGAGGCCGGCCCGCCCCCGTCGCCGCCTTCCAGGAATGCACCGTCTTCTGGGAGCTCACGGACAGGTAGGACCCGCCGTCTGCGGGCCGTATTGATTGCCTTTTGTTGTAGCACGGCCCTTGCTGACGAGGGCCATGCTGAGGGTCGCATGGCTACAGTCCTGCGCCTGGCAGGTAGGTGACCGCCTGGTCAGCTCGCACTGTAGCCATGCCCCTCCAGGATTTGGGGGAGAGGGTGGCCCTATAGCCACGCTCCGTCTCGTCAGAGCAGGTGAGCGCAGACTCCGAGGGGAGGAGGGTTCGTCTGCTGGGAGCCGGCCTCCCCCGAAGCCGCCTCCTAAGAGTGCTCCGTCTTCTGGGAGCCGGCCGCTTGGGTCCAGCCGGCCCAAGGAGCCGGCCGCGTGTCTGGAAGGCGTGAGGGGCTTTGCCAGCCCCGATGTCTTGAAATGCTAAGGGGTATGGATAAGGCTACCCGTGGTCTACCCCCACGTCAGTAGTCCCCGAAGCTGGTGAGGCGCCACGGCTCAACGCCGGAGTGCCTCAGCAATTTCCTCCTCCGAGAGATCTTGTGCCTTTGCTTCGCCCGGCTTGAAGGAGCCGCCTGCCAGGAGCCGGCCGAGGCGAAGCCGACCGCCTGTCGGATTTGAATCGCCGTGGCGGGCGCCGGGTGGTATACCACCGGGCGGCGCGCTTGCCGCCCGTTGCTCGCTCGCCACGCGTCGCCAGCAAGCCAGGCCGGCCTGCCAGCCCACGCGCGCGACGGGACGTCGCCGCAGGCTCGGGCCCATCACTACATGGCCTCGGCGCGCGCGCGGATCCGCTGCGGCCAAGGTGGATGGTTGCCCTTCCGGGGCGAATTAAACGGGCGCCATGATGGCGCGGGGTTTGCGGGGTCATGCGGGGCGTGGGCGCAGTTAATCCCCACGCCCCCACTAGGCGTAGCCTCGGCTCCGCCGTTGCCGCCATATAAATGGGGGTGGAGGGGGGCGGCCAGACGCACACGCGCCCCCTCCATCCTCTCCTTCTTCTTCCCTGCTCCTCTACTTCTTGCCTCCTCGCCGCCGCCGCACGGCTACACCACACTCCATCGAAGCGCCGCAGCGACTCCACCGCCGCCCAGCCTCGCCGCACCGCTGCCAAACCACCGCGGGACATGGCGCGCGGCGAGTGGGACGGCTCCAACGTCCACGAGGGGCACATTGAGTTCCTCCGCGCGACGCGGCGGATGCCCAACAAGGCTTGCGTGGGGGCGCACCTCCCGACGCGAAGGAGATCACGCCGGCACTGAGGGACGGCGAGTTCGTCGTCTTTCGGACCCACTTCCTCAGAGGATTCGGCCTGCCGGCGAGCGGCTTCCTCCGTGCCTTCCTCACTTTCTACCATCTTCAACCTCACCACCTCACACCCAACAAGGTAGTCCTTCTCTCCGCCTTCGTGACTTTTTGCGAAGGTTACCTCGGCATCATGCCCACACTCGAGCTGTGGGGCAGGTTCTTCTACCTCAAGCTTGGCACCCAAGCCAAGGGCGAGCCGGCCCAGTGCGGCGCATGCGTCGCCGTGCGGCGCACCGGGTCTGGGACCCGCTTCCCGGCTATCGCCCTGCTAGAGTCGGCGAAGCTATGGCAGAAGTCGTACTTCTATGTGCGCAATCTCCACCCGACGCGCGACTACATCAACTTGCCGGTTTACGCCGCCGGCCCACCGCCCGAGCCACGGAACAACTGGGGCCAGCAGCCCGCCAGGCCGTTGCCGACTGCTATCAACAACGTCCTCAGCCGGCTGCAGGAGATGACAGACTCAGAGGGCCTCAAGGCATCGGACTTGTTGGCCGCCTTCGTCCAACGCCGGGTGTCGCCCCTCCAAGGCCGGCCTCATCTGATCAGCGACATGAGCGGCCGCCGAGATCTGTGCCGGATGTCGACCAAGGAGCTGCCGACTGTGGAGGTGGTCCGCCATGTCAACTATTTCTCCGACAGCAAGCTCAGCCAGACTGAGTGGAGATTCGGCAAGGAGCCGTACAGCCGCGCCAATCCACCGCCACCGGTTAGTATCTGGTCCTCCTTCTTTGCTCACGATGTGCTCTTCATCCGACCTGACCACCCGGACGTGACGCAGCGCTTTCCTGGCCAAGCAGCAGGCGGCGTGCTGGCTCCGGGCCACCAATGGATGGCAGACCGTGAGGTGAGCGACGTGGGCGACCCCGAGCTGGGGGCGGCCACGTTGGAGGACGAAGGCGACGACGACGCCACCGGGGGGGCGGCGCTGGAGCAGGCGGAGCCGCGGGAGGCGGCGATGATGAAGACGACGACGGATAACACCGCCCCGAAGGCGCCGACAGGGCAGGCGTCGGCTCCTCGATGGCGCGGCCGACAGGCGGAGCGCCGACTGGTGCGCCCGGCGCGCCCAAACGCCACGCCGAGGGGATGTTTGGCAGCAAGCCGCCCAAGAAGGCCAAGTCGACGACTGCGACCAAGCGGCAAGAAGCCGTGAAGGCGGCCGCCACCCGGCGGGGCCCAAAGGAGCGCCCAATGGTGTATGGGTAAGTGCGTACTGTCTTGATTATTTCTTTCTTGCAAGCTTCTTATCTTTGCTTGATTTGCCGCGCAGGGCTCCCCTTTCCATATCGCGGGCTCCGTCCGCCTCGCTGATCGAATCAGCAGGCGGCTCTGAGGAGGCCCGGCGTGTGGACCCGGCCGCCGCCCTTCGGAACGCGACGGAGAGGAACGCGCGGGAGGCGCGGGAGGAGCGGGAGGCCGCAGCGCGGGCGGAAGCCGATGCCCAGGCCGCCGCATTATCGCAGGCGAAGGCCCAGGCCGCGGCGTAGGCTCAGGCGGAGGCGGCGACCAAGGCGCAGGTGGAGGCCGATGCCAAGGCCGCAGAGGATCCGGCTGGTGGCGAGATCCCGGAGGCCGCCAACCTCGAGCAGCCGGAGCCGCCGGTGGTGGAGATTCAGGTGCCGTCTGGAATAGCCGGAGCCGACCAGATGGCCACAGAGTGGGGGCGACCGGCCCCGTCGACCCGGAAGCGGAGCTAGTTCGGCGGCCGCCGGGTGCTGGTGAGCGGGAAGGTGGCCATCCCAAAGGGCCGGAGGGGCCTTTGGCCGGCGCCGGGTTGGCGACGAGCC
Organism: Thinopyrum elongatum; assembly: GCA_011799875.1. NCBI lineage: Eukaryota > Viridiplantae > Streptophyta > Magnoliopsida > Poales > Poaceae > Thinopyrum > Thinopyrum elongatum. Next base: position 449,750,149 of record CM022297.1, on the reverse strand, counting down.
AGGCCTTGACGACGCGCGCCTCCGTGCGCCTGCGCCTGTCGCGGGAGGCCTCCAAGCCGAGGCCGGTAGAGGTCGGGGCCGCGAGCTCGCCGCGAGCCGACACCGAAGCCACAAGCTCTGCTCCGCCTGGTTGGGTACCAGGAGCCGGCCCGGCCGCTCTGAACCTCACGGTGTAGTACGTCCTGGACAAGTTCTCCGCCCACGGCGCCACCCTCCTGAAGGCGAGGAGCGAGATGATGGCGATGCAGACGTCTGTCCGGGTATGTTCTTGATCTTGTTTTTTATTTTATCGATCTTCAGTGGGGGCGCGCCAGCGCACCCACTGGATATAGCCCCCGAGTTCCAAGCCGGCTGCTGAACAGGCGGGTTGGAACTTCTAGGCGTGTTTCTGGATGCTGAGATGTTTGTGTTTGCCGCAGGACTACCACAACCTGCGCGCGGCCGCCTTCAACTCCCAGAACCAGGCACTTGCTAACCGGACCGCCGAGTTGAAGAAGAGCCGAGGTACACATGCCGGCTTTCAGTGGGGGCGCGCAAGCGCACCCGCTGGGTGTAGCCCCCGTGATTCGGGCCGACTGCTGAGCAGTCGGGCCGGATCTTCCGGCGACTTCTTGTCTTTGTTGATGCTATCGCTGATGATTCTTCTTTGCCTTTGTAGAGGCCGCCCCCCAACTGCGGGACCGTGTGCACGAGCTCGAGAGTCAGCTTCAGGCCAAGGAACTGGAGCGCAGCCAGGCGGCCGCGGAGCGCAATCAGCTCGAGAAGGAGCTGGTTGACCAGGCGGCCAGGCACGGGGACCAGGTCCGACAGCTGAAGGACGGGGAGGCGCTCCTCAAGGCTGAGTTCGAGTCTCAGCGCTCGGACTGGGCCGAGAGGGAGAAGTGCCTGTCGGAAGGTTATGAGGTGATCGAGGCCATGCTTGAAGGTAACTTTTCTTTCTTGCTTGGAGGCGCTGGTTGTTGCTGGGGGTCGGTTTCTTATTCCTTTGTTTTCTTTTTACGCAGAGTACTTCCCGGACAACGCCGGCGTCATCACCCAGGCGATCGAGGCACGACGCGAGCAGCGGAGGCAAGTGGGCGAGGAGATTGCGCCAGACCGGCCTCGGACTTTAGGCGAACAGTTCCGGGCTGTCCAGCTACGCCTTGCGCTAGTCCGCCGGCTGCTGCGCCAATTTCAGCGCGCCGGGTCCCAGGTCTTGGAAGGGCTCTGGCCGGGTGCGCAGGTGCGCTGGACTCCCAGTCGGACTGCCGACTGGTTGGAGGTAGCTGGAGAGCAGCTCGATGCCTGGAAAAGTGCCGCCGCTCGGGCCGGTGCCAGGGTGACACTGGAGTTCGTGAAGGCATGGTACCCGGGCGTGAGCCTGGCGCAGCTGGCCACCTTCCGCCAGGAGGCGACGCCGGAGCTGGAGGCGGAGCGCGAAGCGATCGCCATTCACGCCGCAGCCCTTGCCGACTACGCCGACATCGGCGTCTTCGTCCCGAAGCGGGAGGAAGACGGCATCGAGGTGCCGCCATCTTGGTTCGGGCTAAACCCGGACAAGGGGGAGGACCTGGCGGAGGAGATCGCCTCCAGCAATGAGGCCACAGAGGAGGACGAGGGCGAGGAAGGCGATGGCGTCGCGCCAGATGACGGAGCGACCAGCCAGAATCAGCCTGATCCGGCCTCAGCCGCCGACCAGACCAAGACCGACCAGCCGGAGGCCCCGCCAACCGGTGCCACCGCCACCGCCTACTCGGCCGAGCGGCCCGTAGTGCCTCCGGCTTAGGCGGCCCTTATCTCTTTAAGTTTTTCTGTCTTATGCTCAAGAACAAGTTGGTTATGAGCAGTTCCACCCACTGGGGGTGTATTTTAAACCTTGATGAATGCCGGCCTCTGGCCTTTTGCAATGTAAATAGATTTATTCCCACATGCTTGCGTGCTCTGCCGAGTTCTGACCCGATTTTGCCTTTGCTCTCTTTGCCTTTTTCTTTTGCCGTCTTCCTTTGGCTGCCGCCCTGCCAGCCGGACAGCCGTGCTGCGGTCTGTGGCCGGGTCAGGGACTTGGCCGTTTAGAATAGGCAAGTTACTTCAGCCGCTTAAAGCATAGCTAGTCAAGTGAGAAGCCGGCCGGCCGGCTGCTGAGCAGCCGGACGGGTGGGGCGAGAGGCCGGCTTGGCCTGAATCGGCGTTCTTCCTTAGTCATTTTTTGTGTGGACAGTGTTTCCGGCCTTTGGCTCTTGCCAGCCGGCCAGTCGCACTGCGAGCTGTGGCTGGGACGAAGAGAGGGCTTTGGCGTCGGCACACTACTTGGCCGGCTTCGGGTGGCGCCAACTTAGGTCAAGGCGGCGAGCCCCCAGGCCGGCTGGCCGGACCCGGACAGGGCGGAAGAAAAAACTCATTCATAGGTGAAGCTTATCACATAGATAAAAAGGTAGCCCCCGAGTGCGCCTCGGGGGACCTGTTGTCTTTGCTTAATACAAAAGATAGCGTGGTACATACACTGCATCAACTGTAAAATGGGCGGAGAAGGTTCGCGTTCCACGGGCGCTCCGACTCTTGGCCGGCATTGTCTCTCTTGCGTGCCCTGGGCTTCTGTGCGTCGATGAGGTAGTAGAAGTCATTGCCCAGGGCCTTGCTGATGATGAAAGGCCCCTCCCAAGGAGCCGAGAGCTTGTGCTAGCCGGCTGTTCGCTGGATCAGCGGGAGCACAAGGTTGCCCTCGCGGAAAGCACATGGCTTGATCTTTTAGTTGTGGTAGCGGCGTAGGCTCTGCTGGTAGATGGCGACCGGCTGAGTGCTAGCAGCCGGGCCTCTTCGAGCAGGTCAACGCCGTCTTCTCACGCCTCCTTGGCTTTTGCCTCCGTGTACATGGTGACGCGAGGCGAGTCGAACTCAATGTCTGTTGGGATGATGGCCTTGGCCCCGTACACGAGGAAGAAGGGCGTGAATCTGGTTGATCGATTCGGCGTGGTCCGGAGACTCCAAAGGACGGATGGCAGCTCCTCGATCCAGCAGCCGGCCGAGCGCTCCAGTGGCTCGACCAGCCGGGGCTTGATGCCGGACAGGATGAGGCCGTTTGCTCGCTCCACTTGGGCGTTTGACTGCGGATGGGCAACGGACGCGAGGTCCAGTCGGATGCCCTGCGTCGCGCAGAAACGGGCCAAGGCGCCTTTGGCGAAGTTCGTGCCATTGTCGGTGATGATGCTGTGCGAATGCCGTACCGGACTGTGATGTCGGCGATGAACGTGACGGCGGTCGGACCGTTCAGCTTCTTGATTGGCCTCGCCTCAATCCACTTTGTGAACTTGTCCACGGCAACCAACAGATGGGTCATACCGCCGCGTGCTGTTTTGAATGGGCCCACGATATCCAACCCCCATACGGCAAATGGCCAAGTGATGGGGATGGTCTTGAGTGCTGATGCCCGCAGGTGCTGCTTGCTGCTGAAACACTGACACCCCTTGCACTTGCGGACGAACTCCTTGGCATCGTCCAAAGCAGTCGGCCAGAAGAAACCATGGCGGAAAGCTTTAGCAATGAGGGCTCTGGAGGCGGCATGGTGGCCGCATTTGCCTTGATGAATGTCTCTGAGGATAGCAATGCCCTTCTCCAGCTTTACGCAGCACTGGAAGACGCCAGTCACGCTGCGCCTGACGAGCTCTCTGTTGACGATTGTGTATGCAGCTGCCTGGCGTTGCACCTACCGGGCCAAGGTTTCGTCAGCTGGTAGCTCACGGCTCACCAGAAAGTTGAGGATGGGCTGCGCCCAAGATGGAGCTTCTACCACCATCATGACAGCAACCGGTACCAGGGTGTCCGGGTTGGGAGGCAGCGGGTCGGAGTCGGCCGCTGCTTGCTGCATCGTTGAAGTCCCTGGGTCGACTACAGCAATCCCCAGGCCAGGTTCTGGAGTCCCCGGGCCGGGTTTGGGTGCTGCAGCCCTCGGGCCGCTTGCCGAAGTACCCGGGCCGGCTGTTGCAGTCCCCGAGCCGGATCCGGTTGCTCCAGGGTCAGCTGGCACGAAGATGGACTCTGATTCTGGCGAAGGCTTGATGGACGGCTTGCGCAGGCATTCGAGGGAGACGCCGGCTGGTATGGCTTGCCGGGTGGAGCCAATCCGTGCCAGGGTGTCGGCTGCTTCGTTGTCGGCCCGTGGCACATGGAGGAACTCGCACCCGTCGAAGTGGCCGCTGATCTGCTGGACGAGGAAGCGGTAGCTGGCCATGTTGGCGTCCTTGGTGTCCCAGTCGCCAGAGGACTGCTGAACCACGAGGTCCGAGCACAGAATGCGGCGGATGCCGATCTCCTTGGCTAGCCGGAGCCCGTGGACGAGCGCCTCGTACTCGGCCATGTTGTTGGAGGCGGCAAAGTGTATCTGCAGCGTGTACTTGAGCTTGTCGCCTTTGGGAAGGTGAGGATGATGCCGGCTCCCAAACCGGTGCGCATCTTCGAGCCATTGAAGTGCATCCGCCAATGCATGGAATCCGGCGCTGGCGGCAGATACTGGGTCTCGGCCTAGTTGACGAGGAAGTCGGCCAGTGCTTGGGACTTGATGGCGGTGCGGGGCTGGTAGAGGATGGTGTGGGAAGCCAGCTCGATGGCCCACTTGGCCACCCGGCCTGAGGCATCTCTGTTGCCCATGATCTCAGCAAGGGGGACGGTGCAGACGACCGTGATGGTATGCTCCTAGAAGTACTGCTTTAGCTTCTTGGCGGCAAAGTACACGCCGTAGCACATCTTCTGGTAGTGGGGGTAGTTCTGCTTGGAGGCAGACAACACCTCGCTCAGGTAATAGACCGGCCTCTGGACTGGCTGGGCTTTGCCGGCTTCTGGGCGCTCGACAACGATCATGGTGCTGACGACACGGTTGGTAGCGGCGATGTAGAGGAACATGGGCTCTTTAGCAGCCGGAGCGGCCAGAACAGGCGGCGTGGACAGCATCCGTTTGAGCTGGAGGAACGCCTCATCCGCCTGGTCGGTCCACTCGAAGCATGTGGTCTTCTTCATCAGTTGGTACAGAGGGAGGGCCTTTTCGCCCAGCCGGCTAACGAACCGGCTGAGAGAGGCTAGGCACCCGGTGAACTTCTAGACGTCTCGCAGCCGGGTCGGTTTCTTCATCTGCTCAATGGCCTTGATCTTCACGGGGTTGCACTCAATCCCACGCTTAGAAACAAGAAAACCAAGGAGCTGGCCGGCTGGTACTCCGAAGACACACTTCTCCGGGTTGAGCTTGATCTAAAAGCGGCGCAGGTTGGCGAAGGTCTCCTTGAGATCCTCCAGAAGGGTACCGCGCTTCTCTGTCTTCACCACTATGTCATCCACATAGACGTGGGCGTTTCTGCCGAGTTGCTTCAAGAGGCACTTCTGCATGCAGCGCTGAAAGGTGGCGCCGGCGTTCCTCAAGCCGAACGTCATGGTGATGTAGCAGAAGGCACCAAAAGGGGTGATGAAGGCGGTCTTCAGTCGATCGGCCGGGTCCAGCTTGATCTGGTGGTAGCCGGAGTAGGCGTCCAAAAAGGACAAAAGCTCGCAGCCGGCCGTGGAGTCGATCACTTGATCAATCCGAGGCAAGGAAAATGGATCCTTGGGGCATGCTTTGTTGAGGCTCGTGTAGTCGATACACATGCGCCACTTGTTGTTTTTCTTCAAAACGAGGACTGGGTTGGCAAGCCAGTCCGGGTAGAACACTTCCATGATGAAGCCGGCTGCCAGAAGCCGGGTGATTTCTTCACCAACAATCATTCTCTTCTCTTCTGATAGGCGGCAGAGGGGTTGCTTGACCGGCTTAGCATCCGGCCGCACATGCAGCTTGTGCTCGGCGAAATCCTTCGGAACACCCGGCATGTCCTTGGGGGACCATGCAAAGATGTCCCGATTCTCACGGAGGAAATCGACAAGCTCGCTTTCCTATTTGCTGTCGAGGTTAGCCCCCACGACAGCGTACTTCTCCGGGTGCGCCGGGTCCAATATGATCTTCTTGGTTTCCTTGGCCGGCTGGAAGGAGCCCTCAGCCTCAACCTCCTTGGGGTCGGAAGGCATGGCCGGTTACTCACTGGCCATGGCCACAGCCCGGTCAAGGAGGCGCTTCTCTTGGTAATGACGAGGGACTCGGCCAGCTGGGAGCTGGCCGCGGTGCACGTGAGCGACTTCTTGTAGTCGCCGGCAATGGTGATGATGCCCTTGGGACCCGGCATCTTCATCTTCAGGTAGGCGTAATGCGGGACTGCCATGAATTTGGCCAAGGCTGGCCGGCCCAAGAGCGCGTGGTAGGGGCTGTCCAAGTCAACCACCTCGAACGAAATCGGCTCGCGGCGGAAGTGGGTCTTATCGCCGAACAGGACATCAATCTTGATCTTGCCAATTGGAGAGCAGGAAAGCCCAGGGACAATGCCATGGTGTGACGACCCCGGCTTAATCGTGCACTAATCATACACGCAAATGCTCACGATCAAGCCTAAGGACCCACTTGAAGATATCACAACACAACTCTAAAACATAAATAAAGTCATACAAGCTTTATATTACAAGCCAGGGTCTCGAGGGCTAGAATACATAGCTCGATGGCATACAAGTGTCAGCGGAAGCATCAGATATCTGGGTACAGATATAACAGAGTTACAGATAGGCCTTTAAGAAGGCGGGGCAAAATAAAATACTACGATCGAAAGGCGTAGGCCTCCTGCCTAGGACCCTCCGAATCCTACTCCTGGTCGTCGGTCGGCTCCTCGTAGTAGTACTCGCCGGGAGGGTAGTAGTAGTAGTAGCCGTCGGCGGGGGCAACTGGCTCAGGGACTCCGTCATCTGGTTGCGACAAATGGATATGGGGAGAAAAAGAAAGCAAAGCAAATGTGAGTACTCATTCGAAGTACTCAGCAAGCAAGGATCTACACTACATATGCAACATTATCAAACGAGGCTGTATATGTGGACTGGGCTGCAGAAATGCCAGAATAGAGAGGAAGGCCTAGTCCTATCGAAGACTAGCATCTTCAAGCATCTTCATCGGTCTTGCAGCATTAGAAGAGTGCTGATTAACATAATGTAAAGTAGTAGTAATGTCATCAACCTCGCCCAGAGATTCTTCCTCGACTCCCTACGAGAAAGCAATCCCAGAGCCATACTATCCATTTCATCTCAAATCACCAGTTCTAGTTGTACCGATAAGGATACAACTCCGAGTGTTCGTTACCGTAGGACAGGCTATCGATAGATTGCTTCTTCCCTGCAGGGGTGCACCAACTTACCCACCACGCTCGCTTAACTCCGGTGGGACACAATTTACTGGGTCATGCCCGGCCTCGGTTAAGCAACACGCCGCAACCCGACCGAATACCTAACAGAGAGGTCAGCACGCCGGACTAACCTATGCGCCCAGGGGTCTTGCGCCATCGCCCCGAGGACTCCTGCACGTTGCGAACGCGGCCGGTGAGCAGACCTAGCCCCCCTTATACAAGTGCAAGGCGTTACCAGTCCAACCCAGCGCGCGCTGCTCAGTCGCGGATGTCTATTAAGCTCCGGCTGAAGTATACGACGCAGAACGCCCATACTATGCCCACGTGATGGTTAGTGCTATCAGGCCAGAGGCCCCTCGGATCAAATATCCAAACCGTTAGTGTGTTGGTAGTGCGGTAACGAGCAGAGACTCACGAAAGATGTGACCCCGTCGCCCCGTCTCGAGAACTTGCGGCAAGGGCTAAGAATGCCCGGCCACGCCTCGTGTTCAACTCTCGGGCACCATCCAGGTCCACCCGACTCCACATTTCTCGCAATTAAGCTTGCGCGGGTACCCCTCAGGGCTGACGCGTCTTTATCCAGAATAAGCAGTGTCAACAGTAATGTAAGGGCATCCATGTGGCTAACATATCAAGAAGGAATCCGAGGCATCACCCTCGTTGGATTCCCACCTGACGTAAACATCAAGGTGAACGAAGGAGGAATCACCCTCGAGGTCCACACTTGAGCAGTTGCTCGACGATGTCGTTATCGGGGGTGGTGTAGGAGGAATCACCCTCGCTGACCACGACTGATTAACTAACCTACAAGGTTATCATCAGAAGTGCTGACGAGGTATCACCCTCGGCACTTGATAGTAACCCAGTAGTGTCGAACAACTAAGGGGAAGTGATGTGCGGTGCCGGGGCCTGGTCTTCGATCCCGTTGATCGGGTCTTCTGATAATCCAGCGGGGTAGACAGGATAAAGTGGGGTCTCAGATGGTTTCTACCCAGCCTATACTAAATAGTTTAGGATAACAGGCAGGTATCAACAGTAGGCTACAATAAACTGGCTATGCAACAGAAGTAGGATGGACAGTAACAGTAGTAACTTCTAATGCAAGCATAAGAGGGAAGAGAGTGGGCGATATCGGAATGCTCAAAAGGGGGGTGCTTGTCTGGAAGCTCGGCGGCGAGGGTCTGATCGTCAGGAGCGTAGTCGACCTCCGGAGCTGCGTCGGTCTCGGGAGCTACGTCGACGTCCGGGTCTACCGAGAGAGAAGAGGGGGGAAGAAACATATAAATGCACAGCAAACGATGCAATACAGGGCATGCTATGCTAAGATGCAGTGCAGGGTTGCCTACAAATGCACCTAAGTCATTTTAGTTATTTTAGGATTAACGCGGGATTTATTATTCGATGGTAATGCACTATTCATATACCGGATACGGACGGAAAGTTATGGGTTTTCCTACATAGGGGGTTTCGGCATCAAAACAGACAACACGATCAAATTCGTCTCGTCGTTCTGAACAACTTTCATGTACAAAGTTTTTCGATCTGAGCTACGGTTTAAAAGTTATGAATTTTCAAAGATTTTGCATTTTCTAGAATTATTTTTATTAACAGAAAAAGATTTATGACATCATCATGATGCAATGCTGACATCAGCGGTCAACTGGTCAGTTGACCAGGTCAAACCTGACCTGTGGGTCCAGTGGGACCCACATGTCAGACTTTGTTAGTTTAACAGAGTTTAAATTAAACTTAGTGGACTAATTAGAGAAGTGGGCCCCAGGTGTCAGTGAGTGATTAGTTTAATCTAATTATTTTTACTTATAAAACATTTTAATTAACCTAAATAACAGCGGGGCCCACATGTCAGTGACTGGGGCTGCCCAGTCCGCACGCTGACTGGGTCAACCTAGTCAACAGGGCTCGTGGGGCCCAGCGTCAGTGTCCCAGGGGCCCCACCTGTCATGCCACGTCGGCGACGGCCACCGGAGTTACTCCGGCGACCAAAGTCACGGCGGAGCTCGCCGGAGACGTTCGGAAACGCTCCACACCGCACCAAATCGCGCGCGGTTGGGCGCGTTAGAACGACCGTTCGACGCCGCGTTCAGCTAGACTAGCGAGAGGCGTCGAAGATGACCGGAGCGGCGCCGGCGATGTGCTAAAGTGGCGCCAGAGTTCGCGTGTGGGTGGCCACGGCGATATGGGGCACGGGGAAGCTCGTGCTCGAGCTCGTTGGGCTCCTAGGAGCACCAGGAGCACAACCGTGGCCTCAGGCGGTGGTGACAAAGACCATAACGATGGCCACGAGCTCGTCGGCAGCAGGCAGAACACGAATGTGGTGGCGGCTAGCTACGGCGCGAGGAGAAGCAAAAGGAGGGGAGCAGGTGACGGAGTAGCTCACCGCGCGGCACACACGAGGGCCCTCGACGGATTAGTAGCAGCAGAGGTTGCCGGAGATGGAGGGGGTCGCCGGCGCCCGAAAAGAGAAGGGCGGCTCGATCCCGATGAAGTAGAGCTCCTCGGCTTGATCCAAAAGGCGAGGACGAGGTAGCAGTCGACGGCGGTGACGCTGGACACGTCGGAGCGGCGAACGGTGCTCGGTGGCCGCGAGGATGAGCGAGGACAGCGGCGATGGCGCTCGGATCAGAGAGAGAAAAGGGCGAGCGCGAGCGAAGGAGAGACGAGGGAGGAGCGGCGAGTGGATGAGGAGGACCAGGGGAGATGGACGGGGCTCCCTTATCCCCTCGTCCTCTCCTGTAGCGTCGGTGGCGCCGCAGTGTCGACGCCGCACCGGCGCGCGCGCGCGACCTCTCGCGAGCTGACACGGCGAGGGAGAGAGAAGGAGGAATGGGCCAGTTGGGCCGGTTTCGGGGCACTGTGCACTTAGGCCCAGTGCACAGTGCTCCTTTTCTTTTATTTTTCTGTTTTCTATTTTTCTTTTGTTTCTTTTCTGTTAGGTAATTGTTTAGGCCACTTTTGCACTTTTATAAAATATGATACTTGGCCCAAATATTACAGTGCATTATTACCTTTCACCAAAAACTTGTTTGGGCAAAGGAGGATTTTATTTGAATTTGGTATTATTATAAATGGATTAAATAATTCTGTTTTGGTGCTGTTTCATGTAGTTTGAGTCACTTAGCTAACTCAATTATCTTTTATTATATTTTTATAATTGCTTCTGGATTATTTGTTGTTTAATGAACATTTTTCCAATACTGTTTGAGCAACTTTACTTTGCACCTTTGAATTTGAGTAGAATCCAGAGAAGTATTTGAATTGTTTTGAATAACCACTATGACTAGGCACTGCAAATGAAGATGACTTGGCATTATTAGTAGATGATCACAGTGGCTATTACATGGGGGTGTTACACATGGAACACGGTCCGGCTGGGCTGGAGTTGCTTCTCCTTGATGCCCAGCTTTTCCATGGTGTCGCGGTAGAGGATGTTGATGCTGCTGCCACTGTCTATCAGGACTCGGGAGAAGCGGCAAGCCCGCCTCTCGGTCGAGAAGGTGGAGTCCAGCACCATGGCGTAAGCACCCGGCGAAGGCATCACAGCCGGATGGTCGTCGCGGCTCCAGGTGATGGGCCTTTCAGACCAGTGCATGAATCGGGGGACCTCTGGAATGACAGCGTTCACCTCGTGGTGTTGCTGACGCCGACTGTGCTTGTCGCCGGCTTCACTGGTGAAGACGACATAAGTGGCGTTCTCGTTGGGGAACTCATCTTGGAGCATGCCGACAGGGCGGGCCGGCTGGAGGAGGCGGTAAGCCTTCACCCTTAGCGATTCGGGCGAGCCAGTTGCATTGGCGGGTTGTGTGGTTGGACGGCTTCGCGCCGCTGTGGAACTTGCATGGAGCGTCGAGGGTCTGCTCAAAGGAGAAGGCCGGCAGCCAGGCCCCCTTGCCGCCCCGCTGATGCTTGGGGCCGGGTTGACATGCCGGCTGCTGATCCTCGACGGTGGCCACCTGCCGGCTGTTTGAAGCCGGCTGCTTGGCCTTGCGCTTGTTGTCGTTCAGCTGCTGGCGCCGGTTGGAGTCACCAGCTGGGCTTGAGAAGCCGGCGGGATCACCTTCCCGGACGCGTCGATCCGGATCTCCGACTTCATGGAGGAGTCGGCCATGGCGTACTTGTCCGCCACAACCAGGAGCTCGCCCAAGGTAGCCGGCTCGTCGCGCAAAAGCTTGTGCTTGAGCAGGGTGCCTTCTCGGCACCCGGCGGTGAAGTACTCGATGGCCTGCACCTCATGCACCCCTTCGCAGGAGTTGCGCAACTCGGCCCAGCGCGTCAGGTAGTCGCGAGCGGACTCGTCCGGCCCCTGAACGCACATGGAGAGCTGGCGAGGCTTGGGAGGCCGCTTGTAGGTGCTGGTGAAGTTGCGGATGAAGACGTCGCTGAAGTCCAACCAGCTGTTGATGCTGTTAGGTTTGAGGCTGTTCAGCCATGTCCGGGCCGTGCCCTGGAGCATGAGCGGAACATACTTCACGGCAACGCGCTTGTTGCCGTTGGCTATGCTGACTGCTGTGGCGTAGTCGGTCTGCCAATCTTCCAGCTTCATGGCGCCGTTGTACTTGGGAGTGTCGCGAGGAAGCGAGAACCCTTTGGGGAAGGGCTCGTCGCGGATGCGGGGGCCGAAGCAGGCCGGGCCGACTGTATCCTCGTCCTCCATTGCCAGGGACCGAGCTAGCTGCTCGATCCAGCGGCGTGCGTCATTCTCGCCGACTGCTTCACGGGGGCCTAGCCTGCCCCCCAAAGTCGGGTGCTCAACCGGCGCCGGAGAAGCCAACCTCTCCCTGCAGGGGGGAGGGGGGAGGTGGTCGTTCTTCCTGCTGGCGCCGGCCCTCCGGGTTCGGAGGAATGTCCCGGCTGCCCACGACCGTCTGGCGAGAGCGCCGGCTGCGGCTAGCTGCCAGCTCCGGGTTCCGCTGGCCGCGGCTGCCGCCACTAGGGGACCAGGAGGTCGCTCCATTCTCGCGGCGGGGTGGAGGGTTCCGTTCCGAGAGCTCAGCCTGCCGGCCGACTCCCACCACGCGGTTGCACCCGTCTTGCTACGTGTTCGCAGCGTCGAGGAGTTCCTGGAGGCGGTCTAGCTGACTGCGCCATTCGTCGCCCTCCAGGTTCTTGAGTTCTTCTGCCGCCGCCTGTGAGGCGCGCAGGTTCTGCACGGGGGTGTCGTAGATTGGACGTCCGACCCCCAGCATGCTGGCGATGGCCGCACCGCGTTGCCGGATGGCGCCGGCTCGGCTAGGCTCGGCCGCAGCCGGCGTGCCGCCAGCTATGCGGTCGATCTCGCGCTGGTTGGCCTCAGCGCGGCGCTTCATGGCCGCCATCTTGGTGGCGCTGTCAAGGAGCTTGTCGCGGATTTCTTCTAGCGCCGCTGCGTCGGCGTTGGCTCCGACGGGAGCCGCCAGGTCCTGCATCGCTGCTCGCAACGGGTCCTGGACGGCCCCGCCAGAGGCCTGGCTGTGGCCAGTGACCATCACCTCCACGAAGACGCTGGCGTCGAGCGCGCCAGCAGAGGTGACGCTAGAGACGCGAGGGAGCAGGTCGTTGATCACCACCACGCCGCCAGGAAAACCGTCGAAGGCGCCTGCATCGGAGAGGCTGAGCTTCCCAAAGAGGTCGACGAGGCAGCCCGCGAGGCAAACGGCTCCCGCATCGGATGACGCGCCAGAGCAAGCGCAAGCGAACGCATCGGGCTGGCTGATCAAGCCGGCCGCGACGTGCTCGCCGGAGAGGAAGGCGGTTCCTGTCCAGAATGTGTCTCCGGCCGACGCCGCGAATGGCCCCACGGTGGGCGCCAACTGTCGTGGTATTCTCACGTCAGATGCCAGGGGGTGGCTTATCATGGGTGGAGCCAAGAGGACGTCGTCGGGCCCTGGAAGCGGGAGTGAGCACGAGCTCGATCGCGCACGAGACGTACCTAGGTTCGGGGCTCTCTGGGGAGATAACACCCCTAGTCCTGTTCTGCGGGGTCTCCACATGATGACTATGATCAAATGATGTACAAGGTTGCTCCTTGAGCTGTGTTGCTAGAGGAGGAAGAAGGGCAAGGCCAGCTCTCCTCTCCTAGCTATGGTGTATGGTGGAATGAGGGCTGAACCCTTTGCATGGGTGAGCCCTGGGGGGTTTTATAGGCCAACCCCCCAGGGGTACAATGGTAATACGTCCGGGTATAGGACCCGGACGTCAGTGTCTAAGGCCGCCGGGTTCTTCGCCGGCTGCTGGGGCCCGCCGCTTGGTGGGCCCCGCCGGCTGCCGAGAATCCGGTCGACGAGTAGGGCCCGCCGCCTGCGGGCCATGCTGATTGCCTTTCGTTGTGGCTTCGTACTTGATGACGAAGGCCTCGTCAGGAGTCATATGGCTACAGTCCCGTCATCAGACGGGTTGGTGGCCGCTTTGGTCAGCGCACACTGCAGCCATGCTCCATCTCGTCGGAGCAGGTGAGTGCGGACTTCGAGGGAAGGGGAGGGCTGCCTGCTGGAGGCCGGCCCGCCCCTGTGGCCGCCTTCCAGGAATGCGCCGTCTTCTGGGAGCTCACGGACAGGTAGGACCCGCCGCGTGCGGGCCGTACTGATTGCCTTTTGCTGTAGCACGGCCCTTGCTGACGAGGGCCATGCTGAGGGTCGCATGGCTACAGTCCTGCGCCTGGCAGGTAGGTGACTGCCTGGTCAGCTCGCACTGTAGCCATGCCCCTCCAGGATTTGGGGGAGAGGGTGGCCCTGTAGCCATGCTCCGTCTCGTCAGAGCAGGTGAGCGCAGACTCCGAGGGGAGGAGGGTCCGTCTGCTGGGAGCCGGCCTCCCCCGAAGCCGCCTCCTGAGAGTGCTCCGTCTTCTGGGAGTCGGCCGCTTGGGCCCAGCCGGCCCAAGGAGCCGGCCGCGTGTCTGGAAGGCGCGAGGGGCTTTGCCAGCCCCGATGTCTTGAAATGCTAAGGGGTATGGATCAGGCTACCCGTGGTCTACCCCCACGTCAATTGAGAAGGCGAGGACGTCATCGAGCTGAATGTGTGCTGAACACGGAGGTGCAGTATTTTCGGTACTTGATCGGGACGGACCGTGAAGGTGTACGACTAGATCAACCGCGTTGATAAACGCTTCCGCTTAGCGATCTTCAAGGGTATGAAGATGCTCTCCCCCTCTCGTAGCTATGCATCTCCATGGATAGATCTTGTGTGTGCGTAGAAATTTTTTGTTTTCCATGCAACGTTCCCCAACAGTGGCATCCAAGCCAGGTCTATGTGTAGATGATATGCACGAGTAGAACACAATGGAGTTATGGGCGGTTATGGTCATACTACTTACCACCAACGTCTTGTTTTGATTCGGCGGTATTGTGGGATGAAGTGGCCCGGACCAACCTTACATGTCCACGCACATGAGACCGGTCCCACCGACAGACATGCAACTTGTTTTGCATAAAGGTGGCTGGCGGGTGCCTATTTCTCCTACTTTAGTTGAATCGAATTTGACTACGGCCGGTCCTTGAAGAAGGTTAAAACAACAAACTTGATAAATCACCGTTGTGGTTTTTGCGTAGTTAAGAACGGTTCTTGCTAGAAGCCCGTAGCAGCCACGTAAAACTTGCAAAACAAAGTAGAGGACGTCTAACTTGTTTTTACAGGGCATGTTGTGATGTGATATGGTCAAGATATGAAGTGATATATGTTGATGTATGAGATGATCATGTTTTGTAATATCGACAACCAGCAGGAGCCTTAGGGTTGTCTCTTATTTATTGTATGAAATACAAGCGCCATGTAATTGCTTTACTTTATTGCTATGCATTAGCAATAGTTGTAGAAGCAATAGTTGGCGAGACGACCTCGACGCAACGATGGAGATCAAGGTGTCGAGCCGGTGACGATGGAGATCATGACGATGCTTTGGAGATGGATATCGAAAGCACAAGATGATGATGGCCATATCATGTCACATATTTTGATTGCATGTGATGTTTATCCTTTATGCATCTTATTTTGCTTAGAACAGCGGTAGCATTATAAGATGATCCCTTCACTAAATTTCAAGATAAAAGTGTTCTCCCCGAGTATGCACCATTGCCAAAGTTCGTCGTTTCGAAGCACCTCGTGATGATCGGGTGTGATAGACTCTACATTCACATACAACGGGTGTAAGACAATTTTGCACATGCAGAATACTTGGGTTAAACTTGACGAGCCTAGCATGTACAGACATGGTCTCGGAACAATGGAGACAGAAAGGTCGAACGTGAGTCATATAGTAGATATGATCAACATAGAGATGTTCACCACTGATAACTACCCCATCTCATGTGATGATCGGACATGGGTTAGTTGATTTGGATCATGTATCACTTAGTGTCGGGGATATCGTGCGACATATGCCAGGGGTGGCTTATCGTGGATGGGGACAAAAGTACGTCGCCGGGCTCTAGAAGCGGGAGTGAGCGAGACCGCGTACGCTTCCGAATCTTACCCAGGTTCGGGGCTCTCCTAGGAGATAACACCCCTACTCCTGCTCTGCGGGATCTCCGCATGATCACTACCTCAACAGGTAGCTACAAGCTTGCTCCTTGAGCTGTTTGGCTAGAGGAGGAAGAAGGGCAGGGCTAGCTCTACTCCACTCTCTCTGCGTGTGTGTGTGGTGCTGTGGGTGCTCGACGAGGCATCTGCCAAAGTGCCAACCCCTTGCATGGGGTGACCTGGGGGTTTATATAAGCCTACCCCCCAGGGGTACAACGGTAATCTGGCCAGATGCGGGGCCCGACAATCAGCGTCACTGGTCGCCGGCTTCTCCGCCGACCGCCGGGGCCCGCCGCCTGGTGGGTCCGCCGACTGCCGCGATCTCAGCCGACAGGTGGGTCCCGCCATCTACGGGCCGCGTTGACTGCTTTATGCTGTAGCATTGCCCCTGATGACAAAGGCCTTGTCAGGGGAGCGTGGATACAGTCCCGCCGCCTGGCGGGGGCTCACTGTAGCCATACCCCGTCGTATCTGGTTAATGGCGCACAGACTTCAAGGGAGGAGGAGGGCCGCCTGCTAGGAGCCGACCTCCCACTGAGCCGACTGGCCTGGGCTCGCCGCCTTCTGGCTTGTCACGGACAGGTAGGGCCCGCCAGCTGCGGGCCGTACTGGCCACCCGTCCCAGGAGCATGGCTTCCTCTGCCATGGGTGATGTCATGAGCGGCATGGCAACAGTCCTGCATTGGGCGCATGATGCCTGCTTGGTACGCTGTACTATGGCCACGTTCTGCCCTGGATTCGGGGTGGCAGGCCTGTACTGTAGCCATGCCCTGTCTCATCATGTTTATTATGGCGCTGACTTTGAGGGCGCGAGGGGCCGCCTGCTAGGACTCGGCTTCCCCGGAGGCCGCCTGCTAGGAGTCGGCCCACTTCATGGCCGTCTTGTGGACTCCGCCGCCTCCTGGAAACCGGCTGCTTGGACCAGCCGGCCTCACGAAGGCGGCCCTTTGTCCTTGATGTTTGAGGGGCGCAGCCTGCCCCGATGTCTTGAAATACCAAAGGGAGCTGATGGGGCTACCCGTGGTCATTTACTCCGACAGTAGTCCCCGAATCTGATGAGGCGCTGCGGCTGAAGGGGCGAGAAGCCTCAGCAGCTTCATATTCCGGGTCGCCTGGTATTCTGCTTCGTCCGTCTTCCGAGGTGTCGACTGGTAGGTGTCGGCCATGACCAGGCAGGCCGCTTGGCGATTTCGAAACGTCGTGGTGGGGACTAGGTGGCATGCTAGCCAGAAGTCAGGCTTGCCGCCCGCGCATGTCGGCCACGTGGCGTCATCAGGTCAAGCCGGCCTGCCAGCCCACACGCGTGTCGGGATGGTGCCGCAGGCTGGGGCCCGCCACTACAGTGCCTCGGCACGCGCGCGGATCCGCTGCGGCCGAGGTGGACGGTTGGGCTTCTGCGGTAGTTAATACACGTCTTTACTGGCGCCGCAATCGTGGGAACGTGGGGGAGTGGGTGTAGTTAATCCCTCGATCCCCCACGCCCCCGCCCCCTCAGCTTCGCCGCCTGGGGCTATAAGTAGGGGGAGGAGGGGGGCGGCAGATGCACGCGCGCCCTCCTCTCCCTTCGCCGTTCTTCATCTTCTCCGCTGCCATCGAAGTGCTGCCGCAGCCCGTCGTCATCGAGCGTCCTCTCGCTGCGGCTTCCTTGCTCCGCCGTAGCCTCGCCCGCTCGCCACCGTGCCGCGCCTGCGACGAGCTCCTTCGTCCATGGCGCGCTCATGAGCCGGCGACTGGGACGGCTCCAACGTCCATGATGATCACCTCTCCTTCCTCCGTCAAACACGACGGCTGCCCCGGGAGGCGAACGTGCAGGTGCGCATTACCCCCGAATCAGAAATCTCGCCGGCGCCGGAGGACGATGAACGCATCGTCTTTCGATCCCATTTCCTTCGCGGCTTCGGCCTTCCGGTGAGCAGCTTCCTCCGCTCCTTCCTCGACTTCTACCGAGTCCAGCCGCACCACCTCACGCCAAACACGATGGTGCTGCTGGCCGCCTTCGTCACCATGTGCGAAGGGTACCTCGGCACTCTCCCCACCCTCGAACTCTGGGGGGAGTGCTTCTACCTCAAACTTGGCACCGCCGCCAAGGGCCAGGTGGCTCAATGCGGAGCCTGCGTGGCGGCGCGGCACCCGGGCACCGGGAACCGCTTCCCGCCCATCTCCCTGCTGCAGTCGGCCAAGCTGTGGCAGAAATCCTATTTCTACGTCAAGAACATCCACCCGACAAGCGACTACGTCAACTTGCCGGCCTACGCAGCCGGCCCGCCAGCCGGGCCACGCGCCAACTGGTAGTACAAGCCGAGTTCCCTGTCGGCCGCCTCCTCCGCCGCCCTTGCCCGACTTTAGGCGATGACGGAGTCGGAGGGCCTGAAGGGGTCGGACTTGCTGGCTGCCTTCGTGACACGCCGAGTGCGACCCCTCCAAGCTCGGCCTCACATCATCAGCTGCATGAGCGGGCACCGGGATCCATGCTGGATGTGCACACGGGACCTGCCGGATGTGGAGGTGGTCCGGCTGGTCAACTATATCTCCAACTGCAAGCTGTCGGAGGCGGACTGCCGGTTCGGCATGCGGCCGTACGACCGCGCACATCCACCGCCTGCGGTGAGTCTTGTAATTCTTTTCTCTTTGCTGGTCCGAGTTCTTGTTTTGCCGCCTGACCAGTCGGCCATGGTGCAGGTCCTCCCGGCCCAGTCGGCCGCCGGCGCTCTGGATCCAGGTCAGCAGTATATGCCGGACCGAACGAGGAGCGACGTGGAAGACCCCGACTTGGGGGCGGCCGCCATGGAGGAGGACGACGCCACAGGTGGCGGCGGTGGAGCAGGCGGCTCCGGGGGAGGAGGCGGCCTTGAGGACTGGCCAGATGACGATGAGGAGGAGAACGAGCCGCGCCGCCCGCACGGCACGGACAGGGTGGGCGCGAGCTCCTCAGCCGCACCGACCGCACCAGGCGGCCCACAAAAGCACCGAGCCGGCTTGTTGCTGTTCGGCAGCCGGTCGAAGAAGTCCAAGAACGCGACCGCCGCGACCAGGCGGCAAGAGGCCGCCGCAAGAGCGGCCCAGTTCCAGAGGGCCCCGAAGCAGCCCCCGATGGTGTCCGCGTAAGTGCTTGGTTGTGTTTTCCTTTCTTCTTCCTTGCAAACTTTTTCTGAGTTTTCTCTTGTCTTGCTTGAATCAGGGCCCCACTCACTCTTGAGCGGTCTGCCGCTGCTTCCGTGATCGGGGGGGGGGGGGAGGCGGAAGGCTCCGCCAATACCCGCCGTGTGGACCCGCTCGCCGACCTCCGGGCGGCGACGGAGAGGAACACGCGGGAGGCGCGCGAGGAGCGGGAGGAGGCAGAAAGGCAGGAGGCGGAGGTGGCCGAGGCAGCGCGGGCGGACGTGGACGCAGCGGCCAAGGCTCAAGCGGCCGCCGCCGCTAAGGCTCAGGCGGACGCGGCCGCTAGGGCGCAAGCGGAAGAAACCACGCGCGGCCAGACCCCGCAACTTGTCTTCGTTGCGCGCGGTGCCGCCAGCGCCAGAGATCCCGGTGCCGACTGGAGGAGCCGGCGATGACCAGCCGGTCGTGGAGAGGAGAGGAGGCGACGCCATCGTCTCGGAGGCGGAGGTGCCCCCGCAAGCGCCGACTGTCGGGGCCCGAGGCAATCGGCCTGACGTGCCACCGGCGCCACTGGTCAGTGGCGATTTGGTGGTGGGGGCGACTCCCGTGGTCCGCCCTTCGGTGCGTCGGCGTGCGGCGAAGGCGACCTCGGCGCCGCGGGCGCAGGAGATCGGGGCCGCGAGCTCGTCGGCCCCAGACGCAGAGGCCACCAGTGCCGCCCCACCAGAATGGACGCCTGGGGGCGGGACGGGCGTGCTGAACAAGGCCGCGCAGGACGTTCAGGCCCAGCTCCAGGCCCAAGGCGCCGCCTCCAGCAGTGTACGAAGGCGTTCTTGGCGACGCGGACGGCCGTTCGGGTATGCTTCTTTGCTTTGTTTTTTGATTCTTGCAGTCTTCCGTGGGGGCGCGCCAGCGCACCCACTGGGTGTAGCCCCCGAGTTCCGGGCCAGCTGCTGAGCTGGCGGCTCGGAACTTTAAGGTAGGTTCCGAGTGCTAACTTGTTTTCTCTTCTTTTGTCTTCGTTGCAGGACTACCACAACATCCGCGCAGCCGCCTTCAACTCCCAGGTCCAGGAGTTGGCTAAGCGGACCGCCGACCTCATCGAAAGCCGGCGTAAGCATTCTGTCTACTTCCTTGCGGGGGCACGTCAGCGCACCCGCTGGGTGTAGCCCCCGAGATTCGGGCCGACTACTGAGCAGTCGGGCCGGATCTTCTGGCAACCACTTTTCTTTTTTGGTCATCTTTGTTGATTGTCCTCTCTTTCTCATTTTTGCAGGAGCCAACGCCACACTGCAGCAGCATCTGGGCGAAGTCCAGACCGAGCTGCGCGTCAAGGAGGAGGAGTGCCGTAAGGCGGCCCTGGAGCGCGACCGTCTAGCCAAGAAGTTGGCGGACCAGGCGGACCAGCACAAGGCGAAGCTCCAGAAGCTCAAGGAGGCAGAAGGCGCCTTTCAGGCCGAGTTTGAGATCGAACGCTCAAAGTGGGCCGAGAAGGAGGCGATCCTCGCCGCTGGCTACGGCGAGATTGAGGACATGATTGACGGTAAACTTCTTTCTTTGGAATAGCTGCCGATTGCATCGGGAGTCAGCTTTTGATCTTTGTTTTTCTTTTGCGTAGACTTCTTTCCTGGCCACGCCGTCGCCGTCAGCCAGGCCATCGAGGCGCGGCGCGACCAGCGTAGGAGGGAAGGAGTGGAGATCCCGCCCGACCCGCCTCGGAACATGAACGAGCAGCTCCTGGCCGTCAGGACGCGTTTGCAGCCGATTCACCGTCTTCTCCGCCGCCTTCAGCGTGCCGGGTCTCAGCTGGTTTCCGCCCTCTGGCCAGGCGGCCAAGCTCCACGCACCCCCAGTCGGACCGCCGACTGGCTGGAGGCGGCAATCGGCCGCTTCGAAGCTTGGAGGGGCTACTCCGCTCGGGCAGGCGCCCGAAGAGCCTTGGAGTTCGTCAAGGCGTGGTATCCTGGGCTGAACCTAGCCCAGTTGGCCATGTTCCGGCAGGAGGCCATGGAAGAGTTGGTGGCAGCGGGGCCTGCGCTCACCCATCATGCGGTGGCGATCGCCGAGTACACCGACACCAGCGTCTTCTTCCCCGAGCTGGACGAGGAGGGTGCCGAGGTGCCGATGAACTGGTTCGGGCTGAACCCGAATGACGGCGAGGACTCGGCGGAAGAAATCGCCTCAAGCGACGAAGGCGAGGACGAGGAAGATGAGGATGGTGAAGGCGACACACCGGAGGACGGAGCGGACGCCCAGCCTCAGCTTGATTGGGCCTCGAGCAACGAGCCACGTGCGAGTGCACCGACTGCTGCTGAAGGCGACCAAGCCGAGACTCGCCAGACGGCCACTCCACCAACTGGCGCCGCCGACTCCACCAACCTGCCAGACTCGCCTGTTGCTCCTTTGGCCTAGGCTGCTAACTTATCTTATCTTTTCCTGCTTTGGTAATCTTTAGAACAAACTTTGTTAAATTCGCGCAGTTCCACCCGCTGGGGGTGTATTCAAACTTTGTTGAATGCTGGCCGAGGGCCTCTTGCTATGTGATTTAATTCTCGCACAAGATGTGATTCGCCGAGCTCTGACTTGTCTTGCTTTCTGTTCTTTTGGCTTTTTCCCTTGCCGCTTTCCCTTGGCTGCCGCCTTGCTGGCCAGACAACCATTCTTCGGTCTGCTGGCCGGGTCAAGTACTTGGCCATTTTGGGAAGACAAGTACTTTGGCCGCTTAGAACGTAGCAATTTAAGTGAGAAGCCGGCTGGCCAGCTGCTCAGCAACCGGACGGCTAGGCGAGGAGCCGACTTGGCCTATGTGGGTGCTTTCGTCCTTAGCCATTTTTCATGTGAGCACCATTTCCTGCCTTTGACTCTTGCCTGCCAAACAGTCGCTCTGCGAGCTGCGGCTTATGGCAAGGGTGGGCTTAGATGCCGGCACACTACTTTGCCGACCGCAGGTAGAGCCAACATAGTACAAGGCGGCAAGCCCCCGGGCCGACTGGTCGGACCCGGTGCCGGGCGGAGGAATGAAATAACATACTCACAGGCATGAAACTTATCATACAGATAAGAAAGGTAGCCCCCGAGTGCTCCTCGAGGGACCCGATGCCTTTGCCCTTAGTACAAAAGGTAGCGTGGTACATACTGTATTTAACTGTAAAATCTTCGGAGGAGATTTGCGTTCCATGGGCGCTCTGTTTCCTTGCCGGAATCGTCCCTTTTGCGCGCCCTGGGCTTCTGCGCGTCGATGAGGTAGTAGGAGTCGTTGCCCAAGGCTTTGCTGATGATGAAGGGGCCTTCCCAAGGGGCCGAGAGCTTGTGTTGGCCGGCTGTTCGCTGGATCAGCCGGAGCACAAGGTCTCCCTCTTGGAAGGATCGTGGCTTGACCTTCCGACTGTAGTAGCGGCGCAGGCTCTGCTGGTAGATGGCGGACCGGCTGAGTGCTAACAGCCGGCCTTCTTCCAGCAGATCGATGCCGTCTTCTCGTGCTTCCTTCGCCTCCGCCTCCGTGTACATGGTGACGCGAGGCAAGTCGAACTCGATGTCAGTTGGGATGACGGCCTCGGCCCCGTACACGAGGAAGAAGGGAGTGAAACCGGTTGATCTGTTCGGAGTGGTGCGGAGGCTCCAGAGGACGGCTGGCAACTCGTCGATCCAGCAGCCGGCCGAGCGCTCTAGTGGCTCGACCAGTCGGGGTTTGATGCCGGATAAGATAAGGCCGTTTGCTCGTTCTACTTGGCCATTTGACTACGGATGGGCAACGGACGCTAAGTCCAGTCAGATGCCCTGTGTCGCGCAGAAACGGGCCAAGGCGCCTTTGGCAAAGTTAGTGCCATTGTCGGTGATGATGCTGTGTGGTACACCGTACCGGACGGTGATATCTGCAATGAAGGTCACAACAGTCGGACCATTTAGTTTCTTGATTGGTTTTGCTTCAATCCACTTGGTGAATTTGTCCATGGCGACAAGCAGATGGGTCATGCCACCGCGTGCTGTCTTGAATGGGCCCACCATGTCCAACGCCCAGACGGCAAAGGGCCAGGTAAGGGGGATGGTCTTGAGTGCAGAAGCCGGCAGATGTTGCTTGGAGCTGAATTTTTGGCACCCCTTGCATTTCTTGACCAGATCCTTGGCGTCCTCCAAAGCAGTCGGCCAGAAGAAACCATGGCGGAAAGCTTTGGCGACAAGGGATCTGGAGGCCGCGTGGTGGCCGCACTCGCCTTGGTGTATGTCTCTGAGGATTGCCTTGCCTTTCTCTGGTTCGACGCAACGTTGGAAAACGTCGGTCACGCTGCGCCTGACAAGCTCTCTGTTTACTATCGTGTAAGCTCCTGCCCGGCGTTGCACCTGCCGGGCCGAGATCTCATCAACTGGCAGCTCTCCGCTTACCAGAAAGTTGAGGATGGGCTGCGCCCATGATGGTGCTTCGACTTCATCCACTGTCATTACGGCCATTGAAACTAGGGCGGTTGGGTTGGGAGGTGGCGGGCCGGAGTCGGCCGCGTCTTGCTGCGTTGTTGAAGTCCCCGGGACGGCCGCTACAGCCCCCGGGCCGGGTTGTAGAGTCCCTGGGCCGGGTGCGACTGCCACAGTCCCCGAGCCGCTTGGTGAAGTCCTCGGGCCGGGTGCGACTACTGCAGTCCCCGTGCCGCCTGCCGAACTCCCCGGGCCGGCTGCTGCAGCCCCCGGGCCGGGTGCGACTGCTGCAGTCCCCGTGCCGCTTGCCGAAGTCCCCGGGTCGGCTGCGGCAGCCTCTGAGTTGGATCCGACCGCTTCGGGAGCAGCCGGCACGAAGATGGATTCTGATTCCGGGGAAGGCTTGATAGACGGCTTGCGGAGGCACTGAAGGGACACGCCGGCTGGTATGGCTTGCCTGGTGGAGCCGATCCGTGCCAGGGCGTCTGCTTGCTCGTTGTCGGCCCGTGGCACGTGAAGGAACTCGCACCCATCAAAATATCCGCTGATCTGCTAGACGAGGAAGCGGTAGCTCGCCATATTTGTATCCTTGGCGTCCCAGTCACCAGATGACTGTTGGACCACCAAGTCCGAATCGCCGTAGCACAGAATCCGGCGGATGCCAATCTGCTTGGCCAGCCGGAGTCCATGTACTAGCGCCTCGTACTCGGCCCCTTGGGATCTGGCGACAGGTCCGGCTGCTCGCCGGCCATGGCCACAACCCGGTCAAGGAGCCGTTTCTCGGCAGCAATCACAAGGGACTCGGCCAGCCGACTGCTGGCAGTGGCACAGGCGGCAGACTTCTGGTAGTCGCCGGCTATGGTGATAATGCCCTTGGTGCCCGGCATCTTCATCTTGAGGTAGGCGTAGTGGGGGACCGCCATGAACTTGGCCAGAGCAGGCCGGCCAAGCAACGCGTGGTAGGGGCTCTCAAGGTCAACCACCTCGAACCAGATTGGCTCTCAGCGGAAGTGATTCTTGTCTCCGAAGAGGACATCTATCTTGATCTTGCCGATTGGTGAGCAGGATAGGCCAGGCACAATGCCATGGAAGACAGTCTGGCTGGTCTGGAGTTGTTTCTCTTTGATGCACAACTTCTCCATGGTGTCGCGGTAGAGGATGTTGATGCTGCTACCGCCGTCTATCAGAATTCGGGAGAAACGAGCAGCTCGCCTCTCTGTTGCAAAGGTGGCATCCAGCACCAGGGCATAGGAACCCGGAGAAGGCATCACCTCCTGGTGGTCAGCTCGGCTCCAACTGATCGGCTTCTCCGACCAGTGCATGAACTCTGGGGCTTCAGAGGCGACAATATTCACTTCTCGGCGCTATTGACGCCGGCCATGCCTGTCGTCAGTCACGCTGGTGAAGACGACGTAAGCTCCATGCTCTTCAGGAAACTCATCTTGGATCGCGCCGACTGGTCGGACCGCCGGCTGCTGGGGAGGCGGAGGCGGCGGGCCAGCAGGCGGCGGAGGCAGTCCTTCGCCTCTGGCGATGCGGGTGAGCCAGTGGCACTTCCGGGTGGTGTGGTTGGATGGCTTCGTGCCGCTGTGGAACTTGCAGGGAGCGTCGAGGGTTTGCTCAAACGAGAAGGCGGGCAACCAGGCAGGCTTGCCGCCCTTCTGGCGTTTGGGGCCGGGCTGCTCCTCTGGCTGCTGGTCTTTGACTGTCGCCACCTGCCGGCTGGTAGTAGCCGGCTGCGGGGCCTTGTGCTTATTGTCGTTTGACTGTTGGCGCCGACTGGAATCACCAGCCGGTGTCTGAGGGGCCGGAGGAAGCATCTTTTCTGACGCATCCACTCGGAGTTCCGACTTCATGGAGGAGTCGGCAGTGGCGTACTTGTCCGCTATGATCAGCAGCTCGTCGAGCATGGCCGGCTCGTTGCAGAGGAGCCGGTGCTTGAGTAGGGTGCCCCCTCGGCACCCGGTAGTGAAGTATTCAATGGCTTGCACCTCATGAACCCCTTCGCAGGAGTTGCGCAGCTCGGCCCACCGCGTTAAGTATTCGCGGGTGGACTCGATCGGACCTTGGATGCATAGGGAGAGCTGGCGAGGCTTGGGCGTCTGCTTGTAGGTGCTGGTGAAGTTGCGGATGAAAACTTCGGTGAAGTCTAGCCAGCTGTTGACGCTGTAGGGCTTGAGGTTGTTCAGCCATGTCCGGGTCGTGCCCTGGAGCATGAGCGGAACATACTTCACGGCGACACGCTTGTTGCCGTTCGCTATGTTGACGATGGTGGAGTAGTCGGCCAGCCAATCTTCCGGCTTCACAGAGCCGTTGTACTTAGGAGTGTCCCGAGGGAGCGAGAACCCTTTGGGGAAGGGCTCGTCGCGAATGCGGGGGCCAAAACAAGGCGGGCCGATTGCATCTTCTTCTTCCAACGCCAGGGACCGAGCCAAGCGGTCGATCCGGTTGCGGGCGTCGTTCTCTCCGACTCCTTCGCGGGGGCCCAGCCGGCACCCGAGAGTCGGATGCTCAACAGGCGGCGGAGAGGCGCGCCTCTCCCTGCGCGGGGGAGGGGGCTGACGACCGTCCCGCCGTTCTACTGCTCGTGGGCGGCCGTCTTGGTCGCGCTCGATGGAGATGCGGGTGCGGCTGCGGCTAGCAACCGGCTCTGGGTCTCCTCGGTCACGGGCGCCGGCTGTCGGCGTCCGGGAGGTCGCGCCGTGCTCTCGGCGAGGGGGAAGGTTCCCAGCCTATAGGCCGGGTTCCACCATGCGGCGGCCAGCTTCTTGTTGCGCGGTGGCTGCGTCGATGAGCTGCTGGACGCGCTCTGTCATGCAGCGACGCTCGTCGCCCTCCAGGCGGTCCAGCTCGTCTGCCGCTGCCTGGGCGGCGCGCAAGTTCTCCATGGGCGTGGCGTAGACCGGGCGGTCGGCCCCCAACATGCTGGCGATGGCGGCGCCGCGCTGCCGGACCGTGCCCACGCGGCTGGGTTCGCCAGCAGCCGGTGTGCCGCAGACGGCGCGGTCGATCTCATGGTGGTAAGCCTCGGTGAGGCGTCTCATGGCCGCCAACTTGTTGGCGCTGTCGAGAAGTGCGATACGGCATGCTTCTAGCGTTTCACCGCTCGCACCGGGCGCTACGGGAGCGGACAGGTCCCGCATTGCCGCCTGCAACGGGTCCCGGCTGGCCTGGTCGGAGGTTCCGTTGTGGCTGATAACCAGCACCTCAGCGACGGTGCTGGTGCTGGCGCTGCTGTCTGCAGCGGGAAGTGGGTCGTCGAAGATCACCACGTCACCGGGGAAGGCATCATGAAGCGTGACGTCGGCGTCGATGACCATGTCGACGAGCAGGTCGGTGGAGCCAACGGACTCCGGGTCGGAGACCGGCTCATCGGCGATGTGAAGCTTGCCGAGGAGATCGACGAGGCAGCTCTCGGAGCTAGCTGCGCCCGCGTCGAGTGCGGGCTCGTCGAAGAGGCGGATCCCGCCGATGAGATCAGCGAGGCTGCTTGCGGTGCAAACAACTTCCATGCCGTGCAGCGTGTCGGCGCAAACGCCGTCGGGCGTGCCGGGCTGGCTGCGCTCGCCAGGGAGGAAGAGGGTTCCCGTCCAGAACGTGTTTCCGGACGACGGTGCACCTAGCCCCACGGTGGGCGCCAAATGTCGGGGATATCGTGCGACATATGCCAGGGGGTGGCTTATCGTGGATGGGGACAAAAGTATGTCGCCGGGCTCTAGAAGCGGGAGTGAGCGAGACCGCGTACGCTTGAGAATATTACCCAGGTTCGGGGCTCTCCTAGGAGATAACACCCCTAGTCCTGCTCTGTGGGGTCTCCGCATGATCACTACCTCAACAGGTAGCTACAAGCTTGCTCCTTGAGCTGTTTGGCTAGAGGAGGAAGAAGGGCAGGGCTAGCTCTACTCCACTCTCTCTGCGTGTGTGTGTGGTGCTGTGGGTGCTCGACGAGGCATCTGCCAAAGTGCCAACCCCTTGCATGGGGTGACCTGGGGGGTTTATATAAACCTACCCCCAGGGGTACAACGGTAATCTGGCCAGATGCGGGGCCCGGCAATCAGCGTCACTGGTCGCCGGCTTCTCCGCCGACCGCCAGGGCCTGCCGCCTGGTGGGTCCGCCGACTGCCGCGATCTCAGCCGACAGGTGGGTCCCGCCGTCTACGGGCCGCGTTGACTGCTTTATGATGTAGCATTGCCCCTGATGACAAAGGCCTTGTCAGGGGGAGCGTGGATACAGTCCCGCCGCCTGGCGGGGGCTCACTGTAGCCATACCCCGTCGTATCTGGTTAATGGCGCACAGACTTCAAGGGAGGAGGAGGGCCGCCTGCTAGGAGCCGACCTCCCACTGAGCCGACTGGTCTGGGCTCGCCGCCTTCTGGCTTGTCACGGACAGGTAGGGCCCGCCGCCTGCGGGCCGTACTGGCCGCCCGTCCCAGGAGCATGGCTTCCTCTGCCATGGGTGATGTCATGAGCGGCATGGCAACAGTCCTGCATTGGGCGCAGGGTGCCTGCTTGGTACGCTGTACTATGGCCACGTTCTGCCCTGGATTCGGGGGTGGCAGGCCTGTACTGTAGCCATGCCATGTCTCATCATGTTTATGTTGGCGCTGACTTTGAGGGCGCGAGGGGCCGCCTGCTAGGACTCGGCTTCCCAGGAGGCCGCCTGCTAGGAGTCGGCCCACTTCATGGCCGTCTTGTGGACTCCGCCGCCTCCTGGCAACCGGCTGCTTGGACCAGCCGGCCTCACGAAGGCGGCCCTTTGTCCTTGATGTTTGAGGGGCGCAGCCTGCCCCGATGTCTTGAAATACCAAAGGGAGCTGATGGGGCTACCCGTGGTCATTTACTCCGACACTTAGATAACTTGAGGGATGTTTATTTAAGTGGGAGTTCATTAGTAATTTGATTAATTGAACTTAATTTATCATGAACTTAGTCTTAATAGTTTTGCATATCTATGTTGTAGATCAATGCCCCGAGCTACCGTGCCCCTGAATTTTAATGCGTTTCTAGAGAAAGCTAAGTTGAAAGATGATGGTAGCAACTACACGGACTGGGTCCGTAACTTGAGGATTATCCTCATTGCTGCACAGAAGAATTATGTCCTTGATGCACCACTAGGTGACAGACCTGCTGCAGGAGCTACTGCAGATGTTATGAACGTCTGGCAGGCTTGATCTGATGACTACTCAATAGTTCAGTGTGCCATGCTTTACGGCTTAGAACCGGGACTTCAAAGACGTTTTGAGCGTCATGGAGCATATGAGATGTTCCAAGAGTTAAAGTTAATATTTCTAGCAAATGCCCGGGTTGAGAGATATGAAGTCTCCAACAAGTTCTATAGCTGTAAGATGGAGGAGAACAGTTCTGTCAGTGAACACATACTCAAAATGTCTGGGTATCATAACCACTTGACTCAGCTAGGAGTTGATCTTCCAGTTGATAGTGTTATTGACAGAGTTCTTCAATCACTGCCACCAAGCTACAAAGGTTTCGTGATGAACTATAATATGCAAGGGATGACGAAAACGATTCCTGAGCTCTTCGCAATGCTTAAGGCCGCGGAGGTAGAAATCAAGAAAGAGCATCAAGTGTTGATGGTTAACAAGACCACTAGTTTCAAAAAAAAGGCAAGGGAAAGAAAGGGAACTTCAAGAAGAATGGCAAACAAGTTGCCACTCCCGGGAAGAAGCCCAAAGCTGGACCCAAGCCTCAAACTGAGTGCTTCTACTGCAAAGGGAATGGTCACTGGAATCGGAACTACCCCAAATACTTGGCGGATAAGAAGGATAGCAAAGTGAACAAAGGTATATTTGATATACATGTTACTGATGTGTACCTTACTAATGCTCGTAGTAGCGCCTGGGTATTTGATACTGGTTCGGTTGCTCATATTTGTAACTCGAAACAGGAGCTACAGAATAAACGAAGATTAGCTAAGGACGAGGTGACGATGCGTGTCGGGAATGGTTCCAAGGTTGATGTGATCGCCGTCGGCACGCTACCTCTACTTCTACCTTCGGGATTAGTTTTAGACCTCAATAATTGTTATTTGGTGGCAGTGTTGAGCATGAACATTATATCTGGATCTTGTTTATTGCGAGACGGTTATTCATTCAAATCAGAGAATATTGGTTGTTCTATTTATATGAGTAATATCTTTTATGGTCATGCACCCTTGATGAATGGTCTATTCTTATTGAATCTCGATCGTAGTGATACACATATTCATAATATTGATGCCAAAAGATGCAAAGTTGATAATGATAGTGCAACATACTTGTGGCACTGCCGTTTAGGTCATATTGGTGTAAAGCGCATGAAGAAACTCCATGCGGATGGACTTTTGGAATCACTTGATTATGAATCATTTGATACTTGTGAACCATGCCTCATGGGCAAGATGCCTAAAACTCCGTTCTCCGGAACAATGGAGTGAGCTAATGACTTATTGAAAATAATACATACCGATGTATGCGGTCTGATGAGTGTTGAGGCACGCGGCGGGTATCGTTATTTTTTGACCTTCACAGATGATTTGAGTAGGTATGGGTATATCTACTTGATGAAACACAAGTCTGAAACATTTGAAAAGTTCAGAGAATTTTAGAGTGAAGTGGAGAATCATCGTAACAAGAAAATAAAGTTTCTACGATCTGATCGCGGAGGCGAATATTTGAGTTATGATTTTGGCCTTCACTTAAAACAATGTGAAATTGTTTCACAACTCACGCCACCTGGAACACCACAGCGTAGTGGTGTGTCCGAACATCGTAACCGTACTTTATTAGATATGGTGTGTTCTATGATGTCTTTTACCGATTTACCACTATCGTTTTGGGGTTATGCATTAGAGACAGCCGCATTCATGTTAAATAGGGCACCGTCTAAATCCATTGAGACGACACGGTATGAACTGTGGTTTAGCAAGAAACCTAAGCCGTCGTTTCTTAAAGTTTGGGGATGCGACACTTATGTCAAAAGGCTTCAGCCTGATAAGCTCGAACCCAAATCGGAGAAGTGCGTCTTCATAGGATACCCTAAGGATACTATTGGGTACACCTTCTACCACAGATCCGAAGGCAAAATCTTTGTTGCAAAGAATGGATCCTTTCTAGAGAAGGAGTTTCTCTCGAAAGAAGTGAGTGGGAGGAAAGTAGAACTTGATGAGGTAATTGTACCTTCTCTCGAATTGGAAAGTAGCACATCATAGAAAACCATTCCCGTGATGCCTACATCAATTAGAGAGGAAGCTAACGATGATGATCATGAAACTTCAGATCAAGTTACTACTGAACCTCGTAGGTCGACCAGAGCACGTTCCGCACCAGAGTTGTCGTGGAATCGTCACGGCAGATGTCCTAGTGTGAGGACTTAGTCGTGGAGCCATCGCAATGAGGTTAGCTTAAAGGGGTTAATCAGGACAAAGGACACGGGGAGTTTATACTGGTTCGGCCCCTTGCGGTGAAGGTGAAGGCCTAATCCAGTTTGAGGTGGTATTGCTAGGGTTTCGATGACCAGGGAGCGAATACGCTTAACCTGGCTCTCGATCTGTTGTCCCCTCCCTAAACCACTGCTGGGTCGTCCCTTTATATACACAGGTTGACGCCCGGCGGCTCACAGAATCCCGGCCGGCTCATAAACGTGTCCGGCTCGGTATCCACTCTTTCCAATCTTACAATACAAGTCATATACTTATGGCGGTTTACATCTATGGGCCCTAACTCGCCTTTGGGCTTTGGGCCTTCTTATTAAGTCTCCTTCGTAAGTCGCCATCTTCTATGTCTTCATGGGCTTCAATATAGGTAAATCACTATGAGCATAACCCGGCCCCTCCTGGGCGGTTTATACTCAATAGTTATATCCCCAACATTAGGCCCCAGGTTGATTTGAACTTGTTCACGTCAATCTTCAACACTTAGGAAAATTCCCTCTTCATTACCTTCGCAAAAATTTGTAACTCGCCGTGACGTCATCTTCTGAGATCATGATAACCCGCCATGACGTCACCTGTCATTAATTTTATAAACATCCAGAAATCATATATGCATCTCCTTTTTAATGAACCTCCGAAAATCGAGGCGTCAGCCCTGTCACATATCCAGTTTGGAGCTCCTCGATTCCCGCGCATGCCACTTATCCATTCACCTTATAAATAGGGCCAGGGGTCCTTTTCACTTTCCCCCCTCGGCCTCTTCGTCTTCCTCGTCTTCCTCGCGACGCACTGCTCTCGAGTCCAGCCGCCGCCATCGACCCTCTCCTCTGCATCACCCTTGGCCGCTGCATCAACCTGACTTGGTCCAGAGTTTGCTCACGCGCCTCCGCCGTTCAACAGCCTTGGTAAGTTCTTCCTCCTTCCCCCTCCGTAGATCTCATTAGGGTTCGAACGAATCCATGGAGGTTCGGCACTGTTCTTCACCTGTTCTTCGCTGTAGCATGAGGTTTGACTCAAGCTTGATATTTATCCTGTGCGGCAATAATCCTAGTCCCTTTTTCCTCATTAGAGCATCTCTTTTAGGTAGAAAAATGTGATCTGGACCTTCATAAACTTCTCAATTACCAGTATTTTAGGTCTGAATATATCTTCATTTTCTGACACGCGGTAGATCCAAAATTGCAATACCAATCTGTGAAACCTGTTTTTCATCACTTAGCCATTTTCCAACTTCAGATCTATACTTTCAATATCCGTATAGGCAGTTTAACTTCAGAAAATAATAACCTGCCAGGTACCATTAGTCCCCTCTTAAACCGCCAAGTGCTCGTCTTTGTAATTTGATAACGTCACTGTCCGGTTTAACAATTATGCATGCTTCAACACTTTCTGCCTGTTAACCATGAACCTTAAACCGGCACAAATCTTTTCCAGGTTATCGTATAAATGGCCAAATCCTTTTATTCCTGTAACTGGGTTCAATCCCGGGTTACAGAAGAAGAACTGAACGGGTGTGTTGTAACCGGCGCTTTAGCGAAAAAGGAAGACATCCACTGGAGAGCCCCCGATCCAGAAAATCTTCCTGAGCCCAAGGATGGGGAAGTGATCGTTTTTGTTGATCATCTGAGTCGAGGGTTCAGCCCTCCCGGATCAAAAAATTCCGTGACGTGCTTCACTTCTTCCAGCTTCACCCTCAAGATATTGGGCCTAACTCCGTGTCCAATATTTGCAATTTTCAAGTGTTTTGTGAAGCCTACCTGCAAGAAGAGCCCACAGTCGACCTGTTCAGAGATTTCTTCTATTTAAACCGCCGTACTGAATTTACGGATGGGCCCAATACTGAACTTGGCGGGGTTTCAATTCAGAAGAGAAAAGACGTCAGCTTCCCTCATGCTAAGCATCATAGCCATCCCAAAGATTGGAATCAAACTTGGTTCTATTGCCAAGATACATCTCCAGCTGGCGAGAATCCTCTGCCGGGTTACCGTGCTCACCGGCTTACCGATGCACATCCATTCCCCCAAAGACTCAATGCAAAGGAACGGTCCAAATATGCACCACAGCTTTCAAAGCTCAGAGCCTTTGTGGCAAATGGTTTGACAGGCATTGATTTTGTCCGTTGCTGGGTATCTTGGAGCATTTTGCCTTTAAGCGTCGCTCCGGTTTAATGTGTGAGTACACAGGGGATGTGAAAGACCCTCAACGCCACACTGATATTCAGCTGACTGATGCTGAAATTACTGAATCTGTCAAGAAGATGTTGGATGAACCGGTGACCGACTGTAGCAAAACAGGACTTAGTCCTTTTTGCGCTTCAAATAAACCGCCAGCTGTAAGAATTGCCCCACTCCTACTTTAATCCATATTCTTAATACCCCCTTATGATCTTTTCAATCTTTAAACAGGGTGATGATCCGTTCTGGAAGAAGAAACCGCAGGATAAACCGGCCAAAATACCTCGTGTCAAGACCAAGGTCAACAAGAAGCCCGCTAAGAAGAAAAACACCGAGCCTACCGAGTTAAACATTGACGATGATAATCCGGAGTCAGAGGTAGAACTTGATTCACTTGGCTCTTTTTTCATACATCTCATTGACGATGATTTTTATCAGGACGACGCAGAAGCTAGCCACGCAAATGACGTAGAGGTAACTATTCTCTCATCCGGTTCAGAACCTCTGCCCATACAGAAAACCCGGCAAGCAAGCCGGAAAGTAAGATTTTCTCACCCCCTAGCTTACTTGGATCCAAACTTTCTTTTGAAGAAGCAGCAACACGAAGCTCGCCGCACAACCCGGCATAGTGGCCATGTGGTTACTTCTTCCGGTTTACCGAACTCGCCAGTTCGTAAACGCCGCCTAGAGGTCTCTTCTATTTCTGACACATCTTATCCCAAGGCGGGTTATTTCCGACAACCTCTTAATCCGTCTGATTCAAACTATCAGGGAACTTCCCATTCATCCTCTGGCGAGTCCACAGGGACACAAATTCCAACTCTCAAAACTGTTCCTGGGTGAGCATTTTTAACTAACCCCTTATACCTTATGCTTGATCATTATACTAACCTGTTATTTGCGTCTCTGTCAGAGCCAAGGCCAGACCCAGTAAAAAGGCCAAATTGAACAAACCGGCTGATGACAGCGCGCCAACTGATCCGGAAAAGAACCTGGAATAGTTTGAACCAAATACTGAAGCTATTCTTGATGATCCGCCACCGCAAGATCATGAAACCTTTGTTGAACAGATGGAAATTGATCCGATGGGTCATGCTGATAAACCGCCAAGCCCAACTAAGGCTGCTGATGATAAAGCCGACGATGTTGTAGTTACCAGTGTTGGGTGTACAGCCCCAGGCAACCCCACTGCTCTGTCAAAACATAGTGCCAAAGAAGAATTTTCTGCTGTTGACAAGGGCAAGTGGAAGGTGGACTTGGAAAGCTATGCCCACCTCAGCGCCCAAGATATTCATTCTGGGTTTTTAAACCATTTGCACACAAGCCGTGATTATGAAGCCGGTTTACTGAACATGATGAAGGAGCGATATGAGGTAAATTCTGTTAACTCTGCATAAATATTCTTCCCTTAGCCGCCAAGTTTACTGGACATAAAAGAATAGAATGTTCTGCAAACTTTCAAGAACCATATAAATCAACTCCACTAGCCCGCAAGGGCCGGTTTATAATGTCAATATGAACCGGGACTTTAGAATAATAACTCTTCAATTTCTCCTGTGTAGCCCCCAAGGGTCGACTTAACAAATATGTTAAGTTGAGACTAATTATGCTGTAAGGCTCAAAATTCTTACTTAGGACCTTTATAATCCGGTTGACCATCAAGCTGATAGTTGTTATGTGCTTGGGACTTGTAAATTTTTTTTTGATAAGAAGCAATAGACATTAGCCCCCAAGTGCCAAGTATATTACTTGTTATGTGCTTGGGACTTTGAATATGCACTGCTATCTAATTAATTCCATGTCTCTTGCAGGCTGATCTTAACAAGAAGGAATCTCAAATCGCCGACCTTCAAGAAAATATCAAGTTGCAACAAGCCGAGACCTCCAAAGCCAAGGAAGAACTGACCAGTGCCTTAACAGCAATGGAAAAACTAAAGGAGAGCTTTAAGAACGAGTCAGCAGGTTGGGATACAGAAAAGTCAACTCTGCTGAAGAGGGCTGAGGATGCTGAGGCTGCCCTTAATCCGGTAGCTGAGGAGCTGACTGGCTTGAAACAACAAATAAATGCCATGACTGCTGCCGTATTTGGTAAATAACTTCTTCATAAGCTTTGAACATGTATTATGTAAGAGACTGCCGGTTTACCGATGTTTTTGATGATGCAGGAACTCGCATTGCTCATCTTGGCTCAGATATGCGGCAAAAACTGAAAGCCGCCTATACACTTATAGAGCAATTATATACCGGCGTACAACGGGTTATCTGCACAGCTTCCCATAATAAACTGCCCCCAACCTTGATCAAGGAGTCGTTGGAAAGGCTGGCGATGATGCCTGCACGGTTTGAAGAGCTAAAGAAGTCAGCTGCCAGGGCGGGTGCTCTTACTGCACTGACTCGGGCCAAAGCTTGGATATCTGATCTTGATCCGGCCTATGTGGGAAATGGCTACCCGAGTATAAAGGAGGACGGGTCAGAGTTTAATAACGATGACCTCAGAGCCTTGACGAGGGAAATGCGCCCATTGGCTAGCAAATTGGCTGAAGAAACCGATCTTTCACATTATCAGTCGATTTATGATGCCAACAACAAGAGAGTTAATGCGCCAACTTATGATGCTCCAAATCTTATTCCTCCAATCCGTAAGCATACCTATGCCCCTGATGTTGACCCCTCCATACTTATAAGTGATGAAGCTGTATTCAAGGCCTTAACTGGGATCGATTGGACCACCATTGACTTCCAGCCACTGGGTAGAGAGGAGGAAGATGAACCGACGCTGGACGATCCGCAACCTTCAAGTCAGCCAGGCCAGGACTCGTAAACCGGGGCCGGTTTAGCAGCTGCTTTCTTTAAGACTTGTTAAAACAATTATTCTTTTAGGCACCAAACGCCTTGTAATAGGCTAGCTTAAACTCTTGTTCTGCTATGCCATCGTGCATATTTACTTTGCATGACACTGCTAATCCACCATGTTAAGATATGCCACTTATGCTTATAATATTAACAATGTGGAATCTGCTCCTGCATGCAACGGATTAAAAGTGTCCTGGCGGTTTACCGCTGGACGGGTCATAACGCCCAATATAAAACCATGGAAACTAACATAGCTTATACCCAAGGCTGGACTTTCAGAATAACCAAATTTGAAATATATCATACCTGTGATATTTGATCACACTGTTGGTTTACCAAACCGGTGTAGTAAGGGGGAGAACCCAAACTTTGAGCAATGGTAATTATCATAGATTGCTTGGCTTATGAACAAAACCAGGCCGGGTTAATAAACATCGGATATTATCTTATCTCATACTGGCGATTTATAGTCAAAAGCTAGGCCGGGTTAATAAACACCGGATGAATTATGATCATAAAGCATTATAAGCCTCATCAAATAAACCTCAAAAACTGTGGAATAAAACAAACGAAAAAACGAGGCTTTTCATGGGCTGCCAGGCCGAAAATCGAGTGCTTTCACGGGCCGCACAGCCACTGAGTTAAACCTATATACAAACCTTATAAGATGGACCTCACATAACCAATCGTCGTTTTAACTTTGACAAGTTCAGGGTCTGTATAAGATTGACTTGTCAAACATTCGGCGGGTCATTCTAGGAATACGTGGGCGGAGTGGCTTACTTAAAAAGGCAGGATAACCCAGGGTTTTAGGTGAATATACCTGGCTTCCAAGCCTGGCTTTTAAGCCTATTACAAGGGTTATACAAACTCTTTGTTCTTTAGAATCAAGGAGCCCCCAAGTAATATTTTTGAGCTGTGCTCAAGGGGCACCTATGTTTGAGCTGTGATTTTGCAATAGACTCTCTTTGGTACCTTTAACCTGGGTAGCAAGCCCCCAAGTTTTTTTTCGTTGGCTTATAAGCCGGTTCAAAGGGTAATCATAACTTCGCTCATAAGCCGGAAGCCCCCAAGTAACCAAAGACTCATTAAGAAAAAACGACAGAGGCCCTGCTTTAGCAGGGGTGCCGATTTAATATATACATTGTCAAAAAATATGTACATCAGAAGAGCCAATGGCTCAGGTGTAGTAAGGCCGAAGATGAGCAATATTCCACGGCCGGCGAGTCTCTTCCTCCGACGTGCGTGAGTCCTTGTGGTCTCGAACATCAATAAGGTAGTATGACCCGTTGTTCAGATTCTTGCTGACCACAAAGGGTCCTTCCCAAGGTGGGGATAACTTGTGCATATCAGTCTGATCCTGGATAAGCCGGAGCACTAAGTCGCCTTCTTGAAAGGTTCTGGTCTTGACCCGGCGGCTGTGATAACGACGTAGATCTTGCTAGTAAATCGCCGAACGAGCCGCTGCAAGATCACGCGCCTCGTCTAACAGGTCAAGTGCATCCTGACGTGCCTTTTCATTATCAGCTTCAACGTAAGCCGCCACCCGGGGTGAGTCATGACGGATGCCACTGGGGAGAACCGCCTCTGCTCCATAAACCATGAAAAAAGGCGTGTAGCCCGTAGATCTATTGGGCGTCGTGTTGATGCTCCATAGCACCGAGGGTAACTCCTCTACCCAACAACCCGGCGTCCTCTGTAAGGGAACCATAAGCTGGGGCTTGATGCCTCTCAGGATCTCTTGATTGGCTCTCTCAGCTTGACCATTAGATTGGGGGTGAGCCACCGACGATACATCAAGCCGGATACGCTCACGTTGACAAAATTCTTTCATAGCACCCTTGGAGAGATTAGTGCCATTGTCTGTTACAATGCTGTGTGGAAAGCCAAAACGGAAGATCACCTTCTTCATGAATTGAACCGCCGTTGCCGCATCACACTTACTGACTGGCTCTGCCTCTACCCACTTAGTGAATTTATCAACCGCCACCAAGAGGTGGGTCTTCTTATCCTTGGACCTCTTAAAAGGTCCAACCATATCAAGCCCCCAAACTGCAAACGGCCAAGTGATTGGAATCATTCTCAACTCCTGAGCCAGAATATGAGCTCGACGTGAAAACTTCTGACAACCGTCACATTTTTTGACCAAGTCCTCAGCATCAGCATGAGCCGCCAGCCAATAAAAACCGTGACGAAAAGCCTTGGCTACAAGAGATTTAGAGCCGGCGTGATGGCCACAATCTCCTTCATGGATCTCACGCAGAATCTCACAGCCTTCTTCAGGAGAAACACAACGCTGAAACGCCCCGGTAACACTGCAATGGTGCAGCTCTCCATTGACAATTGTCATTGACTTGGACCGCCGGGTTATTTGCCTGGCCAAGGTTTCATCCTCAGGTAACTCGCCCCGGGTCATATATGCCAAATATGGAACTGTCCAATCAGGAGTAACATGAAGAGCCGCCACCAACTGAGCTTCCGGGTCAGGAATAGCCAAATCCTCCTCTGTAGGTAACTTGACCGACGGGTTATGCAAAACGTCAAGAAAAACATTAGGTGGCACCGGTTTACGTTGAGAACCCAACCGGCTTAAGGCATCAGCCACTTCATTTTTCCTTCGATCAACATGCTCAACTTGATAACCCTTGAAGTGACCAGCAATAACATCCACCTCTCGTCGATAAGCCGCCATGAGGGGATCCTTAGAATCCCAAGTACCAGAGACTTGTTGAGCCACCAAATCTGAGTCACCAAAGCACCTTACCCGGCTTAAGTTCATCTCCTTAGCCATCCGAAGACCGTGGAGCAAGGCCTCATATTCAGCTGCATTGTTAGTGCAAGGGAACATCAAATGGAGAACATAACAAAATTTATCACCTTGAGGGGAAGCAAGCACAACTCCAGCCCCCGGGCCCTCCAATTGCCTGGACCCATCAAAGTGAATAGTCCAATACGTGTTATCTGGTTTTTCCTCAGGCATCTGCAGCTCTGTCCAGTCATTGATGAAATCCACCAGTTCTTGAGACTTAATGGCCGTGCGAGGCATATACTTCAAACCATGAGGCCCAAGTTCAATGGCCCATTTGGCAACCCGGCCTGTTGCTTCCCTGTTTTGTATGATATCTCCTAAAGGAGCAGAGCTAACCACAGTAATGGGGTGACCCTGAAAATATTGCTTAAGCTTCCGGCTTGCCATGAAAACCCCATATACAAGCTTCTGCCAATGTGGGTATCTCTGCTTGGACTCAATAAGCACTTCGCTGATATAATAAACCGGCCATTGAACCGGATATTCCTTGCCTGCCTCTTTCCTTTCAACCACAATAGCCACACTGACAGCCCGGCTATTAGCAGCCACATATAACAACAGCGGCTCCTTATCAACGGGCGCAGCTAGGACCGGCGGCTCAGCCAGCTGCTTCTTAAGCGCCTCAAATGCCTCATTAGCAGCGTCACTCCAGACAAAGTCATCTGTCTTTTTCATCATCTGATACAAAGGGATGGCCTTCTCACCGAGGCGGCTTATGAACCGGCTTAGCGCCGCAATATGACCCGCCAGACGTTGAACATCATTGATACACGCCGGTTTAGCCAGAGAAGTAACGGCTTTGATCTTCTCCGGATTAGCTTCAATGCCCCTATTAGACACCAGAAAGCCCAACAGCTTGCCCGCTGGCACACCAAAAACACACTTGGCCGGATTAAGCATCATCTTATAAACTCGGAGATTATCAAAGGTTTCCTTCAAGTCGTCTATCAACGTCTCCTTCTTTCTAGATTTCACCACAATATCATCCACATAAGCATGAACATTGCGTCCAATCTGATTATGAAGACAATTCTGCACACATCGCTGGTAAGTCGCCTGGGCACTCTTGAGCCCAAAAGGCATAGACACATAGCAGAAGGCTCCAAAGGGAGTTATGAAAGATGTCTTCTCCTGGTCCTTAACTGCCATCTTGATCTGATGATAACCAGAATAAGCATCCAAAAAACTCAAACGCTCACAACCCGCCGTAGCATCAATAATCTGATCAATACGAGGGAGAGCAAAAGGATCAGCCGGACAAGCCTTGTTTAAATCCGTGTAGTCCACACACATGCGCCAAGTGCCGTTCTTCTTAAGTACCAGCACCGGGTTAGCCAACCACTCAGGATGAAAAACTTCAACAATAAACCCAGCCGCCAAGAGCCGGGCTACCTCCTCACCAATGGCCTTACGCCTTTCTTCATTGAAACGACGAAGAAACTGCTTGACCGGTTTAAACTTGGGATTAATATTGAGAGTGTGCTCAGCGAGTTCCCTCGGTACACCTGGCATGTCAAAAGGTTTCCATGCAAAGATGTCCCGGTTCTCACGGATGAACTCGATGAGCGCGCTTTCCTATTTCGGATCCATATTAGCACTGATGCTGAACTGCTTGGATGAATCGCCAGGAACAAAATCAACCATCTTAGTGTCATCTGCCGATTTAAACTTCAAAACCGGATCATGCTCTGTAGTTGGCTTTTTCAAAGACGTCATATCCGCCGGATCAACATTGTCCTTGTAAAATTTTAACTCCTCCGTTGCACAAACCGACTCAGCATAAGCCGCATCACCCTCTTCACATTCCAAGGCTATCTTTCGGCTCCCACGTACTATGATGGTCCCCTTGTAACCCGGCATCTTGAGCTGCAGATAAACATAACAAGGTCGTGCCATGAACTTGGCATAAGTCGGCCGTCCAAACAGAGCGTGATACGGGCTGTGAATTTTGACTACTTCAAAGGTCAATGTCTCTGACCTAGAGTCATGATCATCCCCAAAGGCAACTTCCAGAACTATCTTACCAACAGGGTACGCCGACTTACCAGGCACCACACCATGGAAAACTGTATTCGACGGTTTAAGATTTTATCTGTCAACCCCATGCGACGGAAAGTTTCATAATAAAGGATATTGATGCTGCTCCCTTCGTCCATGAGTACCTTGGTAAACTTATACCCTCCAACCTGGGGTGCAACCACCAATGCTAGGTGACTCGGATTATCAACCCGGGGCGGGTGATCTTCCCGGCTCCACACGATGGGCTGCTCAGACCAGCGCAAGTAACGGGGAACCGCCGGTTCAACGGTGTTCACTGCTCTTTTATGAAGCTTCTGATCCCGTTTGCATAAATTTGTGGTGAAGACGTGGTACCGCCCACTATTCAACTGCTTTGGGTTACTCTGATACCCAGATTGCTGCTGCTGATTCCCCTGACCTGACTGTTGATGGTAGCCACCCTGATTGCCTTGATTGCCCTGACTACCTTGGAATCCAGAACTAGAACCGCCACCACCGTAACCCGGCCCATGAGAACCGGACCCTGAACCACCACCCGGTCCATGATTGTCTTGAAAAAGATTGGAATTTTTATACTCCTTCATGATGTAGCAATCCTTCCAGAGGTGGCTAGACGGTCTTTCTCGCGTCCCATGCCTTGGGCAGGGCTGATTTAGCATCTGCTCAAGATTAAAGCCTGACCCTCCGGCCCGTGGGGGCGGTTTACCTTTACGATGCTGGCCATTATTCTATGCGTTGGTGTTAGCCACAAAGTCCAAACTATTATCAGCTTTGCGCTTACCATTGCCTCCCTGATTCGCCGGATTATGCTGCTGTCCTCTGGTGCTGCTGCTCTTCTTTCCCTTTCCCGGCTTGTCATCATCAGACTCGGGGTCCTTGGTACCATCAGAGTCAGCGTACTTAACCAGAGCCGTCATCAGCTCTCCCATGTCATTGCAGTGGCGCTTGAGCCGACCCAACTTCTGCTTAAGAGGTGTAAACCGGCAATTCTTCTCCAACATTATGACCGTTGAACCGGCATTGACGCGATCCGATGAATGTAAGATGGTCGAAACCCGGCGCACCCAATGGGTTGTGGACTCACCCTCTTCTTGGACACAGGCATCCAGATCCACAATTGACATAGGCTGCTTGCACGTATCTTTGAAATTCTGGATAAACCGGGCCTTTAACTCGGCCCATGACCCAATGGAGTTGGCAGGGAACCCCTTCAACCAAGTGCGAGCCGTTCCATCCAACATCAGGGGGAAATATTTAGCACATGCCGCATCGCTAACATCTAGCAATTCCATGGCCATCTCATAACTCTCGATCCATGCTTCAGGAGGTAAATCGGCTGTATAGTTAGGCACCTTGCGAGGGCCCTTAAAATCCTTGGGCAGACGCTCATTACGTATGGCCGGCACTAAACATGGCACGCCCAAATTCCGAAAGGTTACACCTGGCTCCACCGAAGTTGTCGGACAAACCGGAGAAGGTTGACGGGCTGCATATTGCGCCGCCAGCTCGGCCTCTCGACGTGCTCTACCTTGATCCACCACGTTCTGAGCATCAGCACCACCGCCCGCCGGGTTATGTCCACGAGGCTGGTTATGGTTCCGCCCATTGCTTGACACAGCTGGTTCATCAATATGCCTACTGTAACTCCGGCTTGGGCGAGGGGTGGAATGAATCCGGCTTCGACTGTAAGAATAAGCCTGCTGCTGAACCAATGCTGTCTGAAGGAGCTCTCTAGCCCTCCGCATCTCAACCGCCGTTGGAGACTCGCCTTCAACCGGGATAGCCGCCAATCGTGACGCCGCAGCGATCATGTTATCCAAAGGGTTAGAGTAATGACCCGGTGGTGTTGGCATGTGTTGCGGCGGGATATTGTTCTGACGAGGCGGATCCGTGGTGCGCGGCTGAACTGGCGCTCCCGTCCTAGGCGCTTCAACCCGGTTCGCTACTGGCGGGTTACTGGTTCCTGCTCCTGGCGTGTTAAAGAGGTTCCTCGCCTCGTAAACCGGTGGCAGGCGAGACTGATGCCTCCTCCTCATGACTTCGTTTGAAGCGTTCTGATCTAGCATGAGTCGGTAAGACTCCGACTGAATCCGCTGCGCTTGAGCATCCAACGTAACCCGCTCCGCAGCCATCCTGGCATCTTCAGCTGCCAGGTCTTCCTTAGCTTGAGCTATCTGATCTCGCAATTTCACGACTTCCGCGTTATGCTGATCTTGATTATCCGGGTTAACCTCCGTCATCAGTAGTGTTGCCAAGGCATCTAGTAAACCGGACAAGACTTGAGCCGGCGGGCGCGCAGGGCATCCTGCCCCGGCTGCCGTCGCCGCTGCTGACCCAGAAATCAATGCCGCTGCAGTTGAAGAGTGTTGCACTGGCTGCGTACCAGCCATGAAGATTGCAACCCGGTTCGGCGGCTCGTAGGGGTCCGGAATACTATCACCATCGGAACAGCCCCCAAGCCGACCGTCTTGCAGTTGGTACAATGACTCGGTTTCACCGGTGGATGACTCGCCATCAGAATAGACAACTGTCTCACTGTCAGATACCGATTTATCCCCAGATTCCGCACCATTGATGAATCCCATGAAGGCACGACTCATGGCGGGCTGAACTTGGGCGGGTTTTGCACGCTGAGCCGTCTCGATGATGTCGGTGCAGGTGTCCGGCTCAGGGCCCGGTTCGCCGATCTTGCCAATGAAGATGTGAATTCCACCGAAGGGGACCCGGTACCCGTACTCAATTGAGCCGGCCTCGGGGCCCCAGCCTTCGTCGTCGATGTAGAGCTGGCCGCGACGACTCTTGGTCATTCGGCCCACAACGTATCCCTTGATCCCTTCGAAGTTGCCCTTCAAGAACTCGAAACCACCGTGCGCTGGCCCCATGGTGGGCGCCAACTGTCGTGGAATCGTCACGGCAGATGTCCTAGTGTGAGGACTTAGTCGTGGAGCCATCGCAATGAGGTTAGCTTAAAGAGGTTAATCGGGACAAAGGACACGGGGAGTTTATACTGGTTCGGCCCCTTGCGGTGAAGGTCAAGGCCTAATCCAGTTTGAGGTGGTATTGCTAGGGTTTCGATGACCAAGGAGCGAATACGCTTAACCTGGCTCTCGATCTGTTGTCCCCTCCCTAAACCGCCGCCGGGTCATCCCTTTATATACACAGGTTGACGCCCGGCGGCTCACAGAATCCCTGCCGGCTCATAAACGTGTCCGGCTCGGTATCCACTCTTTCCTATCTTACAATACAAGTCATATACTTATGGCGGTTTACATCTATGGGCCCTAACTCGCCTTTGGGCTTTGGGCCTTCTTATTAAGTCTCCTTCGTA
Source organism: Thinopyrum elongatum (assembly GCA_011799875.1). Lineage (NCBI taxonomy): Eukaryota > Viridiplantae > Streptophyta > Magnoliopsida > Poales > Poaceae > Thinopyrum > Thinopyrum elongatum. Next base: position 449,706,312 of record CM022297.1, on the reverse strand, counting down.
AGTCGCCATCTTCTATGTCTTCATGGGCTTCAATACAGGTAAATCACTATGAGCATAACCCGGCCCCTCCTGGGCGGTTTATACTCAATAGTTATATCCCCAACAAGAGTGGTACGATAATCCTATCCTGGAAGTTATGTTATTAGACCATGGCGAACTTACGAACTATGAAGAAGCTATGATGAGCCCAGATTTCAATAAATGGCTTGAGGCCATGAAATCTGAGATAGGATCCATGTATGAGAACAAAGTATGGACTTTGGTGGACTTGCCCGATGATCAGAAAGCCATTGAGAATAAATGGATCTTCAAGAAGAAGACTGACGATGATGGTAATGTTACTGTCTACAAAGCTCGACTTGTCGCAAAAGGTTTTTGACAAGTTCAAGGGGTTGACTACAATGAGACTTTCTCACCCATAGCGATGCTTAAGTCTGTCCGAATCATGTTAGCAATTGCCGCATTTTATAATTATGAAATCTGGCAAATGGATGTCAAAACTGCATTCCTTGATGGATTTATTAAAGAAGAGTTGTATATGATGCAACCAGAAGGTTTTGTCAATCCTAAAGGTGCTAACAAAGTGTGCAAGCTCTAGCGATCCATCTATGGACTGGTGCAAGTATCTCGGAGTTGGAATATACGCTTTGATGAGGTGATCAAAGCATATGGTTTTATACAGACTTACGGTGAAGCCTGTATTTACAAGAAAGCGAGTGGGAGCTCTGTAGCATTTCTGATATTATATGTGGATGACATATTGTTGATTGGAAATGATATAGAATATCTGGATAGCATAAAAGGATACTTGAATAAGAAATTTTCAATGAAAGACCTCGATGAGGCTGCTTATATATTGGGCATCAAGATCTATAGGGATAGATCGAGATGCTTAATAGGACTTTCACAAAGCACATACCTTGACAAAGTTTTGAAGAAGTTCAAAATGGATCACTCAAAGAAAGGGTTCTTGCGTCTGTTACAAGGTGTGAAATTGAGTCAGACTCAAAGCCTGACCACTGCAGAAGATAGAGAGAAAATGAAAGTCATTCCCTATGCCTTAGCTATAGGTTCTATTATGTATGCTATGCTGTGTACCAGACCTGATGTGTGCCTTGCCATAAGTTTGGCAGGGAGGTACCAAAGTAATCCAGGAGTGGATCACTGGACAGTGGTCAAGAACATCCTGAAGTACCTGAAAAGGACCAAGGATATGTTTCTCGTTTATGGAGGTGATGAAGAGCTCATCGTAAATGGTTACGTCGATGCTAGCTTCGACACTGATCTGGATGACTCTAAGTCACAAACCAGATATGTATTTATATTGAATGGTGGAGCTATCAGTTGGTGCAGTTCCAAGCAGAGCGTCGTGGCGGGATCTACGTGTGAAGCGGAGTACATAGCTGCTTCGGAAGCAGCGCATGAAGGAGTCTGGATGAAGGAGTTCATATCCGATCTGGGTGTAATACCCAGTGCATCGGGTCCAATGAAAATCTTTTGTGACAACACTGGAGCAATTGCCTTGGCGAAGGAATCCAGATTTCACAAGAGAACCAAACACATCAAGAGACGCTTCAACTCCATTCGTGAAAAGGTCAAGGATGGAGACATAGAAATTTGCAAAATACATACGGATCTGAATGTAGCAGACCCATTGACTAAGCCTCTTCTGCGAGCAAAACATGATCAGCACCAAGACTCCATGGGTGTTAGATTCATTACAATGTAATCTAGATTATTGACTCTAGTGCAAGTGGGAGACTGAAGGGAATATGCCCTAGAGGCAATAATAAAGTTGTTATTTTATATTTCCTTATTCATGATAAATGTTTATTATTCATGCTAGAATTGTATTGATCGGAAACTTAAATACATGTGTGAATACATAAACAAATACTGTGTCCCTAGTAAGCCTCTACTAGACTAGCTCGTTGATCAAAGATGGTTAAGGTTTTCTAACCATAGACATGTGTTGTCATTTGATAACGGGATCACATCATTAGGAGAATGATGTGATGGATAAGACCCATCCGTTAGCTTAGCATATGATCATTTAGTTTATTGCTATTGCTTTCTTAATGTCAAATACATATTCCTTCGACTATGAGATTATGCAACTCCCGGATACCGAAGGAATACCTTGTGTGCTATCAAACGTCACAACGTAACTGGGTGATCATAAAGATGCTCTACAGGTATCTCCGAAGGTGTTTGTTGAGTTGGCATAGATCGAGATTAGGCTTTGTCACTCCGTGTATCGGAGAGGTATCTCTGGGCCCTCTCGGTAATACACTCTGTAAGAAGCCTTGCAAGCAAAGTGACTAAGGAGTTAGTTACAAGATGATGTATTACGGAATGTGTAAAGAGACTTGCCAGTAACGAGATTGAACTAGGTATGAAGATACCGACGATCGAATCTCGGGCAAGTAACATACCGACAGACAAAGGGAATTACGTATGTTGTCATAAAGGTTCGACCGATAAAGATCTTCGTAGAATATGTAGGAACCAATATAGGAATCCAGGTCCCGCTATTGGTTATTGACCGGAGAGGCATCTCAATCATGTCTACATCATTCTCGAACCCGTAGGGTCCGCACGCTTAACGTTCGTTGACGATATAGTATTATATGAGTTATGCATGTTGGTGACCGAATATTGTTCGGAGTCCCGGATGAGATCACGGACATGACGAGGAGCTCCGGAATAGTCCGGAGGTAAAGATTGATATATGGGATAATAGTGTTTGGTCTTCGGAAGGGTTCCGGAATTCACCGGAAGGGGTTTCAGATGTTTCCCGAAATGTTCTGGTGCGAGAACACTTTATTTGGGCCAAGGGGTAAAGCCCACGAGGTTTTTGGAAAGTGCAAAATGAAGTTTTGCGGAGGCCGGGGGCCAGACGCCAGGGACCCTGGCGTCTGGTCCTGGAGTCTGAGAAGGACTCTTGCCTTTCGGGCAAAACCGACTTTGAGGAGGCTTTTACTCCAAGTTTCGACCCGAGGGCTCAACATATAAATAGAGGGGCAGGGCTAGCACCCAAGACACATCAAGATTCACCAAGCCGTCTGCCGACAACCCCGTCCCCTCTGGTTTATCCTCCGTCATAGTTTCCGTTGTGCTTGGCGAAGCCCTGCGGAGATTGTTCCTCACCAACACCGTCACCACGCCGTCGTGCTGCCGGAATTCATCTACTACTTCGCCTCGCTTGCTGGATCGAGAAGGCGAGGACGTCATCGAGCTGACGTGTGCTGAACGCGGAGGTGCCGTACGTTTGGTACTTGATCGGGACGGATCGTGAAGGTGTACGACTACATCAACCGCGTTGATAAACGCTTCCGCTTAGCGATCTTCAAGGGTATGAAGATGCTCTCCCCCTCTCGTAGCTATGCATCTCCATGGATAGATCTTGCGTGTGCGTGGAAATTTTTTGTTTTTCATTAAACGTTCCCCAACAGTTTAACGGTGATTTTCCGCATTGTAGATGAGCTCTAGTGACTCCTTTTTCGTGGACGATTCCTCGTCGGATGAGGAATTTGATTTAAACGAAGAAGAGGACATTGCAATGCTAGTGGCAATGCACAAGGGGAAGAAGCGAAAGCACGGTGGTTCCGTCCATGGCCGTGCGTTCATTCGGAGAGAACGGGTGGATGCGCAACTACTTCGGTTCACCACCCTTTTTCTGGAGAAGTACTTTCGACGCGTTTCAAAATGTCCAAGGACTTGTTCATCCACATTTGCAATTCTGTGAAGCAGCATGATCGATCCTTCGAGCAGAGGAGGAATTGTGCAGGGTTGCTTGGACATAGCACCGAGCAGAAGGTCACTGCCACATTGCGCATGATGGCCTACAGTGTTCCTGCAGACTGCATTGATGAAAACTTGATGATGGCAGAGAGCACTTCTATCTTGTATGTCAAACAATTTGCAAAGGCTATTGTAGAAGTGTTTGGTGCAGAGTACTTGAGAGCTCCCAATGCTTAGGACACTCAGAGGCTGTTGGAGATGAACAAAGCTCGTGGGTTTCCAGGTATACTAGGGTCCGTCGATTGCATGCATTGGAAGTGGAAAAATTGCCCAAGAGCATGGCATGGACAGTTCAAGAGTCGTGAGAAGGATGCCGCAATCATTCTTGAGGCCGTCGCCGATCAAGAAACATGGATTTGGCATTCATATTTCGGCATGCCTGGATCTTGCAATGACATCAACGTGCTCGACCGGTCACCTCATTTTACCAAATTAGCAAACGGAGAAGCACCACCGGTGACCTTTGAAGCAAGTGGCCGCACACATAACTACAGGTACTATCTTGCGGATGGCATCTATCCTAGGTGGAGTACTTTTGTGAAGCCAATTTCAAAACCCCAAGGTAAGAAAGAACTCATCTTTCACAATGCACAAGCGGCGGCTAGGAAAAATGTTGGGAGGGCTTTTGAGATTTTGCAATCCCAATTTGCTATTGTGCGAGGACCATCTAGATTCTAGGATTAAAAAAACCTTTGGTATATCATGACACTAGTGATTTCATTGAGAAAGGTTCACACTAATCATCATCGGCAGCACGAAACCACAAAATCATCAATCAAAAGGAAAAATAAATGAGCAAGACCATTGGCCTCATAGTATCGTTCCACATGAAGAAAATTCGGACATATGCTTGTCTATAATTTAGTTTAATCCTCGGCCGGCGATAAACAAAACACAAAACAAAAACATTAGCCGCAGGGGTCGGTGATTCTAATCGAGATCAGGACTTGGAATATGGGTGGTGATATAGCAGAATGGTCGGCAAGGCAAGAAGATGCCAGTTACGACGAACGAGACCAAATATCAATCGTCACCGTCCTCAAGCCCGATGCAAAATCCCCCAGGCAAGATCAAGAACCTAAAACGGGTTGCAAAACAAGAAGGCAGATTGAGATCTGATGGGAGGGGAGAGGAACCTGTTTGCTGGGATGGATGGGAGGTGGCGGCGTGGGGAAGAAGGGCGTCTTCGCCGCTGCTTATATAGAAGGGTTCTAGGGCGTTAGGGTTTGGCAGGGGCGCCGGGCCGACCTGTGCCGTTGGGATGGTCGTCGGTCGTGGCTGCGTTTGCTGTGATCTGCTCGGCCCGGAGGTCCAGAACTAATGGGCCAGACGAACCCATCCATCCAATCGCTTGTTCACTCAAAAAAAAATCTTCTAAAAAAGACTTTTTTTTTCAATATAAAGAAGAAAAAACTTGCTATTTTCCGAAATTTGCCTGGTCGCAATTCACGGGGAGATGAAAATATTATAGGCAGAGAAGGGGAAGTTAAAGTATCAAGTAGAAAGGTAAAATTGTATATGGCCTTTAGATTTTTCGCTCATCATCTGTGGTCGGTGTCACAATGGAATTGCGACGAAGATTATTAGGTGTGTAGAAAACCGTCCACGTGATCACGAGCACCGATGATACAAGATCAAGAGGACAAAATAATACTGCAATTTTTTCAAGAAAATCGTTGTGAGAAGGTAAATTAGTCCAAGAATCTATGGAAAGACACCTCGGACAGTAAGGCATCCCAATGAGACTTTTTATTCCCGCAAAAAAATGACACGTTCTGTTAACGCTGAAGGCTAAGTGATACTCCAAACGACCGTAAGTAAACAATTAAACAGCTGTAAAAACAAATGCAAGGACAGCTACGTACTCCCTCCGTTCCAAAATTCTTGTCTTAAATTTGTCTAAATACAGATGTATCTAGTTACGCTTTAGTGTTAGATACATCGTATCTAGACAAATGTAAGACAAGAATTTTGGGACGGAGGAGTAGAATATAGGGTGGTACAGGAAAGTACAAGCCAATTGTACATATTACATCGGATAAAAACCGTGTGTGAGTCACCTACTTCTACTTAATTACATGCCATCGTGAATTCCTGATCCTCAGGCACGATAAATCGGTCAACACATTGGGTCCATGATTTAGTTCGACGCAATCGCGTGGTATGTGCTACAAGTTTTTTTTGTTATTGATGGACAAGTATTCAAGTAGTTTTCCCCGGACTCTACTCGCTCTCGTGCAGTCTGATTAGATTGTATGTAGATGTGGGTCTAGGGTTAATAAAGTCAGGGGCATTGACATGCCACCATATAGAATAATCTTTTCGAAACAACTTGAAAATATGTCAACATATTTTTCACATGTTTCTAAAGCAAAATATCAAATGAGATACTGAAGGGAGAGATTAAGAGGGGGTGGTCGAGACCTTTGTGGCGTGTGCCTCTCGGGTGTGTAGTAATGCAAGCACAATTGGATTCAATTGATATGGTTGAGGCATCCGCAAGCCAAGAAACCATACATAATGAGGCTACGGTGATTTATGATATTGTGTGGCGTTAGCTGGACTTATCGAGGAGGTGGAGTTCATCGTTACCCAAGGGAATTGAATGGAGCGGCATACAAGATTGTCAGGCCTTGCTTGATGAACCACCTAGTTTTTCTGAAGTTTCAATGTAGATAGTATTTGATATCAATAAAGCTACCAGTGTTGGCCTTCCCCTAAGAAAAAGACTATAGACGTCCTTTGTCGATGATAGACAATGAAAGTCGGTGTGCTTTTTAACATTTAAGAGAAGCTTACCTTTTTTTTAGAAACTTGATGTGTGGTAACTTGTTACATGATTGTAAGAATTCTTTTTTTTTTTTGCTAAGCCATGCATACAACACTCTGTGAAAAAACTAAGTTAAGGGCTACGCGAATAATCCCGGAACAACAAGTAAAGTTGCACCTACTAGTCACATTTGTATCTGTTTCCTCTTTATAAATACTAAGATGTGAGTGGTGACATGACCATGTAGCCAGGCATACAAATATAGGTTGGTTCATCTACTCGTCCAACTTCATATCTTTAAGTGGGAAAACTCTGTTGTAATTGCTAACCTAGAGTGATAATGCTTTAGGAATGAGCGGCGTTGGGAAATATAATTCAACTAGCAACACTCAGTGCACAAACTGAAACAATGGCTGCCCGGAATATTTTTGGTACAACGAGTAGAGTTGCACCTACTAGTCCACCAGGCCTCCCTGTCCTCTTTACACATACCAGAGATGTGAGTGCTAAAATCAATGGCTCCAGTACACCGCTACCGTTGGTTAGAGCGACCTCTCTGGCGGCAAGCACATCCTATGCAATGAACATGAGAGGTCAGGATCATGTACAACACAACCATGAGAGGCCGTAAGTGGGGGTTGGCAGCCGATGCGCGACAGGAGGCTTGGTAGGGCGGCGGGCTTGGACAGAGCTGGCAGCGGTGCGGTGGTGAGCTTGGGTGGCGGCGACATCATTTGGAGGCAAAGGCGCGAACCCATGAACAGGCTGGTGGTGGCGGCGCTGTGATGGCTCGGCGAAGATGGAGTCTTGGCGAGCAGCGAGTGGCCGGTCACCTCTGTGCGGTGTGGTGAGCGGTGGTGCTCTCTCTGTGGTGCAGCTTGGTGCTTCGTGGAGGCATGGATCCGACCGTTGCAAGGCCGTCCTTTGGAGAATTGTAGTTAGCGATGGCTGTTGCGGGCGGTCCGGGACCTTGCCGGAGGTGTGGGGGTGGGGGGTGGGGGTGGGTTGTGGTTCCTTGTCCAGGATGGGAGTTTGGTGCTATGGCCGGGTTCCTCTTTGTCGTGTAGCCGGTCGTTGGTCCCCGGCTTTGCGAGTACGTCAACAAAGAGTTGCGGTGGCGGCGGTGCGAGGCTAATTGGAAGGTGTTGCCCAATTCCAGGAGGAGGGGTGATGTGCGACGCGCGGATGAAAATCTTGCTCCACTTTCTTCGGGCCGGCGGGGATGGCACCCGTGGTTGCCATCCCCTTCTTGGAGGTGTCAAGGCGTGTGCGTCATGCCCCTCTCTCACTTGGAGTTCACCATGAACGATACACAGTAAATGTCCTCTTGACCAGAATAGCTCTGTTCATAATGACGGGATAATATACATTCAGATGAGGCAAAGCTATACCTTAATGAGAACGAACAATAGAAAGCTTCATTTGAAGTATTTTGTAAGTATTCCTTTCCATCCTGTACAAGGCAAACAAGTCAAATTTGTTGATGCCCAAAGCTAAGTGGTACTCCGAGCATTCAAAAGAACAAAATTAAACAATAGTAAAAAAATATATACAATTATGACTACAAAGTATCTATGGTGGTGCAAAGTATAAGCCAATTATACAAATTGCATCAGATAAGCAATGCGTGTGAGTCACCTACTTCTACTTAATTGCACATCCTTCTGATCCTTGGGCGTGACAAATCGCAAATACATTGTGTTCATGATCTTGTTTGGCCCAATCGTGTGGTATGTGTTCAAAGTTCTATTCGTTATTGATGAACAAATATGCAAGTAGTTTTCCTCGGCTTCTGTTCATTCTCCTACGGTCCGCTTGGATTGTATGTGGATGTGGATCTAGGGTTGACAAAATCCAGGGCATTGACATACCACCATATACAATGATCTTTGTGAAACATCGTGGAACTATGTCAATGCCTTTTTCACATGTTTCTAAAGCAAATTATCAAATAAGGTACCGAGATGAGAGTTTATGAAGGGGTGTCCGAGACCTTTGTGGTGTGTGCCTCTCAGGTGTGTAGCAATGTTAGCAGAAAAAGATTCAACTAATGTGGTTGAGGCATACACAGGCCAAGAAACCATACAAAATGAGGCTACCGTGATTTATGATATTGTGTGGCGTTAGCTGGACTTATCGGGGAGGTGGAGTTCATCGTTACCAAGGGAATTGAATGGAGCGGCACCCAAGATTGTCAAGTCTTCCTTTTCTAATCAATTTTCGTGTAATAGAGTTGATGAACCACCTAGTATTTGATATCAATAAAGCTAGCTGTGATGATCTACCCCATGAAAAAGACTCTGGACGTCCTTTGGTGGGTGAGAGACAATGAAAGCCGGTGTGTTTTTTAACATTTATTAAGAGGAGCTTACCTTATCTTTAGAAACTTCATGTGTGGTAACTTGTTACAAGGTACTCAGATTTCAATTTTTGGTAAGTCACACAGTACTATACACCCGTCTATATGAAAATCTGAATTAATGGCTACATGAATAATTTTGGTACGACGAGTAAAGCCGCTCCTACTAGTTACATTTGTATATGTTTCCTCTTTTCTTTATAAATACTAACACGTGAGTGCTGACTTGACCCATGTAGCCAGGAAAACAAGTATAGGTTGGTTCCTTATCTTTAAGTTTTTTTTTGGAAAAAAGGTTAAAACTCCGACCTCTGCATCAATCGATGCATGCAACCATCTTTATTAATTATTTCATCAAGGTCTGACAAGAACATACATCAATCCAACTGAAGTCATCACGCACACCTACAAACTCGATAATGTGGAGTGCTCTCACTCCCCATACCAAAAACCGGTGCAGCCTACCTAAAGCGCACACCACTTGCATACGTTTTAGAAGCCGCCATCATCATCGGACTACTGACTCATCTTCAGAAGAGAGATCCGCATCATCCTTGCTAGTCCGGACGTCCATCGACGCCACCACGGCGCCCAACGGCCCTACTGTCCTGCGCTCGTCCGTCCAGACGCGAAGACTCTAGAAGATCCGTCGTGCGTAGTACCTGCCAACCAGGCATGACTCAGCGTAGCACCTGTCGGTCAGGCATGACTTGACAGCTCCACCGAAGCTCTGTGCAAGACGAAGCCGCTCCACCTCCTGCCTCTGTCTTCCAGCACTGCTCCACAAACGATGCTCCCAAGAGAGAAACGACACCGTAGTACCGCCATCGTCCGATCTGGAAGACCAGATCCTAGGGTTTCCCCCGAAGCAGCACGAGTGGGTCGACAGCAGTTACACGACGATGCCTTCATCAAGGTAACGGCGCAAAACGCCGCCATCGCCCGCCAACGGCTCGGTTTTCACCGGCAACGATGTCTCCCCGACTCGTAGCCGGGACTAGATGACGAATCTTGAGATCTGACCACCCAGCCGGAGGCCGGCCACCTCTGACGGAAGAGATGACCACCACCGCCGGCTGCACCGGTCAGAACAGATCTAACCGGAGGTGCCGCCGACGCGGCCACCAGGCCCTCCATGCCGCCGCCGCCGCCAAACCAAAGGCAGATGGCGCGCCGCCGCCGCCGCCGACCGCAGCGCCACCACCGCCCGAACAAGGCAGGCCGCCGCGCCCACAGCCCGCGCCGCCTCCGACGCCGCCGCGCGACAGCCATCGCCGTCGCCAACATTGCCACCACAACCGCCATTAGGACACCGGTCGGCCGCACACCGCCGTAGTCCAGATCTGGGCCGTCATGAACCAGGTTGGCGCCGCCGCAGTCCAGATCGGGGTGACACGCTCGAGCCAGGGCGCCCCGCGTCACCCTTTGAACCGCGAGAGGGAGGAGTGCCTCCGCCGCCGCCGTCGCACTCACAGGCTATGCCCAGCGCCGACCACCGGCGCCGACGGAGGGGGGGGGAGAGGAAGGGGCGGTGACTCGGCGGCTAGGGTCGGAGCCCCTCGGTCGCCCGTGCGGGGGGCGACGGAGGGGAGGGGGCTCTGTCGTAATTGGTATTCTGGAGTGATTATGCTTTAGGAACAAGCGGCATCCGGAAAAATAATTCAACTGGCGAGGCAACACGTAGCGCACAAATTGAAATAATGGTTACCCGGAATATTTTTGGTACAACGAGTAAGATAGCTTTGTCCTATTTACGTATACTAGCAAAAAGGCCCGTGCGTTGCAACGGGAGAGAAAAATACCACACGTTCTTAATTTACAAAAATTGGTCTATAATATGAGAATTTGTAGCGACGGCCCAAACAAAGATGATCTTAACCTATAAAAGCGCAGTTTAAGATTCTACAGGTGTTCTATTTCAACACGGCTTGCATGTAGATTTAATACTTATAAAGAAACGGGCAAGTGATCATGCACTTATTCATGTCATGTTCAGAATGGGGTGTTGTTACGGGCGAGTAAAGAAAAACGACAAAAACAAACGATGACACATTACCACACTACAGAGACATGTGTGCATCAATGGCAGTTTTCAGTTTAAGAATCACCAACTTAGGGTAACTCTTGAACACTTTTTTCACATGCATATTTCTTAAATACATGAAGAGTTGTTAAAAAGGTTGTTAAAAAGATACAAGATTTTTTAATCATAAAAAGAGATTTTTTTTCTTCTGAAAAAGAACATTTTTGTATGGTCTCCTGTGGACGCAGGTACTTGCACCCCTAATTCATCACTATTTCTTGCCATACATGTCATAGGTATTGATCCCTGTTTCATCACTATTTATATCTTATCAAATTTGTCTTTTATTTTATTTTTTGTCATGCATGCCTTCTTTTTACTTTTTTTTTCATGCATGTCCTCTCTTTTTTCTTCTTATATATAGGAGAATAGCCCAACATGTCATCTTTATTGGATCTCCTCTGCATTTTCTTTTTTATTTCTTTTGTAGCGGACATCCCATCTTTATTGGGTCATTCTTTTATTTCTTGTCATGCATGGCCTTATTTATTGGGTGTCTCTAGCAAATTTATCTTCAATTTCATGTCTAATCATGATTTTGCTAAGGTGTTCATCCCTAATCTGAATCAGTACCGGTATAAAAAAAATACGGATAATGCATTGTTGTTTAACATTGCAGCCTAGATAGTATTTTTTAAATTGTTAACAGATAAAATAACATCATATTCAGATTCTGCATATTTTTCTAATCAAATTTCATATTTCATATATAATATGTTAAATTTAAAGTTACGGTTTAGAAGATATGAGTATTTTAAAAAACATTTGATGTGTACTGCGGGTTTAATGTCAGAAACATAAGGGGGTTTTCTATAAAATAAAAAAACGGACTAAGAATACCTATTTTTTTATTAGTAGGTATAGATATAGATATAGAAGACTAGAGATTTGAGTGCCCACATCAGTGGCGGAGTCAGCGCCCGGCGACCCGGGGCAGCTGCCTGGGCTCGCCGCTGCCGCCAGTTTGAGCGAAGCTCCGACGGCAAGCACGTCCTGCGCGTTGAACAATAGTGAAGCCAAGATCATGCACATGACAACCATGGTTCTCAAAGCCATGGAACGAACTGATGAATGCAGTGCCAAACCAAGTGCCTGCACATGCTTATTTTACATCCTACCGTGATGGTGTGTAGCAGCCTAGCAGGAGCAGGTCAATATGTAGTGTAAACCGGTCAGACCCAGTTAGCGAACTGTCGCACGCGAAAATGATAGAAATGTCGTCAAATTTGTCCATTGAGAAATGACAATGCTTGGGTTGGTCGCCACCAGCGTCAGATTGTGCAAAGTTTATCACATCAGCTAATTGTTCCACCAACCGCTCAAAAAAAAAAAGCTAATTGTTCCACCAGATTGTGCAAAGTTTGTTATATCAGCTAATTGTTCCAGCAAGTCTTTCCAAGTCAGGGTTCCAGTTCCACCATTGTTGCTCTACTATCTACTATTGCCTGACCAATAGGAAGTTTGGTTAGTCCAACTGTCCAAGAATTGAAGGTAACACACCGCAGGCAGGCATTGTTTTCTTTTACAGCAAGGCACCTCAGTCAGACATTGTTGATGCCGAAAGCTAATTTGGACTCCCAAACAGCCATAAGAAAACAATTAAACGGCAGTAAGAAGCATCAGGGGTGGTGGTACAAAGACAAAGTCCAAGCCAACTGTAGTACGAAATCCGTCCGATGATGATGGTTGCATCTAAAACGTGTGCATGTGATGTACGCTTTAGGTCTGCTGCACCGGCTGTTGGTTCTGATACGTTATGTGAACGGATCGGCGACGACACCGGTTTTAGATATGGGAAGTGAGAGCACTCCACATTATTGAGTTTTGTAGGTGTGAGTGGTGGCTTCGGGCGGCTTGATGTAGATTCCTGTTAGACCTTTGTTGAGTAATAAATAAAGATGGCCGTATGCATCGATTGATGCAGAGGCCGAGGGTTTTAACCTCCTTTTCAAAAAAAAAAAAACTGTTATCGAAATCCATCGGATCAGCAACATGTATGAGTCAGCTACTTCTACTTAATTATAGATCCTTCAATCCTCAGGCGTGACAGATTGCTAGTGCGTCGCGCTCAGGTTCGCCGCACTGGTGTGATGTGTCGAAAACGTCTTATATTTGATACGGAGGGAGTACTTGATAAGTTTGTTTGCCTCGGATTCTGCTAGCTCCACCGTGGTCTGTGTGGATTGCATGTGGATGCGCATGTGAATCCAGGGTTGACAAAATCTGGGGCATTGACATAGCAACAGATACAACGATCTCTGTGTAACAACGTGGAAATATGTCAAGCATCTTTTATGTGTTTTGAAGCAGATCATCGAATAATATACCTATAGGAGAGTTTAGGAATTAACAATGCCTTCACACACAGGAAGATTAGGCCTTATCACATCCTTTGAGTTCACCACGAAGGATACACAGTAAATGTCCTCTTGACCAGAATAGCTCTGTTATAACATAATGACGGGATATTACACATTCAGATGAGGCAAAGCTATACCTTGATGAGAACGAACAATAGAAAAGTTCATTTGAAGTACTTTGTAAGTATTCCTTTCCATCCTGTACAAGGCGAACTAGTCAAATTTGTTGATGCCGAAAGCTAAGTGGCACTCCGAACATTCAGAAGAACAAAATTAAACAATAGTAAAAAAAATATACAATTATGACTACGAAGTATCTATGGTGATGCAAAGTATAAGCCAATTATACAAATTGCATCAGATAAGCAATGCATGTGAGTCACCTACTTCTACTTAATTGCACATCCTTCTGATCCTCGGGCGCGACAAATCGCTAATATATTGTGTTCATGATCTTGTTTGGCCCAATCGTGTGGTATGTGTTCAAAGTTCTATTTGTTATTGATGAACAAATATGCAAGTAGTTTTCCCCGGCTTCTGTTCGTTCTCCTACGGTCTGCTTGGATTGTATGTGGATGTGGATCTAGGATTGACAAAATCCAGGGTATCGACATACCACCATATACAACGATCTTTGCGAAACATCGTGGAAATATGTCAACGCCTTTTTCACATGTTTCTAAAGCAAGTTATCAAATAAGGTACCGAGATGAGAGTTTATGAAGGGGTGTTCGAGACCTTTGTGGTGTGTGCCTCCTAGGTGTGTAGCAATGCTAGCAGAAACAGATTCAACTAATGTGGTTGTGGCATACACAAGCAAAGAAACCATACATAATGCGGCTACGGTGATTTATGATATTGTGTGGCGTTAACTGGACTTATCGGGAAGGTGGAGTTCATCGTTACCAATGGAATTGAATGGAGTGGCACCCAAGATTGTCAAGTCTTGCTTTTCTAATCAACTTTCGTGTAATAGAGTTGATGAACCACCTAGTATTTGATATCAATAAAGCTAGCAGTGATAATCTTTCCTAAGAAAAAGACTCTGGACGTCCTTGCTGGATGAGAGACAATGAAAGCCGGTGTGCTTTTTAACATTTATTAAGAGGAGATTACCTTATATTTAGAAACTTCATTTTGTGGTAACTTGTCACAAGGTAGTAAGGTTTCAACTTTTGTAAGCCACACAGTACTATACACCACTCTATGTGAAAAATCTGAATTAATAGCTATGCGGATACTTTCGGTACGACGAGTAAAGCCGCGCCTACTAGTTACATTTGTACATGTTTCCTCTTTATAAATACTATAAGATGTGAGTAGTGACATGACCCTGTAGCCAAGCAAACAAATATAGATTGGTTCCTTATTTGCTCGTCCAACTTCATATATTTAAGTAAAGAAAACTCTGTCGCAATTGCTATTCCGAAGTGATTATGCTTTAGGAATGAGTGGCATTGGGAAAAATAATTCAACTGGGGAGGCAATAGTGAGTGCACAAATTGAAACAATAGCTACCCAGAATATTTTTGGTACAACGAGTATACTCGTGCGTACTAGTTCATCAGGATAGCCTTGTCCTCTTTACATATGCTAAAGATTTGAGTGCTGGCATCAGTGGCGGAGCCAGTTCCCGGCGAGCCGCTGGTTTGAGCGAAGTCTCTGGCGGCAAGCACGTCTTGCGTGTTGAACAACAATCAAGCCAAGATCATGCACACGCCAACCATGGTTCTGAAGGCCATGGAATGAACTGATGAAAGCGGCGCCAAGAACAAGCGCCTGCACATGCATATTTTACGTCCTACCACGCTGGTGTGTACCAGGACCAGTCAGACCAAGTCCGAACCACGCACGAAAACGATAGAAATGTCGTCAAATTTGTCCATGGAAATATGAGAATGCTTGGGTTGGTCGCCACCACCGTATTGTGCAAAGTTGATCACATCAGCTAATTGTTCCAGCAGATTGTGCAAAGTTTATCATATCATTATTGTTCCAGCAGGCCTTTAAAAGTCAAGGTTCCAGTTCCACCATTGTTGGTCTAGTGTCTACTATCACCTGACCAATAGGAGGTCAATTAGTCCAAGAATTCAAGGTAAGACAACTCAGGCAGGCATTGCTTCCATTTACAGTAAGGCACCTCATTCAGACATTGTTGATGCCGAAAGCTAATTTGGACTCCGAAACAGCCGGAAGAAAACAATTGAACAACAACGTAAGAAAATATAAGTATGGCTAGGAAGCATCTGGGGCGGCATTACAAAGACAAAGTCCAAGCCAATTGTACAAAATCCATCGGATCGACAACGCGTGTGAGTTACCTACTTCTACTTAATTACAAGATCCTTTGATCCTCAGGCGTGACAGATTGCTAGTGCATCGCGCTCAGGATCTTGTTCGCCGCACTGGTGTGATCTGTGTTGAGAGTTTTACACTTGATATCGACGAACAGGTATGCAGGTAGTTTGCCTCAGCTTCTGCTCGCTCCACCTCGGTCTGTGTGGATTGCATGCAGATGTGGATGTGGATCCAGGGTCGACAAAATCTGGGGCATTGACATACCACCAGACACAACGATCTCTGCCAAACGGCGCAGAAATATGTCAGCGCCTTTTCACATGTTTTGGAGCAGATTAACAGATAAGACACCGAGAGGATAGAGTTTAGGAGTTACCAATGCCTTCACGCACAGAAAGATTAGGCCTTATCACATCCTTTGAGTTCACCATGAAGATATCACCAATGTAGAGATGGTTGGTCGGGACATAGACACAGTAAAGGTCCTCTTGACCAGAATAGCTCTGTTATGACATAATGAAGGGATATTACGACATAATGAAGGGATATTACACATTCAGATGAGTCAAAGCTACACCTTAAATCAGAGCAAAAAACAGAATGGTTTGCAAAAAAAAAAAACACTTATCATCATTTTGAGTATTCTAAAAGTATTCATTTCCATCCTTTACAAGGTGGGTTGGTCAAATTTTGTGGTAAAACTGAATTTCAACATTCAACCATGCAAGGGTTCATGCCAGCGACTAAGATTACAAGGCAGCATAACTTCATACTGAGCATATTGAAAGATCATGAAAAATATATGTAAACTAATCATCATTGGGAACTCGGTATAACAGTGAAGAGTATAGTAGACCTGGAGCGAGACTGATGAGGTAATGAATCCAAATGCATATTCCCCAATACGAGGATGTCGTATGATGACTGCCTCCTTGAATGCCTGTTTGTTTTGATCTGTAAAAAGAAACAAAAGTTAGTGCATAAGCTACTCTGCAGATTGAATATCATGATAATTGTGAATTTACCTGGCGATATAGCAGCACTAATTTGCTTGGATGCATTGTAGATATGGCGCACAAGTGGCATGCGCTTGATGATCCATTCACCAATGCCAAGAACAGATGCTCCAACCCAAGATGACATGAAGACCCCAACGAAAAATATGAAAGTAACAGAAGTGATGAAGCCAAGACCTGGAGATTCAAATGAGTACAGTGGGAAAATAAGCTGGATAGGCAGTAAGCATCCTTCTTAGCAATGAATAACTTACAAAATAATAACTGATTTCAACTACTCAATTTCATGTCAAGTTTCACACATTTTGTACAGAAATTTAAGAATCTAATGACACGATAAACTAGAACTTCAAAAAATTATCAAATCATGCACCTAATTTCTAGGTTCAGCGTACGAATTATGCAGACTGTATAATACACAACAACAGAAAATAACATATAATATAATAATAACACTACAGGATCAAACCCCAAAGTGGAAACAGGATGAAGGCAGTCATTTATTGAAGAAACTACAACATGACATCAAACCATCCAAGAAATTTGATATTTCAATACCAAAAGAAGCGGAGTAGTTTACATACCAAAAATATTGATACCCAATTGTGCATAGATTGGAGAGAAGAATCCATCAACAAAATGAATGAACCACCAGGTGAAGTAGAATGTTATCGCTATGGGGAAGAGAATCACACTGGCATTTTCCCAGAAAAGAACATCAAAACAGTATCAGTGCTTACGTGAAAATAAAATTTTCATATAGGAGACGCAGGACATCTGGTAATGGCTGGTGTGCATATTCATTGGTTATCGCAGAATAAGGATGCACTTTATGTCCAGTCAGTATTTGTAATGCCTAAATTGGCGCCTTGAAACCAATGCCAGACTTCACAAAAAGGAACGGAAAATGTCTTGCTGGACAACTGAACTCGATGACAGCAGAGGAACATACTTGTCCGAATGCTGAATTCATTGTTTTTAAGGCGGTAAAGCGAGGCGAGGCGCTGGGGGGGCGCCTCACTGCCTAAGCGTTAAGGCATAAGGCGAGGCGACGCCTTAGAGAGTTCTATGCAACAGAATTAAGTAGAATTTGGTAGGCATTAGGCAACTAGGCATACAGCCATACACAGCTTGCTGCTGCCTGCTGTCTTGGAGAGGCGCTGCTTGCTTGCTGTCCTGGAGGAGGGAGAAGCTGCAGGAGAGGAGGGGGAGGAGGTACTGCAGGAGAGGAGGGGGAGGAGGAACTGCAGGAGAGGAGGGGGAGGGGGATCTGCCGGAGAGGAGGGGGGAAGCTGCCGGAGAGGAGGGGGGAAGCTGCTGTAGAGGAGGGGGAGAAGCTCAGATCCAGCCTGAGGTGGGGGTGGGGGGAAACTGAAACTGGTTACAGCTCTCTCTCTCTCCCTGCTAGTAACTGTTGGCGCCAAAATAGACTTTCCCGCCCTTTTCTTCCCTCCCAGATCTCTGTTTCCCACCTGAACCTCCCAGCCCTGTCTAAGGCGTCCTCATTTGCCTAAGGCAGGCAGAGTGGCGCCTAGGCGGACGCCTTGGACGCCTTATGGACTAAGGCGGACGCCTTAGACACACAGGTAAGGCAAGGCCGACGCCTTGGCTCCTGGGGGCGCCCTGACGCCTTAGGGACGTCTTAAAAACAATGGCTGAATTTAACTGAAAATACTTGGATTTCGAGAATTCCCTGTTAATAGTGGCTTACGGGTTTGTAACTGGGGAAAATGTGGTAACACATCTCCTCTGGGTTCATGCTTCCCATTCTAGTTGTTGAATAATAATAATCACAAAAGGAGCTATAAGGAAAGTGAAAAGTTATTAAAGAAGAAAAATACATAATGATGCACGGACCATTTGATATTCCCTTGATCTCTTATGCTGATTCTTTTCAAAGAAAGAGATAAGACCCAGAACCAGAGTAGATATCGCACCGAGACACTGTCCATACTATTTAGCTATGCTCCTGGCAACCTTATTTCAAAATCTTCCTATATTACTTCCTAATCGACAATCATTAAAATTGAATGCTGGCAAGGTCATACAGACCTACCATCCGTTTAATATGACCCTTTTTTGCGAGATTTATTTTAGTAGAATGACTTACCATCCAGTCATGAATTTCTTTGAGGCCCAGCTGCGGACCACCTTATGGAAAGCCTGTATTGCCGAAAAGAGAAAGAGAAAAGGTTCAACATTAAGTTGTTCTAACCTCAGAAATACAAGCAAAGCTACCAAACATGAAGGGCATACATTGTGTGCAAGGCAAGTATCAAAAAGGAAAAGCATGAATGAATAAGAATAAAGACCATCAGCAATCTACTTTCATCTTTGTCAGATAATGATTGGTCCGAATTTTCTGTCAGCGCGGCAAGCACCCTAGGCAGATTGATAATCGCTCAAGGTTCTAACACAAGAAAGCATTTATGCACTGTATGTCTGCCTTCTGCTTGGGGATTATAACATTATAACATCATAATATGTTCCTCTAAGGGAGTTAAATAAAGCAATTTCTTCTCAAATTTCATTGCTAAGCAGATATAAATATTACCCTCAAATTGCACCAAAAGAGTGATCGAACTCATCACCAATTTGACCAATCAATCCAATAGTTAGCTTCAGCACACAAACACTCACCAAGGGTCGGCATCCCTAGCCCTACGAACTCGCAGCGTTAACATAAACAGTCATTTCGGACCTACTTTTCGCACAATCAACAAATCCGACAATAAGCAGTGAGCTGCGACGGAAATACCAACACAGACCGTGGACTAATTTCAACAGCCAGGCTACGGACCCGAAGCTGCAGTCGGATAACAGGGTAAACCCTAGGGGAACGAACGAGGCGTGAAGGGAGGGGAACGAGAGGGGCGGGGCGAACCTCGCGGCCGGTGGAGGAGAGCGCGGCGGAGGCGGAGGGGGAGGCGACGGTCCTGTCCAAGTCGTCGTCGTCGTCCCCGGCGCGGGGGACCGAGCCCCCGCCGCCGCCGCCGGAGACGGGGATGAGGAGCTCCCGGTCGCGGTCGCGGCCGCCCATCGGGCTGAGGCTCCGCGGGGCCTTGTCGTCGCCCATCATCGGGGGCTCAGGCTCCGCGCGCGGTGGCCGGCGCGGGTCGTCGCGACCGATCGCCGTGGAATGGGGTGCGCGCCGGGTGCGGCAGGGAGGGGAGAGGAGACGCTCCTTTTTTTCTTTTCTTTTTTCGCGTCTGCTTCTCGTTCGTTTTCGCGTGTCCTTTTCGTCGCGTTTAATTCCGTTAGCGGCTGTGAGCTGGCGAGTCGATCGCCGGCCCACCGTGGATTGGGCCACCGGGGCCTCCGGCTGTACGCGGGAGATGAGGTGGCAGTTTGGATTCTCAAAAAAAAAATAAAAAAAAAATGGCAGTTTGGATTCTCCCTAAAAAAAATACTTTAGAACCTTCTTATCTGCAAAGGGATTTGTTCTTATCTCCGGGGGACATCTGATCTCGGTTACCCATCAAAAGAAAAAAAAAATCTGATCTCGGTTAAGAAAAAAAAATACATTTGTCCTTGCTACAATTCCTTTTTTTTGCCCAAAATGTTCTTACTACAATTCTTACAACGAGAAATGTTGACATATTTGGAGAGGACGAGTGCAAGCATGGCATTCTCGACGATGTTCACTAATTTATTCGAAAGATAATAAGAGCCATAATCGGAAGAATACTTGTGTGGGAGGGGGGATCGACAATTTTCTAGCTGTGCAATTCACGGGCCTTTCATCCTCTTTATCATGTCCAAAAGAGAAAAAAGATCTAAGATTTAATGAGCATGAGTGGCTTCTCCCAAGCCATGAGGAGATCTCGAACTCGGCGAGGAGTTTTTTCATGTGCTGGCCGATAAGTATGAAGAAGTCCGTGCTATGATCATCATGCTTATTTGGAGGATCTAGGATATTCATACTGACTTGGTTCACGGTAAAACCATGTCCACCGGCTAAGGTTACAAGGAGTTATTTATATGGTTACTTGGTTACATTGTTCCAAAATTGACAATGGGAGTTTTGAGAAGGTGATAAAACAAAAGCAATTGACCATCTGGTGTCGTCCCAGTTTGGCTACACAAAAAAGAATATTCTAAGACCATGGTCGCACACTTGGTGGGTTGGGTAATCCTTTTCAGTCGACCGTTTGTCAAGGCGGATCGAGCTGTAGGTACTTGGATGCTCCATCGAGATCCCAACGAAGTGGTCATTTTTGCGGCATACAAATGTATGTTTGCCTCATCACAACGATGTCTTGTAGTCCGAGATCAGTGCATTGCCTTTGCATCGTCTAAGTTGTCCATCGTGATATAATTTGATCGCATAACTGCTTTGAATATCATGTCATGCATTTCACTTGATCGATCTATTTATGGTCACCCGGTGGTTGAGATTAGGCGTACGTCTCATGTGTGCTTCTGAGTTTTTCCTCCTTAAAGATTGAGCTTGACCACAATATGGTTGCTCAGTGTCTAGCCAATTATGGCAGATCAGATGGTAGTTGTGCCATGTAGCAGACTGCATCTCATATATAGTATTAGTTGACTGTAATCCTATAGTTGATGAATAAAACTTGCTATTTTCCTAAAAACACAAGAGAAGCGCAATACAAAATAGTTGTCGTAAGTAAATTGAGTTCTCATGAGTCCAAAACTGTTGGACTTTTATCAGTAGGAAAAGAAAACGGATGGTGACTAAAACCTGTCGCGGATAAGACTACATACATATCACGTAGGAGGTGAATGCCATGAGTATGATACTAGAAAGAGATAGTGTAAAGCCTAATTTGAGCATGATACTACCAAGAGATAGTGTGAAGCCTAATCTCAGCACCATGCATGGGACGCAGCATCATCACGCTATGCGGCGTATGGGTGTATGATGGTGCGAGCTCAAACTCAAAGCGCTGAAGGATCATGCACAATGCCATCTTGGCCTCAAGCAACGCGAAGTTTTGGCCGATACAGATCCGTGGCCCCCAACCGAATGGGAAAAAAGCGCTCGGGTCCTTGGACGCCTTGGAGATCCCCTCGGCAAACCTATCTGGCTTGAATTGGTGCACATCTTCTCCCCAAATGTCCATGTCGTGGTGGATGTACAACACTGGCATCTCAAACATCACGCCAGCTGGGTACGTGATGCCTCTAATCTCAATCTCCTTGTATGTTTTCCGGGTGAATGCAATAGCCGGTGGGTACAACCGGAGAACTTCATATAGAATCATTGTCACCTGCACATCATATTAATAAGACATTGTACCTCTAGTTGTTTGTAGCAAATTAAGTAATTTCAAATTGGTACTCACAATTTTGAGCCGATTAACACCCTCATACTCGAGTTTGTGTTTTCCAAATAGGCCAAGAACCTCCTCCCTTGCACGGTCCTGCCACTCGGGGTGCATGCTAAGCACAATCATTGTCCATGTAAGCAATATTGATGTTGTCTCCATTCCAGCAAAATAGAACAGCTTGCACTCCTCCATGACTTCATCTGCTGACATTCCTAGGGTGGATTGGCCGTTTTCATCCGTGTCTGACATGTTTGACTCTAGTAATAAGCCGAGTAAGTCATCTTTTGTGCTTTCTCCTTCCTGAATAGCTTGCATCCTTTTTGCAATTATGCCCCGCAAGATGGACTCAATCTCGTTGTTAATTTGATGCATCCTTCGGTTATTTTTGGTAGGAAAGGACCTGAAAAATAAGGTTGTAAGGGAAAAGAATATCACTCTGCTTAGGCAATACTCCCTCCGTTCCTAAATATAAGTCTTTGGAGAGATTCCACCATGAACCACATACGGATGTATGTAGATGCATTTTAGAGCGTAGATTCATCCATTTTGCTCCGTATGTAGTCCATAGTGAAATCTGTACAAAGACTTATATTTAGGAACGGAGGGAGTAGATTCTAGTTGTGTAAATTTACCGTCGAATGATTGCGGCTCCATTTTTTTTTTTTTGAACAGGAAGAGGGCCTGAAAGGCCCCGATGCTTTATTTAGTAGTAGAAAACGATGGCACAACGCATCTTACAACTAGACCCACAGAAAGCACGAAATTACAAGCTGGTCCTTGATTTTTGCAGAGAGGACCCCAACTAGCAGAAAAGAAACGCAATCGGGTCCCGATCTTCTTCCTCACGAGTTCAGCGCCGTTGCCACCGGGGACAAGACCACTTGGGGCAGCGAGACCTCCATGGCACCACACCACGGACCTCGAGAAGAAGAGGAAGAGCCTCCTCTTTGGCTCCATGGCCAGGAGGTTGAAGAACGACCGCCATCCGGTCCTAAGAAGCCATGGCGAATTGAGGAAGACCGCCCGACGACAGGTGGCGCAGCTCCCTCTCCATAGCTGATGATCCACTTCCCGATCTGCAGAAACGAAACCCCTACTCCTCCCCAAACTGGTCTCCACCACCACGGTGGATTTGCAAGCCAGGGAGAAAGCTGGAGCTCCTCTCCAGATCAAGGCCAACTTCGAGCTTATTGGAGGAGTCGTTGATGGCGAACACCGTAGCAGCAACTGACCAACAGCCACCATCGCCAGGGTCACCACTATGGAACGCCACCGACCGCTGCTCGCTCGCGGCGGCGACAGCCTCCTCATCGGCATGACGCCAGACACCGGCATATAGCCAACAGCCCCTAAGGAAACAGCAAAGCTAGAACTACTATCTACAGCGGAGCACCAAGCACCTCTCCCATCTCCTTCCCAACCGGCATCTCCGGCGGCAAAGGTCCGGGATTGGGCCGGGCCCAAGACACTCTTTTCGTCGCCTCTCTCGAACAGTAGAGAAGGGAGGAGAAGAAAGGAGAAGAGCCAGCGGCTCGTACTGATCCCCGCGGCTACATTTCATTTCACATATTTTTGGTACACAGAGTCTAATGAACTTCAATTACTAGTACCAGTCTACCACCAAAGTTAGAAAAGAAAAGTAGCAACTCACATGTAACCGGGAATCATAATCTTGTTGACCGCTGCCATGAATCGCCCAATTTGCTCAGTCTGCAGCTGAAAAATCCTTCTCCCTTCCAGGTAACTGCTGCCGAACGCCGTCTGCGAGATGACATCTCCGGTGAGGCTCTGCAGCTCCGGGCAGACATCCACCTCCCAGGAGCCGTCAGGTCCAAGGGACTGTTCCCATCGGCCAACGAGCTCCTCACAGCACGCGGTAAACGCCGGCAACATGAGCTGTAAATCAAGCAAGCTCAGGAGACCAGCCATGAAAATTAAGCGGCACATAGCGTGGAGCGAACAACTGCGTGAAGGTGAGTGAGACATACACACCTTGAGCTTCTCGGCATGGAAGGCAGGGTTGAGGATCCTCCGGTGCTTGGCCCACTTGTCGCCCTCGTAGTTCCCCACCCCGTCGGCGAGCAGCCTGGTGAGCGCCGGGAACTTGAACTTCTCGACGTCGCGGGCGAGCTTGCTGGACATCACCTCCCGGACCAGGGCAGGGTCGGTGATGCTCACCTTGGGGACCGGCCCGAACCAGGAGATGCACGGCGTGCCGTGCTCCTTGATGGTGCTGTAGAGGAATGGCATGGCGCGGGGGCCGACGTCGTGGCAGTGCGGCGGCATCGGCGGCCCCGACGACGCCTCCTTGGTCTGCCGGGCGTAGTCGTTGACGTCGCCGAGGAGGAAGCGGTACCGCGTGCCGCGGAGGCCCTGCGCGCGGAGCGCCCGCTCCAGCCGCCTCGGCCGCCACCACAGCTGGTCGAGCAGCCGGGCGGCTTGCCACAGGAGCACGGTGGCCACGAGGACGGCGCAGATCCATGGCACCGCTGAGAGTGCAGCCGGACTGCTCATCAACGGTTCAGGATCCATTACTCTGCTCCTCACTCCCGAGAGAGAGAGGTGATGCAGGACTGGATTGGTGATGTTTTTGGTCAGAATTCTGGATATATAGAAGTGTCACTGGGACAGCGAGGTCTCAAGTATCCATTTGTTTAAGGTTTCTTGAGCCACAATTGATGGTGCGCCATGGGGATATGTCGGTCAAACCATGCCACAATGTCAATCAATGGCTTTGTTCCAAAGGAGTAAGGATCTTGGTGGTTAAATTAAAGGGGACGAAGGAGGATGACCCCCATGCCACCATGTAGTTGCAGTTTCATGGCTGCTTCCTGCTGCATGTGTGAGGTCAGAGCATACGACATGCTTGGGACACCGAGCGGAAATTATCAGTTCAGTGTAAAAGAATCGTCGAACAGTAAGAGCAACTCCAACGCGCCGATTCAAACGGACGGCGATTTTGTCTGTTTGGGTCGGCCATCCGTTCGGCGTCCGCCCTGTTTATGGTTTGGGTCGACAGCGCGTTCAACACGTCGACCCATATTTACCGGCGTGGCCGGCTGGCCGCCGTTTTTCAACAAATATGCACACATTTTGCATAATTTCGCAGACAAACAAAAAATAGCATAGTTTCATAACCAAATAAATTTAGCATAGTTTGACAAGCCGAATACAAATTAAAGTGTCTCAAATACATTTGAAAAAAAAGATACATCTATTGATTGCTAACATGAGTTCACATATGCTCAATCAAATCATTTTGCAGCAGTTTCTCAATCACGTATTTCGTGATGAAATTGGGTGAACTGTGCAAACGTTGCCGCTCCTCCTCCATGCTTAGGCACAACATTCTCACCCTAAAACTGAAACCCTTGATCGTAGATACGTTTCGGGCACTCATCCTCTACGATCATATTGTACATGATCACACAAGCAGTCATCACCTCCCATAACTTTTTGGTGCTCCAAGTTCTAGCAGGATACCGGACGATGCCCCATCGAGATTGCAGAACACCAAAGGCACGCTCGACGTCCTTCCTAGCACTCTCTTGCTCTTGGGCAAATCTTTTCCTCTTCTCTCCGACAGGGTTGGGAATTGTCTTCACAATAGTGGTCCACTAAGGATAGATACCGTCACGTAGGTAGTATCCTTTGTTGTAGTTGTGGCCGTTGATGGTAACATTCACCGGCGGGCTGTTGCCTTCGGCAAGCCTTGCAAACACCGGCGAGCGCTGAAGCACGTTGATATCATTGTGCGATCCGGCCATGCCGAAGAAAGAGTGCCAGATCCAAAGATCTTGTGAGGCCATGGCCTCAAGTATGACAGTGCAAGCCCTGACATGGCCCTTATACCGTCCTTGCCAAGCAGAAGGGCAGTTCTTTCACAACCAGTGCATACAGTCTATGCTGCCAAGCATCCTTGGGAAGCCCCTGCTAGCATTCATCGCCAACAAGCGGGCTGTATCTTGAGCAGTTGGCTCTCTCAAGTACTCAGGGCCAAACACAGCAATCACAGCCTTGCAGAACTTATACATGGAGTCTAGGCATGTAGACTAGCTCATACGGATGTACTCATCAATAAGACCAGCGGGCATTCCGTATGCAAGCATCCGGATGGCTGCAGTGCATTTCTGATAAGATGAGAAGCCAACCTTTCCAATGGCATCCTCTTTGCACTCGAAATAATTATCGTATCCAACCACCCCCTCTCTAATATGGTTGAAAAGATGTCTACCCATACGGAAACGCCGTCGGAATTTCTGATGTTTGAACAGCGGGTTGGTTGTGTCAAAGTAGTCCTTCCAAAGAAGGAAATGGCCGCTCTCTCGGTTGCGATTCAACGCCGGAAGGTGCCCCGGAACAACGGCTGCTGCCTATTAAGGTGGTCATGGACCAACACGGCAGCCAAGATCTCCATATCATCGGACAAGGAATCGTGCACAGGAAATTATGGAAAAAGAACTCGTCGGTGGAGTCCATTTTGTACCTTGGCAAACTGTCGAACAGCTTGCGGGCGTCAACGAAGAAGCTGACCGGCGAAGAGACGCGCGCCTCCCTTGGACCAGGTGGCTGGCATGGCGGCGTCCGACGAGCGTGCCGGCGTCAGGACAGCGGGCGGTGTCGGACGAAGGAGCTGGCCGGGGCGGGGAGGCGGCTTCCTGCTCGCGGCGGCGTCGGAAGGGGTGGGAAGCTTCGGTGCACCGACGACGGCGAGGCGGTGGTGGCGGTGACGTGGGAGGTGGCGGCGTTGGGGGGAGGTGTGTCGGCACCGGCTGCTGGCAGAGACACCGGAAATGGGCGGCGGCGACGACGGGGCGGGGGCGGGCGAGGGTTTGTTGTCGATATGGGTGGAAGAGGATGGCCAATGTGCCACCGACTAGCGGGCCAGGGGGAGGAGTAGGCGCGCGTCGCGCGCGTCCACTTCGTGTCCGCGCTGACGCAAATCAGGCTCAAAATTGGGCAGGGAATGGGTCAGTAGGCAGCCGAAAAGCGGACGCGCGTCCGTTTGGGTCGGTGCGTTGGGCCAACTTTTCTTTCCGCGCCGACCCAAACGGACGCGCCCAGACGAAATGGGTCGGCGTGTTGGAGTTGCTCTAAGATGGACACCTGCCGATAACTATGCATTAAGAGCAACTCCAACACGCCGACCCAAACGAATACGCGCTTTGTTCGCTTTTCGTCCGTTTGGGTCGGCCGCGCGGATGTGTTTGTCCGCTTTTTCATTTGGGTCAGCCGGTGTGCCCAACAGCAGTCAGACCCATTTTTGACATGTCCGCCCTGACATTTTGTCAAACACCTAGCAGGTAGGGGAGCTCGCAGCGGCTGGGCGCGGGAAGGCGAGGCCGACGTCAGCAGGAGCACCGGCCAGGCGCGGGCTCGAGGAGAGGCCGGCGGTCGAGCTCGAACCCTGTGATGCCCCGAGACCGATGCTCCAGATGCCTTCCCTTTATTTCGTTGTCGTTGTGTGTTTCAACTGTTTGCTGCCATGATCACGATGAGTGCCATTGTCATATTTTGCTTTTTGCATCATGTTCATCATTTGGTTATATTGCATTGTCATGCCCATCATTGTCATATTGCATTTGTGCCTCTTGTCATTATGCATTCTCCATGCTCATCATATGCCTTGTGGTATTCATCTTGTTGTGCTTGCACCATGTTAGATATTGTTGCTTGCCTATGCATTTGTCCCATGCATCATCACCTTCTCCTTTCCTTCTACTTCCTTTCTTTTTGCAAGGGCCACATTTCCCTTCTTTATTAATGTTCATCTTTGCCTCAATAATCAGTCATCATGTCCTTAGCCTCTCTGTAAAATTTCATCTCCATTGGACTTGGTTTGGTTGGGGTAAAAAATGCCTCAAGTTTGAATCTAATTCAAACTTGGAATATTTTTCTTCCTCTAAAAATGTCCAAACCATTTTTAAAATTATGTGCATAAATCCAGGGTCATGAGGATATTTTTATATTACTCATACTCCTCTCCTATTCCCCTGCCCTTTTCCCTTTTGTTTTTCCTGTCTGAGGTAATTAAAAAAAAAGGAAGAGCAGCAGCAGCAGCCAGCTGGGCCTCACCTCCAGGCCGTCCCAGCTTCCCCGCGCCCGAAGCCCGCTCAGCTCACGCGCGCACTCCCTCTCCTCTCCTTTTCTCACCCACTCGCCGCTCACCCCTCACTCCCGCTCTTCCCACATGGCCATGCAGGTCCCGCGTGTCAGCGAGCGCGACAGCCCGACCCGCCTCCTTTCTCCTTCCTCCTCCCTCTGCTTTTCGCCGCGCCATGGCCACCGTGGCCGAGCACATGCGCGCCGTGCCTCCCCCGCGCCCCTATTTATCCCCCCCGGCATCCCTAGGGTTTCCCTCGATCCCCCTCTTTCCCCATCTCCGCCGCCACCCAAGGGCATCTCCCCTGCCTTCCTCCTCCTTCCCCGTGAGAGACCCGAGAGAGCGCAGGAGCATGTGCTCGTCGCCGGCGTGCTCTCCGTCAAGTCCAGCCGCAGCCAAGGTCACCAGGAGTACCCCGACGTCGACTACTTCCTCTACATCACGGATCGGACGCCATCTCGCCTTCACGCCGTCTTCTACGACATCTTCTTCCCGGAGCGCGTCTTCATCTACTTCCTCCTCTACGTCTCCGTCGGCGCGTCCTCGCGTCGACTCCACCACGCCTTCGCCATGTTCGACATCGCCGGCAAAACCCACGATGAAGCCCCGATCCTTCCCATCTCCCTCTCTGGTCTCGTTTGTCCGCTTGGCCATCATCCGCGCGTCGCTGGTTTCGGCTGCCATGGCCGTGACCTCGAGTTCGAGTTCGTGCTCGTGCACGTCGCTGCACACCTCTGTTTTGCTCTGCTTCGGCACGCGCGCGATACCGGCGAGCCACAACTGCTTGCTCCCGCGCTCGCATGTCGTTCCCGCACGCCCACAGCTCGCGCGCACCACTAGGGCCTCGCTCGTCGCTTTGCCGTGGCTCTCTCACTGCCGCCTCGCCTTTCAGTGCCACGCCCGAGTCGAGTGCGAGCTTGTGCTCGAGCCTCTGTACGCGTGCGTCGTACAGTGCAGCACCCTCCCTTTTCCGCACACCCGCCACTGCTCAGCCGCCCTCGCCACTGGCGCGTTTGCTCGCCGGCAGCGTCTCCGGGCTTCCTGTGCGCCATGGGGAAGAAAGCTCGGCTCTTCGCTAGATCAAAAGGGGCCGAACCCCTTCCAATGCACAAGCACATCTGAGGCCAGCTGGTCGTCGCGCTGCGCCTCTACCCGGGCGACCCGGGTTAGAATCCCCCCAGGCGCAGCAAACCCCTCCTTTTTTATTTATTTTCTCTGACCCTATGACATGTGGCCCCAGCTGGTCATCCTCACACGCAACCAGGGCCCATCAGTCAGCTTGATGGCTGGGTGGCAGCCTGGGTACACCTAGCCTTTTCCCCCGTTTTCTGTTTTTATTCCAGATTCGGATATGCCAGATTTGACATATCCTAAGGATTCCATTTAGGGCAGTATTTCACTTAGAGCACTTGTGAGCATTTTTCTACAGCAACCCCTACATATTATATATGTTTTTGGGGTAGAAAATCCCACCAATCAATCTATGGCATCCATTTCTTTATTTGAGCAAGTTTGTGAACATGTTAATTATACAGCATATGTCATTTTGTCATTTTTGTGTATTTAATTTCATCGATGTTATGTGGTAGTTTGGCACATGGTTAGGTTCATCATCATGTCTACTTGCTGCTGATTTTTATTCCATGCCATGATATGTCTTGTAGTGAGTGAAACAAGCTTGCAAACATGACTACATGAATCTGTTTTGCCGTGGCATGCTTATTTTGCCAAGTCTGAAGCTGTCAGCATAACTTGCCATTTTGCATTGATGCTATCATCATATCTGTAGATCTTTGGGACAAGTTCAGTAAGGGAGTTTTGTTAAGTGCATTTAGTACTAGCATGCCATGCTCTTGTTTGCCATAATATGTTCCATTAGCATATAGTTTACTAGTCTTAAACATTGCTATCTGAATCTGTTTTGCCATGTTCAGTGAATTTCTGCCAAGTCTGTAAAACTGTTATCATTTGCATTTTTGCCATGCTGTTTTAAACATGTGCTAGTGAGTTTTAACAGTAGCTCAATAATTATGTTTTGTAGTGCTTGACATGTACTTCAATGCCATGCCATTCATTTTCATGTTGCTGTGCTGTAGCATATTTAAACTTTGCATCCAAGTTGTCATGTTGCTGTGTTCAATAGATTACATTGTATATGGTTTTGCTTGTCATTTTCAAACCGCGCATCCGTTTCCAATGATCTTTATATCGTTTTAAACTAGAATCTTCCAATCTTTCCAGTGGCATGCTTGGGTTACCAAGGTTCTTCCCATATCCATCTTGTCTCCACCATTTCTTTCCCGTTGACGTATCCCTCGTACCAGTAGCCCCTTAGCTCTGTCTTTTGCATTCTTCATATGCATTCTTGTTCCTCGTGCATGTAGCATGTGTTCTTTTCCATGTCATGTTTATGCTTGTGTGTTTACCATGTTATTTGCTTCTTTCCGGTTGTGCTTCTTCTCGTAAGTTCCTGTTTCATTGCGATCGTGAGGATTCGTTCGACTACGCTTGGTTCGGCTACGCCCGTTCGTCTTCTTCATGGACTCGGTCTTCTTCCTAGCGGGATTTCAGGCAAGATGACCGTCACCTTGGATCTCACTACTATCTTTGCTTTGCTAGTTGTCTCGATGCTATCGCTATGTCGCGCTACCTATCACTTGTTTATCAAGCCTTCCAATTTGCCATGTTAGCCTCTAACCTTTTCCACCACCCCAGCAAACCGTTGTGTGGCTATGTTACCGCTTTGCTTAGCCCCTCTTATAGCATTGCTAGTTGCAGGTGCAGTTGCAGGTTGTTCCATGTTGGGGCATGGATATCATGGGATATCACAATATCTCTTATTTAATTAATGCATCTATATACTTGGTAAAGGGTGGAAGGCTCGGCCTTTTGCCTGTTGTTTTGTTCCACTCTTACCACCCTAGTTTCCGTCATACCGGTGTTATGTTCCTTGATTTTGCGTTCCTAACACGGTCGGGGTTTATGGGCCCCCCTTGACATTTCGCTTTGAATAAAACTCTTCCAGCAAGGCCCAACTTTGGTTTTAACATTTGCCAACATAATAATACTGATAATTAATTAAATTTGCATAGGGGGTCACGTCCCCGAGGATTCTTAATTCAACATAATACAGGGGGGCCAGTGCTTTTGGTGTTGGTCCAAACTGGGCGATGTCCGGCGCCCCCTGGGCAACCAGGGTCTCAGCCAACCCGACAGCTTGCCCATCCGGTGTGCCCTGAGAACGAGATACGTGCGGCTCCTATCGGGATTTGTTGGCACATTGGGCGGTCTTGCTGGTTTTGTTTTACCATTGTCGAAATGTCTTGTGAACAGGGATTCCGAGCTTGATCGGGTTGTTCCGGGAGGAGGTTTTTCCTCCGTTGATCATGAGAGCTTGTCATGGGCTAAGTTGGGACACCCCTGCAGGGTTTGATCTTTCGAAAGCTGTGCCCGCGGTTATGTGGCAGATGGGAGTTTTTAATATCCGGTTGTAGAGAACTTGACCCTAAACTCTTTAAAATACACCAACCGCGTGTGTAACCGTGGTTGTCTCTTTTCGACGAAGTTCGGGAAGAGAACGCGGTTGGGTTATGTTTGAACGTAAGTAGTTCAGGATCACTTCTTGATCATTACTAGTTTGCGACCGTTGCGTAGTTTCTCATCTTATTCTTGTACTCGTAAGTTAGCCACCATACAATGCTTAGTACTGCTGCAACCTCACCACTTATCAATTCCATACCCATTAAGCTTTGCTAGTCTTGATACCCATGGTAATGGGATTGCTGAGTCCTCGTGGCTCACAGATTACTACAACAATAGTTGCAGGTACAGGTAATGCGATGTCATGACGTGAGAGCGATGTTTACTTGTTTTGGAGTTCTTCTTCTGCTTCTTCTTCGATCGAGGGATAGGTTCCTGGTCAGCAGCCTGGGCTAGCAGGGTGGATGTCGTTTGTGTTTTCCGTTTATGTTCATCCGTAGTCGGATGCCTCTCTTCTGTATGATGTTTGTTGTATTCGTGTGGCATTTGAGTGCCTTTGTATGTACCCCCATCTATTATGTAATGGTACGATGTAATGATATCCACCTTGCAAAAGCGTCTTCAATATGCGGATCTATCCTTGGTGGGACCTTCGAGCTCCTCTCGGATAGGATCGCATATTGGGCGTGACAAACCCCATGCCGGCGAGACGAAGCAAGGCGAGCGTTGTGAGCACAGCGGCGTGTCGCGGCTAGGTGCGGCGAGCACGGTGGCGCGTTGCGACTGGGCGCTGTGAGGCGAGCATGGCGGCGCGTCGCAGCGAGGCAAGGCGAGGCGGCTGGGCGCGCGGGCTACAACAGCGAGCACGCACGCAGCTGTGCATGCACGCGCGGCTAGCTGCTAGCTAGCTAGCAAGCGGCCAGCTAGCTAGCTCGCATGCACACAAGGGCCGGGCAGGAGTAGCTCCGGCGGGGGACGGGCGTTGGGCGGGGAGTAGCTCCTACGGGGATGGGCGTGGGCGTGGAGGAGCGCGGTGCGGGAGGAGATGCGGTCCGTGGGTGGTGGGCCAGCAGAGAGAAAAAGTAGGAGAGAGAAGTGGGTCTGTGATAGGTAGGCCATGCTTCGCATGAACCGGACGGAGGCGGACGAAGTGGAAGCAGAAAACGTCCGCTTTGTGTCCGTTTCGGACCCAAATGCGACCCAAATTTAAGACTGAAATGGGCCCGAGCAGACACAGAATGGACACAAAATGAGAATGGGTCCGCGTGTTGGGCCGACGCTTTTGTCCGTTTTGATCCAAACGGACACGCGCGAACAAAATGAGTCGACCAATTGAAGTTGCTCTAAGTAGCACAAAGGCTGTACATTTCTAACCCAAGAAATACACAAGTAATTATGCAAGTCTTTGGGCTTTAAAATGTGCAAACTTGTATGTTTCTATACATGAAACTTACACAAAAACATTTTACGCAGTTTCGGGCTTCCAAATGTGCAAACTACCCATTTGCACATTTTAACCACCAAAAGGTTGTAAAAATCTAGGTTTCAAAGAATAAATTGCACAAATAAAATACTTTGTGTGTGTATTCATATCTATAGACATGAGAAACTAATAGGAAAATACTAGAATATCTTGATTACCTAACTCTTTCGTTTCTTGAGGAACAGAAGTAGAACCAGAAGCAGAGTGTAACTACCTAACAACGCGTTTAATTCCTGAAGGTGCAATATTTTAAAATACAGTTTTGCTAAAGCACATCTAGATGTGCCATAAGTGTTGCACATCTAAGTCCTATGTCATTGATCTTACGTCGAGATTCGTGTGGATATTTTTTTTCTTTTCCTCTTTATGCTTGATTCACTCATTTAGATGTGCAATAACTAGAGCACATTTAGATGTGCTCTAGACACCCCCTTTAAAATAAATAACTATCTGATAAACCACAACACATTCTTAATTGATCTTGAATGACAAAAATTCTCTATCTGATAAAGCGCAACTCTCTCAAACTTTGTTTTTCCTATGGGGAGTGTACTAAAGCAAAGCTATCAAACTATACTCAGCTAATATGATTTTTCGTGTCACAAGACCAAAATTATATTAGTCTAATTGTTACATATTTAAATCCTATAATACATGACTACAATATATTTTGCAACGGCACAAATCAAATGTTTCCCAATTTTTGGGAAGCAAGTGGTTTATTTCTTGACTATCATGGTTCACTATCATGCTTTGTTGTGTTGCGAGAACGGGAATGCATACTCTCCATTGGTTTCTGCTTCAAGCGAGGATCTATGGTGGTCTTATCTAACTACCTGTAGGTTTCTGGTTTGCGTCGGGGTGCTGGTTTGCAGATGGCAGTGGGGGAGTGCTTGCAGGACATATGATTTGGCCAAATGTGTGCACATGGCCAGTCTCTCGGTAGGAAGCGGGTGATGCTAGCTTTCTAGGATAGGGATGTGGTTGGGTGGTGAGTACAACGATGACCTACCGACTAGTGCCACGGTGCATGGTGTTGGTCCACTATCTTGCCTTGGACATGGGGATGATGAGGTGGTAGGAAAGAGTTAGTTGGGGTGTGATTGCTTGTATCTGTGTTGGTATTTCCCCAAAGAGGAGAGGATGATGCAGCACAACAACGGTAAGTATTTTCCTCAGTTATGAAACCAAGGTTATCAATCCAGTATGAGAACCAAGCAACACTATGTAAACTGCACCTGCACACAAATAACAAATACTTACAACCCAACGCGTAAGAGGAGTTGTCAATCCCTCCTCGTTATTGAGATAGATTAAATTGTATGAGATTTGATAAATAGATCTAGCAAAAACATAAAATAAAATAAATAAGGAAAAAATGCAGCAAGGTATTTTTGGTTTTAATATGATAGGAAATAGACCCGGGGGGCGTAGTTTTCACTGGAGGCTTTTCTCAAGAAAATAGCATACGGTAGGTAAATAAATTACTGTTGGGCAATTGATAGAAAAGTGAATAATCATGACGATATCCAAGGCAATGATCATGTATATAGGCATCACGTCCAAGATTAGTAGACCGAAACAATTCTGCATCTACTACTATTACTCCACACATCGACCGCTATCCAGCATGCATCTAGTGTATTAAGTTCATGGAAAAACGGAGTAATGCAATAAGAACGATGACATGATGTAGACAAGATCTATTTATGTAGGAATATACCCCATCTTTTTATTCTTAATATCAACGATACATGCATGTCATGTCTCTTTCCATCACTGAGATTGAGCACCGCAAGATCGAACCCATCACAAAGCACCTCTTCCCATGGCAAGAAAAATCAATCTAGTTGACCAAACCAAACCAAAGTTTCGGAGAAGAAATATGAGGCTATACAAATCATGCATAAAAGAGTTCAACAAAGACTCAAATAATATTCATGAATAGAACTGATCATAAACCCATAATTCATCGGATCCCAACAAACACACCGTAAAAAGTCATTACATCAAATAGATCTCCAAGAACATCGAGGAGAACATTGTATTGAAGGTCAAAAAGAGAGAAGAAGCCATCTAGCTACTAGCTATGGACCAGTAGGTCTGTGGTAAACTACTCACACATCATCATAGGGGCAAGGGTGATGAAGAACCCCTTCGTGATCGTTTCCCACTCCGACAGAGTGCCGGAAAGGCCTCTAGATTGGATCTCGTGGTTCTGAAACTTGCGGCGGCAGAAACTGTATTCTCTCGACTCCCCTAGGGTTTTTGGGATTTTAGAGTATTTATAGAGGTGATAGTCGGTGGAGAAGCTTTCCGTGGGCTCCACTACCCACCAGGGCGCGCTAGGGGCCTTTGGCGCGCCCTGGTGCCTAGTAGGCCCCACGGGCCTCCTCCTGTGTGCTCCTTTGGCTCCCTGGGTGTCTTCTCTCCAGAAAAAAATCTCCAAAAAGTTTTATTGCATTTGGACTTCGTTTGGTATTGATATTCTGCAAAGTAAAAAACAAGAAAAAAAAACAGCAACTGGCATTGGGCACTATGTCAATAGGTTAGTTCCAAAAAATGATATAAAGTTGCTAGTAAATAAATATAAAACATCCAAGATTGATAATATAACAGCATGAAACAATCAAAAATTATAGATACGTTGGAGACGTATCAGCATCCCCAAGCTTAATTCCTGCTCGTCCTCGAGTAGGTAAATGACAAAAACAGAATTTTTGATGTGAAATGCTGCCTAACATGTTCATCACATATTCTTTTCTTTTGTAGCATGGACATTTGGACTTTTATATGATTCAAAGCAATAGTCTATAATTGACATGAGGACATCAATACTCAAGCATATCAACAAGTAACCATGTCTTTCAAAATATCAACACTAAAGAAAGCTATCCCTAGCCCATTATGCTCAATCATTGATCCATTCATGAAACACACTCAAATATTAGCTATGCCCAATGCACAAGTATGATAATAGTGTTCCCTCGTTGGTGCTTTATAAGAGAAGATGGAGACTCAATAAAAATAAAATTGCATAAAAGTAAATAGATAGGCCCTTCGCAGAGGGAACCAAAGATTTGTAGAGGTGCCAAAGCTCAAAGCTTAAATTAAGAGATAAAATTGTTTTGAGAGGCATGCTTTTCCTGTCAACGAAAACGACCGAGAATTCCCAATACTTTCCATGCTAGATAAATCATAGGCGGTTCCCAAACATAAAATAAAGTTTATTTCCTTTTCCACCATTCTTTCACAATCCATGGCAGCCGTATCCACGGGTGCCCTCCATACCAACACTTTCCAAGGAATTTATTATGAACAACATAAGTAAAAAAAATTCATTTCGGGACTGGGCATCCCTATTACCTGCCACACTCTCGTGCAATGACAAGTGAATAAACACTCATCTTGAGAATAACATATCTAGCATGGAAAATTTGGCCACCCCCTGCCGCTTCATGAGCGGTACGGGCACACAAAAAGGAAATTCATTTTGAAAATTAGAGTTGGCACATGCAAATTTACTTAGAAGGACATGGAAATACCACATATAGGTAGGTATGGTGGACTCATTTGGCACAACTTTGGGTTTAAGGATTTGGATGCACAAGCAGTATTCCCTCTTATTACAAATGAAGGCTAGCAAATAGATTGAGAAGAGACCAACCAAGAAACAAAAACGATCATAAACGAGCATTAAACATAACTAACACCAAATAATGCACCACAAGTAGGATGTAACTTCATTGTATAACTATTGACTTTCGTGCTTGCATAGGGAATCACAAACCTTAACACCAATATTCTTACTAAAGCATAATTACTCACCAACATGGCTCACATATTACTATCTCCATATCTCAAAACTATTACAAGGAATCAAGTTTATAATATCCAATGATCTTCATGAAAGTTTTTATTATATCCCCCTTGAATATCTATCACTTTAGGACTAATTTCATATATTATCATTGCTACTAACAATCTCTCAAATAAATTTAAGTGAAACATGAGAGCACATATTTCTTCAAAATTTTCTAACTCTCAAAATAATCTAAATGAAGCAATGAAAGGATATTTCTTTAAAATTTTACTAACTCTCAAAATAATCTAAGTGAAGCACATAGAGCAATTCTAACAAATCATAGCATCATTATGGCTCTCTCAAATAGGTGTGTCCAGCAAGGATGGTTGTGGCAAACTAAAAAGCAAAACAAGCAAAGAATCATATAATACAAGACGCTCCAAGCAAAACTCATGATATGTGACGAATAAAAATATAGCTCCAAGTAAAATTACCGATGGTCGTTAGAAGAAAGAGGGGAAGCCTTCCGGGGCACCCCCAAGCTTAGTTGCTTGGTACTCCTTGAATATTACCTTGGGGTGCCATGGGCATCCCCAAGCTTCCAAGCTTAGATCTTTTCACTCCTTATTCCTTCATCCATCGTGATCTCACCCAAAACTTGAAAACTTCAATCACACAAAACTTAACAAAAACCTTCGTGAGATCTGTTAGTATAAGAAAACCAATCTTTACATTAAGTACTGTTGAAAACCCATTCATATTTTTTATTGCATTATACCTATTGTATTCTAACTTTACCATGGCTTATACCCTCGATACAATCCATAGATTCATCGAAATAAGCACACAATGCAACGAAAACAGAATCTGTCAAAAACAGAACAGTCTGTAAATACTCGAATTTTGCTCATACTTCTTTAACTCTAAAAATTCTGAAAAATTAGGACGACATGGGAAATTTGTATGTCAATCATGTGTAAAACATTCAGTATTTTTCCATGTTTATGTGAATTTTGAAAATTCCAGTACTCGGCGAAAAAGTTTCTGTTTTTCAACAGGGTCAAATCAACTATCATCCAACACAATCCTAAAGGCTTTACTTGGCACAAACACTAACTACATAAAAACACAATCATAACAGTAGAATAATTGTGTAAACACACAAAAACAGAAACAAAAAGAGAAATTTTTATTTTATTCATTGGGTTGCCTCCCAACAAGCGCTATTGTTTTATGCCCCTAGCTAGGCATAATGCATAGATTCAAGTATTGTCATCTTTCTTCTTATTTCCCATAGATTTGTTTTTGTCAGGAGGTTCTTCAGACATAACATAGAACACATCATCCATAGAAATTTTAGCATTATCTAGTTGTCCATCTGCATATCCCCTTTGATTACTGGCTACAATCCAAGAATATTGTTGATTAACATCATTGAAAACTTGTTGGATCATATCCAAAGCTGGAACTTCCTTTTTAAGATTATCATCAAAGATATGGCCATTGCCAAGCAAATGCCTTAATAAGTAATCGCTATTGTAAAGGATCTCATCTATTACCGGTTTTTCACGGTTCATACCATAAAAATCAAAGATCACCCTAGCTTCCCGCACTATGTAATCAAATTCATTCATAAGGACAAGGGTGGCTATCTTCTTAGCTTTAGGATCCTTTATAATGGGTAGCTAATAAAATAATCTTTGCAAGGTAGGATGAGTACAAATAAATCTTTTCTCAAGTTTAAGGACAAGTGCTGAAATAGCTTTTGCATAAGTTTTAGTTCTTTTAAGTATAGGAACATCATCACAAGTCAGAGTTCCAACGCAATTAAAGAACTCTTGTATAGCACCTTTTCCTATAACATTCCCTTGCCCCATCACAAAATTTTTAGCATCAAGATTAGAAGAACGTCCAATTTTAGGAGTTCTACCATCATCCGTTTCTGCCATACCGAAATCACTCATGGTGACGAGCAAACAAAAGATCAAACGAGAAAAAGGCAAACGAAAAATATCTTTGTGATTTTTGCAAAACTTTTTAGAAGTGGGGGAGATAAAAACGAGAGGCAAATGGCAAATAAAGTAATTGCAAGGAGATGAGATTTGTGATTGGGTACTTGATAGATGTTGATGATGTCTCCCCGGCAATGTCGCCAAAAATTCTTCCTGATTGCTTGTATCTGCGTTGGTATTTCCCCGAAGAGGAGAGGATGATGCAGCACAACAACGGTAAGTATTTCCCTCAGTTATGAAACCAAGGTTATCAATCCAATAGGAGAACCAAGCAACACTATGTAAATAGCACCTACACACAAATAACAAATACTTGCAACCCAACGCGTAAGAGGGGTTGTCAATCCCTCCTCGGTATTGAGATAGATTAAATTGTATGAGATTTGATAAATAGATCTAGCAAAAACACAAAATAAAATAAATTAAGAAAAAGTGCAGCAATATATTTTTGGTTTTAATATGATAGGAAATAGACCCGAGGGCCGTAGTTTTCACTAGAGGCTTCTCTCAAGAATATAGCATACGGTGGGTAAACAAATTACTGTTGGACAATTGATAAAAAGAGAATAATCATGGCGATATCCAAGGCAATGATCATGTATATAGGCATCACGTCCAAGATTAGTAGACCGAAATCATTCTACATCTACTACTATTACTCCACACATCGACCGCTATCCAGCATGCATCTAGTGTATTAAGTTCATGGAAAAACGGAGTAATGCAATAAGAACGATGACATGATGTAGACACAATCTATTCATGTAGGAATAGACCCCATCTTTTTATCCTTAATAGCAAGGATACATGCATGTCATGTCTCTTTTTGTCACTGAGATTGAGCACCGCAAGATCGAACCCATCACAAAGCACCTCTTCCCATGGCAAGAAAAATCAATCTAGTTGGCCAAACCAAACCAAAGTTTCGAAGAAGAAATACGAGGCTATACAAATCATGCATAAAATAGTTCAGCAAAGACTCAAATAATATTCATGGATAGAACTGATCGTAAACCCACAATTCATCGGATCCCAACAAACATACCGCAAAAAGTCATTACATCAAATAGATCTCCAAGAACATCGAGGAGAACATTGTATTGAAGATCAAAAAGAGAGAAGAAGCCATCTAGCTACTAGCTACGGACCCATAGGTCTGTGGTAAACTACTCACGCATCATCGAAGGGGCAAGGGTGATGAAGAACCCCTCCGTGATCGTTGCCCCCTCCGGCAGAGTGACGGAAAAGGCTTCTAGATTGGATCTCATGGTTCTTGTACTTGCGGCGGCGAAAACTATATTCTCTCGACTCCCCTAGGGTTTTGGGATTTTAGAGTAGTTATAGAGGTGATAGTCGGTCGATAAGCTTCCCGTGGGCTCCACTACCCACCTGGGCGTGCTAGGGGCCTCTGGCGCGCCCTGGTGCCTAGTGGGCCCCACGGCCTCCTCCCCTGTGCTCCTTTGGCTTCCTGGGTGTCTTCTGTCCAAAAAAAAAATCTCCAAAAAGTTTCGTTGCATTTGGCCTTCGTTTGGTATTGATATTCTGCAAAGTAAAAAACAAGCAAAAAAAATAGCAACTGGCATTGGGCACTATGTCAATAGGTTAGTCCCAAAAAATGATATAAAGTTGCTAGTAAATGAATATAAAACATCCAAGATTGATAATATAACAATATGAAACAATCAAAAATTATAGATACGTTGGAGACGTATCAGGGTGCAGATGTGAAAACCCTTGGTTCACTTTGCAGAATTAGTGGTTGCGGCGCTATGGTGTTGTTTCCTCTTTGGTGACACTATTTCGGGAACATTTGGTCTCTACCAGGTGGTCATTGAGTGGTTAGTTCATTGAAGGTGGTCATGTTGCTCTCAACGTGGTCCCAACTTTAGGTGGTGATCATTCTTGTAGTATCCGTTCTATCATTGGTCCAATTTTCAGTTCTATCCGAGCCCTTAGGTGACTAGCAATGTTAAGTAGAAGATGTCTTCCTCCTCCAACGAATGGATTATTTTTTACACCGAGAACGTCATTTTTACTCTAGCTTGGTCATTGATTACTTGGATGAGTATCTCGTCAATTTTTGTTGTTGTGTGATCTTTCTATATTTCATTTGCTTACTATTGTTTGGGGTATTTGCTAGCTTATTTCCCTATCACCTTTGATCTAGCAAGCCATTTGGGGTTAGGATGGTCAGATCTATGCCGATGTGAGACTTAGGATGGTTGATTCAGCCATGTCTGCGACGTACACCGTAGCAACTCATGGTGATGCACTCCAGCTGCCCGTGCTGGTAAAAGAAGGAAATAGGGAATGTATTAGGTTTGGTGTTGACTACTGAATGTCGAGACAAAAGGGAGCTCAGGCTGCATATTTCTGGTATGTCAAGGTGTTTTGTGCAAAATGTCTAGCACCTTTCCAGCTTGCTCGATCTGTACCACAAGATCACGATTGGATGGCCCAGATGCATAGATCGCAGTATCGCATTAGAAGCCCTGATCATATGCAAGTTCTTTTTTGAGGGGTTTGAGGGAAGGGTGTGTGACGAGAACCTGATCATATACAAGTTGCCCCAAGCCATCCTTCACCTTTATCATCATTTATAGTACCTTTTACCCTTTTAAAGTAATGATGGCACATTTAACTTGTCATGAGATTGTAACTTATAAATATATATATGCACTGAAGCTACTTCAAAGGGTGCCATGCAATGAGTGCCCATGCAGTGAAGCTAGCAAATGGAGCAATATTTTTTTCTTGTGTTGGATTTTTCATACTCGCTGAAGCAATACATCTTTGAGGACAATAACTTCAGGATGAGCAGCATTGGGAAAACAATTCAACCTATTTTTTTTCATACTCCATCGTGAGAATCTTTCTTGACCAAACAGATTTGTAAAATATGATGACTTTGAAGCACCCCCCTCATTCTTCCCCATTGTGTCTATCTTCATTTTCTCGACTCGTACCTATGGAACCCACATGTATACCCCACTCGTACATCTAGGGTCTTCGATAGAGGGGGCTCGCTTGTGCACCAACAACAACCATGCAAAGCTGGAACTGGTGACTCCTTTCTCATCGCATGCCTTGCTAGACCTATTGGCCAGAGGAGTGGTCGAGTGGGAGTTGTTGACTGCGTGAGCCCAAGGCAATTGGGTGATATCTCATCTTTCCCACCATAGTACTTGTTAACTTTTTAGAGGAAATGTGTTCTTATTGTCTTGTTTTAGATGACTATAGAAATTTGTTCGGTTGTGAAATGGGATCCTTACCTTTTAGTTATCTAGGGATCCCAATTCACCATAGATGTTTAACGAACAAGGAATGGAAATGTATTGAAGATCGATTTGAAAAGAAACTTAGCTACTGGAAGGGCAAGCTCATGTCATACGGTGGTCGGTTGGTTTTGATAAATTTGGTTTTTACGAACCTGCCGATGTTCCTTTTATCCTTCTTTGAGGTACCGGTAGGGGTACGGAAAAGACTTGACTTTTATAGATCCCGATTCTTTTGGCAAAGTGATGAGGCCAAGAAGAAGTACAGATTGGCTAGATGGGATATTATTTGCAGACCAAAAGATCAGGGCGGGTTAGGGATCAAAAAATTTAGAGGTCAAAAATAGATGTTTGCTTAGCAAGTGGCTATACAGAATATCTACTGAGACCGAGGGTATGTGGATACAAATCTTGCGGAATAAATACTTACACTCTAAGACTTTGGCCCAAGTCACCGCTAGGCCAACGGATTCACCCTTCTAGAAGGGATTAATGAGGATGAAAGCAAACAGGAAGATGGGGGGCGACAGGGGCGCCCCCGCGGCGGCTGCTGATGCACCACAACAGAGGGGGAACAGGTTCTAGGCCCTCACCGGAGCAGACTCTAACGACTCCGACGATGAAGATGGTCGGATTGTCACCGGACCGGCGGTGGAGGCGCCGTCCCCGACGCCATCGGACTACGTCTGCGAGTCTCTCAGGGTGGGTTACTCCGAGCAGGAAATTGTGGATTGCATCGATGGGATCGTTCCGGTGAG
Source organism: Thinopyrum elongatum (assembly GCA_011799875.1). Classification (NCBI taxonomy): domain Eukaryota; kingdom Viridiplantae; phylum Streptophyta; class Magnoliopsida; order Poales; family Poaceae; genus Thinopyrum; species Thinopyrum elongatum. The sequence goes on along the minus strand of CM022297.1, from coordinate 449,663,412 downwards.
TGACAAGGCTTGGAATGGGCTCGGCGTTGCTGACAAGGTGGAGGTTCTCCGGCGAGTCGTACATCGGCGGACTGCAACGTCAGGCGGTGCGGCCATGGAAAGGACCTCTTCCGAAGGTATGTCTTCCATCCCTAACACTTGGTGATTTCATCGGATCATGGACGACGGTTCAATAAAAAAGGACAAAAGGGCGACGGGTGGCGGGGCCGCCGCCGCCGGCCGATCGGGTTGTGCAGATCCGGGCGGCCAGGCAGGATCGTTTGAATTACGTTTTGGGCCAGGATGGGCCTGATTTGCTCGTGTCCATGGCGTGTGTTGGGTATCTGGCCCAGCCACAGGATAGAGGCGAGCTGGACGGGTGGATGGATGGGCCGGAATTACCTGGGTATATGGCCCAGTGTAGTTCGGCGATCGGTGGCCCGGTGCGTGTCGATGATCGACAGCCAGCGAAGGCGGCGTCCAGATCGATCGACATACCTACTGTGGCGTTCATGCACATCCTTCGTACGATGGGAGCTAGGGTTTGGAAAACCGCCGCACCTGGGTTCCCTATCCGATGCAGGAGGTCCCAACGGATTCCGACAGCGCTTCGGTCACCGGCGGCATCGATGGCTGGCCAAGGCGACGGGGCTCAGCCACCACTGCGTGGGCAGCAAGAGCCGCCGAGGCAACAAACCGGCGCTCATGCCGGCGACGGCACAGGCAGGGGGCCGCCGAGGGCAGCCAAGGAGCAAATGCCGCGGGGCGAGAGGGTCCTACAGGTGGCCGGGGTGGTCACGACGTAGGACATGGTGGTTTCAATAGAGGTCGCGGCGGCTATGGTGTTGGCCGCGGCTACGATGGAGGATACGAAGGATGTGGATGGAACCAGTGGAATAATGGCGGAGGTCGCGGTTTCACCGGGAACCAATGGCAACGGAACTTTAACCCCCCCACCTGGTGAGTTCGTTGAAGGCGCAACGGGACCTCACTACGGCCAGAGAGGTGGTCGAGGTGGGGGTGGTGGGTTCGGTCGTAACCCTCCTCCGCTCAGTCCCTTTGTGTCGAAGACAGCTCCTAAGCCAACACTCCCGCCGGCGGGGACTGTCAGCGGGGCGGCCAAAGTGGCAGATGCCGCTGCTTCCTCTTCTACAACATTGCCCGAGGTGGCGGTGGCGGCGGTTAAAGCACTGGCAGCGGTGACTATTTTGACTTCCAGACCTTCGGATGACAGAGATGGTCAGAGTGAAAAAGGTAGCGACAAAGCGGACGCGGTGCATGCTAATAAAGCGGCACATAAGAAAGAAAAGATGAATTGTTATCGGTATGGTGAGCCAGGACACTTTGTGGTTGACTGTACGACGGTCTTGTGTGACATTTGTCTCAAACCTGGTCACTCATCAGATAATTGTCCGTTGCTTTCGGTTCCTAAGCTTGTGGTGACTATATATGGTGTTTGCAACAATAAACTTATGTTCTTTGAGACTCCACCCACGGTCTCGGTGACCTCTCGTCCGGAGTGCTCAAAGTTCGGTTTACTCAAGGTTACTAAGGGGACACTGACAGAGGAGCAGGTGTCTCGGCAGCTCAGACGGCTGGTTTCGGAGTCCTTCCATTGGTCACCTATCCTGGTGGATGACCAGGTATACAGAGTGGAGTTTCCCAGGAGGGAGGATCTAGATCGTCTATTGAAGTTTGGGTTCAGTAAGGTGACTCGGAGCAAGTGTGTTCTCGAGTTTGATGAATGCAAAAAACCAGAGCCGACAGGATCACCATTAGAGCAAATATGGATCAGATTGTCAGGCGTACCAGAGAAATTGCTTAATGACTTCATCATTGTTTGGAGTCTCGGGTCTTTGATTGGTAAAACTGAGAAAGTTGACATGCCTTTTACCTGCTGATACGTCTCCAACGTATCTATAATTTTTTATTGTTCCATGCTATTATATTATCTGTTTTGGATGTTTTATATGCATTAATATGCTATTTTATATTATTTTTGGGACTAACCTATTAACCTAGAGCTCAGTGCCAGTTCCTGTTTTTTCCTTGTTTTTGAGTTTCGCAGAAAAGGAATACCAAACGGAGTCCAAACGGAATGAAACCTTCGCGATGATTTTTCTTGGACCAGAAGACAACCAGGAGACTTGGAGATGAAGTCAGAGGAGCCACGAGGCAGCCACAAGGACGGAGGGCGCGGCCAGGGGGTAGGGCGCGCCCCCCCACCCTTGTGGGCCCCCCGTGACCCTCCTGACCTAATTCTTTCGCCTATATATTCCCAAATATCCCCAAACCACCAGACGCATCCACGAAAACACTTTTCCACCGCCGCGACCTTCTGTACCCGTGAGATCCCATCTAGGGACCTTTTCCGGCACCCTGCCGGAGGGGGATTCGATCACGGAGGGCTTCTACATCAACTCTATTGCCCTTCCGATGAAGCGTGAGTAGTTTACCTCAGACCTACGGGTCCATAGCTAGTAGCTAGATGGCTTCTTCTCTCTCTTTGATTCTCAATACCATGTTCTCCTCGATGTTCTTGGAGATCTATTCGATGTAATACTTTTTTGCGGTGTGTTTGCCGAGATCCGATGAATTGTGGATTTATGATCAGCTTATCTATGAATATTATTTGAATCTTCTCTGAATTCTTTTATGCATGATTTGATATCTTTGTAATTCTCTTCGAACTATCGGTTTGGTTTGGCCAACTAGATTGGTTTTTCTTGCAATGGGAGAAGTGCTTAGCTTTGGGTTCAATCTTGTGGTGTCCTTTCCCAGTGACAGTAGGGGCAGCAAGGCACGTATTGTATTGTTGCCATCGAGGATAAAAAGATGGGGTTTTCATCATATTGCTTGAGTTAATTCCTCTACATCATGTCATCTTACTTAATGTGTTACTCCGTTCTTTATGAACTTAATACTCTAGATGCATGCTGGATAGCGGTTGATGTGTGGAGTAATAGTAGTAGATGCAGAATCATTTCGGTCTACTTGACACGGACGTGATGCCTATATTAATGATCATTGTCTTAGATATCGTCATAACTTTGCGCTTTTCTATCAATTGCTTGGCAGTAATTTGTTGACCCACCGTATTATTTGATATCTTGAGAGAAGCCTGTAGTGAAACCTATGGCCCCAGGGTCTATTTTCCATCATATAAGTTTCTATTTTTCATCATACAAGTTTCCGATCTACTATTTTGCAATCTTTTACTTTCCGATCTATAAACCAAAAATACCAAAAATATTTACTTTATCGTTTATCTATCTCTATCAGATCTCACTTTTGCAAATAACCGTGAAGGGATTGACAACCCCTTTATCGCGTTGGGTGCAAGTTGTTTGATTGTTTGTGCAGGTATTCGGTGATTTGTGCGTTGTCTCCTACTGGATTGATACCTTGGTTCTCAAACTGAGGGAAATACTTATCTCTACTTTGCTGCATCACCCTTTCCTCTTCAAGGGAAAAACCAACGCAAGCTCAAGAAGTAGCACCCGCATGCATGGGCACTGCGAGGCTGCTAGTCAGTGTTCTTGATTCGGAGTATGTTCCGGATTCTGTTACATGTGTTTATGATGGAGTGGCATATGATCTCGAGGTTGTGGTTGAGGAGAGTCATAAGGCAGATAATGGTTCTACAAGTAAAGATGTGCACATGACCGACGGAGATGACAACAACGGTAATAAAGAGACGGATGGGAAATCTAGTGGTTTTGTTGGACAGAATTTACCGGCGGCAAAGCCCACTCAGTCGGTGCAACCGAGGACTAATAAGGGGTCGACCCCTTCGTCCACTCCTACGGCTTCTTTTCGCTTTGGATCGTTTCAGGCGATGTCAGCACCAAGTCGTTTGTGGGTTGACAGGGTGGAGACAGAGAAGGAGGATGACAACATGGCCACAGACCTGATGGTCGAGCAGCAGTATCAGGGACCTCTTAACAATTCCTCATAGATGACAGGACATAGGCGCCAGGTTTCTCCCGTGGAGGTGGAGGCGGTTCACATTGGGTAGGAGGCCCAAGGGACCACTTCGTCTCCACCATTCTTTGCATCGCCCACTTTAGCTTTGCGCCCACGGGAGAGGGGGGGAGGGGCGATCTTTTGAGGTTGCTCCACCACCTGTGGGGGAGGTGGCCTACCCGACAGGTTGGTCGGTTACGCCATCCCACTCACCGTGATCTTCATCACCACGACCGACTGGCACGTCATAGGAGGTGGCGTCCCAGGTTGGTGCGGAGGGCAGTCAATCTGACTTCAGCGTACCGACCGGCAGGGTGGATGGTGCACCAGAGGATCAACCCAAGACATCATTGTCTCCCACGGTTGCAATCTCGGCCGAGCATATGGCAGGAGGCCACAGCTCGGGCGGCGTGACTATGGAGAACGTGGTAGCTTTTGGTGGGATTCCGGATCCTGTGTCCGGGGACAGACGCTTCAGTCACCGGATTCAGTCTCAGCCGGATGCCGATGACATACAAATGGGGCATGCGATGAGGGCTGCCAAGCTTCGTGATATTGAAGCAAACACATGTATGTCAGTAAATACTAGTTGTTCCATTCTTCACTTTTCTGAGCATGAGATCTTAGATAAAACCCACAACTTAGGGATATCTCTTGGTAGTAATGGCAAAGAAACCGCCAAATCCATAAACAATTTGCTCGATTTAGAAGCGGACAGAGCAATTGAATTAATTCGAAACATGGCAACAGTCAAACCTATGAATAATTCTGACATTAATAATCTCGGGGTTACCGCATTACAATCCCTATGTGAGGATTTGATTCCCACGGAGGGGGTACAAAATGAGGATGAGGATGTGGTTTCAGAGGGGCATATGGCCCCTTTGCAAACAGATGTCAGTTCTACCACTACCACTGGTCATGACGACGCAGAGGTGGTGAAGGATAAACCAAAAAGAACCTAGAAGAGGAAGGTTTTTCCGACATCGGCGGTGCATAGAAGTGCAAGAGTAAAACAAAATAAAAAATTCCACAATGATATATGAAAGGGATTTTTTGGAATAGCAGAGGTCTAGCGGACTTGGCTAAAAGAAGATTCCTTAGAGAAACCGCGATAGAGCATAAATTGGATTTTATGGCTTTATTAGAAACGGGTAGAGATAATTTCACTTTGCAATTCCTAAACACCATTTCAGGTGGGGTGGATTATGATTGGCACTGTTTACCTCCAAGGGGTCGGTCCGGTGGGATCCTACTCGGGGTGAAGTGTGATTCCTTAGAAGTGTTGAATGTGGTTTATAGAGATTTTATCGTCAAATTTCGTGTACGGTCGAAAGTTGATGGGTTCAGATGGGCTTTGGTGGCCATATATGGTGCGGCCCAGCCAGAGCTTAAACCAGATTTCCTTGCAGATTTGGTGAGGATTTGTGGTGCTGAAAGGCTTCCCATTCTGGTGGGAGGAGACTTCAATATAATTAGAAGACAAGACGAAAAAAATAATGACAATTTTGACGGGAGATGGTCATTCATGTTTAATATGATCATTGAAAGTCTTGATTTGAGGGAGATTGACCTCACTGGGAGACAATTCATATGGGCTAATTCTTTACCAATACCTACTTATGAGAAATTGGACCGGGTTCTCACTAGTGTTGAGTGGGAACATAAATTTCCTTTGGTAACGGTTCACGCCCTACAGAGAGCAATTTTTGATCATACTCCACTGTTGGTCGATTCTGGGGAAGCGACACATGTGGGAAACAGAAATATTTTCTCTTTCGAATTAGGATGGTTCGAGAGGGAAGGCTTCCTTGATCTCATTGCAGCCGAATGGGCCAAGGAGTCAGGTGGAGTTTCAAATATTGATAGATGGCAAAAAAATTAGACATTTGCGCCAGTTCTTGAGAGGATGGGCCAAGAATCAAAGTGGTTTATATAAAGTTGAAAAGGAGAGACTGATACAAATTATTAACGAGCTTGATTTGAGAGTGGAAACCACACTTCTTAATATGTCCGACCGGAATATTAAGAATGAGGTGGAGAAGAAGTTACAAGCTCTCCTGCGAGAGGAGGAGATGAAATGGGCACTTAGAGCGAAGGTATCTAAGATCGTCCAAGGGGATGATAATACCCAATTCTTTCATCTGATATCTAATGGGAAACATAGAAAAAAGAGAATTATTCAACTTGAACAAGATGAGGGTACAATTATAGGGCATGAGAACCTCAAACTGTACATCTCCAATTTTTATTAAAAGCTTTTTGGAGCACCTGAAGAAAATTTTGTGTCTCTAGATGAGAGCGCGATCGGGGATATACCTCAGCTCAGCTCCGACCAGAATGAGGTGTTGGCTGCTCCGTTCACTAAGAAAGAGGTGTTTGATGCAATAACACAAATGAAACAAAATAAAGCCCCCGGACCGGATAGGTTCCTGGCGGAATTTTATAAGAGATGTTGGCATATCATCAAGGGTGATCTTATGCCTTTGTTCCAGGACTTGTTCGACGGTCACTTACAGTTATTCCACTTAGATTTTGGAACAATAACGTTGTTGCCAAAGAAGGTGGAGGCAACCCGCATTGAGCAATTCAGACCAATATGTCTTCTTAATGTAAGCTTCAAGATCTTTACCAAGGTTGGCATGAATAGGTTAATGGCTATATAGGCTATCGGTGGAGATCGAGGGTATGTGGGTACAAATATTGCGGAATAAGTATTTATGCACTAAGACTTTGGCCCAGGTTACGGCTAGACCTACAGACTCACCTTTTTTGAAAGGGTTAATGAAGACAAAGGTCACCTTCTTCCAACGGGTGAAGTTCATCGTAGGTAAAGGTACCACTACTAGATTCTAGGAGGATACATGGCTAGGGGAAATCCCTCTGGCTCAACCATCCCTATATAATATTGTGCAACGAATGAAAGATTATGTCGCCACAGTATTAAATTCGGTACCGCTTAATATCCAATTTAGGAGATCCCTAGTGGGGGAACGTTGGAACGAGTGGTTGCACCTTGTCCGCGGGTTGATGGAAGTTCAACTATCGTACCATGAGGATACGATTCACTGGAAGTTAGTTGCGAACGGGATCTTTCAATGAAATCTATGTATCTGGACTTAATTCATTCCGGGCCACTGTCTAGGTCATTACACATTTGAAAGATTAAAGTTCCGCTCCCAATTAAGATTTTCATGTGGTTCATTCACAAAGGAGTCATATTGACCAAAGATAACTTGCTAAAAAGAAGTTGGATCGGTAACTCTAGATGTTGTTTTTGTGACCACAATGAAATGATTAAACACCTCTTTCTTGACCGTCCACTTGCAAAATTATTATGGCGCTCAATTCATATAGCTTTTAACGTACACCCCCCAACGAGCATAAACACGTTATTTGGGACGTGGCTCAATAGAGTGGACTTATATACAGCGAAACATATTCGGATAGGGATATGTGCACTACTTTGCGCGATATGGAATACTAGAAATGATTTGATTTTTAATGGGGCAAACTTCACGATTTTTTTGCAGGTTATCTACAGACCTACAACGTGGATCCGTATGTGGTCATTATTCACTCATGTGGAATCCAGGGAGCTTTTGGTTATTGAGTGCAACCGTTGGGAGACGGTAGCACAGGCTATCTTCAGCCGATTTGGATGGCGAGCGGATAATAGGCTAGGTGTATAGGCATCGTAGCCTGCTCTGTTTTGCCGGATGTGGCATCTTTTTTATGTTTTCTTTTGTTTTGCATTTGGATTATGGGCCTCTTGTGACCCTAAGACTTTGGTATTCTATTTTTAATAAAATGGCTGCATGCATCGATTGATGTAGAGGCCAGGGGTTTTGCCTCCTTTTTCAAGAAAAATAATGAAAATATCATAAAAAAATTACATGACAATGGATGCCCCGTCTTATGATATGATTATACCAACCAACCTATTTTAGGACCTAATCCCTGTCCTCGCACTCACTCTTATTTTTGGCCATCCATTTTGCTGATATGGGCTTTTCTGGTCGTCAGATACAGTCACCTCCAACGCACCTTTTAATTGCTGGCCATCTGTCCTAATGAGTTTCTACTCCAGAGGCCAAAACCGAGTGGTAAATGGGGTCTATTTTCTCAGCCCATTTATCTAGGCAAAGGTCCAGACTAGCAATTTGTGTTCGCTTGAGTGATCCGTTAGAATGAGTTGTATAGAGATAGGAGAGTAGTTTAACTTGTAATCTTTCTCTCTTATCTCTTCTTCTGTTATTCCTCTCTGTAACCGATCGGGTCTCGATCTCCTCTTCTAGGTCGACCCTCCTTCCTTGTAAGCTACGGCATATCTCTTATATAATGCAATGCGGCCCAGACGAAGGGTTCAACGCTTCCCAACTTGTTTTACATGGTAACAGAGCCTCTTCCTCGATAGATCAGGAATAGATCGCATCTAGCTACCTCCCGCGACCGAGCACATGTCTACCACCTCTGCCGCCATGACGCCCAGCACCATGGGTGCGCTCACCACCTCCTCATCCTCCGCTTTTGCATCATCCTCCACCTCCACCAACACCTCCCTCCTCGGATCGCCACCCCAAGAGAAGCTGACGAGGGGAAACTTCCTGCTCCGGAAGGCCATCGTGCTGCCCCAGATCAAGGGCGCACAGATGGAGCACCACCTCGACGAGAAGAGCCCGGCACCGCCGGCCACACTCACCATCACCAAGGACGGCAAGGAAGAACAGGAGGTCAACTTTGCACGATCCCTCTGGTATGCACAGCAGCAGCAGCTCCAAGGATTCTTGATGGGTTCTCTTTCCCACGAGATCCTGGCACAGGTCGTGACGCTCCCGACGCCGGCCGAAGTATGGCGTGCCATCCATGCCATGTTTGCTGCCCAAAGCCAAGCTCAAGCAATCAACACCCGCATTGAGCTCATGAATCTTCAGAAAGGTAACATGACCATGGCTGAATATCTTGGAAAAATCAAAAGTCTTACAGATGAAGTAGCTTGCACTGCCGCCGAGCTCTCCGATCCGGAGATCGTGTCCAAGATCCTTGCCGGACTAGACATGGATTACAATCCTGTGGTCTCGGCCCTTGCTGCTCGGGTGGAACCGATCACCGTTCAGGAGCTGTACAGCCAGCTCTTGAGCTTCGACGCCCGCCTCAGCCTTCTCCACGGCGCCAACGTCCGTCAGTCCTCCGCAAACTCTGCCTCTCGTGGCCGTGGCCGTGGGCGTGGTCACCAGGGGCAACGCAGCGGTGGGCGTGGGCGCGGCCACAACGACTACAACAACAACAGCAGCAGCAGCTCCTACAACAACACCGGCAGTAGCAGCGGCTACACCAACAGGGCAGGGGGTGGCGGCTTCAAAACCAACAACAGCCACCGTCCCTCTTCCTCCCGTGCGCGTCCTCGATGCCAGCTCTGCAAGAAGGCGGGCCATGAAGTCATGGACTGCTGGCACCGGTATGATGAAAATTATGTCCCCGATGCTCGTCATGTTGCTGCAGCCATGCGTGAACAAGGAGGAGAAGGAGTTTGGTACATTGACTCTGGTGCAACGGATCATGTCACAAGTGAACTAGAGCAACTTGCACTCCGTGAACAGTACCATGGCAATGATCAAATTCACACCGCAAGCGGTGGAGGTATGGATATTCGACACATTGGTCAAGCTTTTATTAATTCCCCTACACTTAAACGTGATCTAGTCTTAAAAGATGTTCTTCATGTTCCTCAAGCCGACAAAAACCTTGCATCCATGTCTCGTTTAGCCAATGATAATAACATCTTCTTTGAAACTCACCCTCGTTACTTTTTTATAAAGGACCAGGCAACGAGGGAACTCCTCCATCACGGTAGATGCATTGGAGGTCTCTACCCCATCACATCCGGAGTACTTAGTCGCAAGCGTCGTCAAGTCTACTTCGTCATCAAGCCCTCTTTGGCAAGGTGGCATCAAAGATTAGGACATCCATCGTCGATCATAGTTAAACAAGTAGTCAATAAAGGTAATCTCTCATTGTCACATAGTCCAATTAGTGAGTCTATTTGTGAAGCTTGTCAATGTGCCAAGAGTCACCAACTCCCTTATCCCAAGTCGAATAGTGTATCTCATGCTCCTTTAGAACTTATTTTCAGTGATGTATGGGGTCATGCCAGAGATTCTTTTGGAAGAAAAAAATATTATGTCAGTTTCATTGATGACTATAGCAAGTTTACCTGGATTTATTTGCTCAAGTACAAATCTGAAGTTTTCTCTGTATTTCAAGAGTTCCAAAAACTTGTTGAAAGACACTTTGACAGAAAATTTTTGACAGTCCAAAGTGACTGGGGAGGGGAGTATGAAAAGCTCAACTCTTTCTTTCGTAGCATAGGCATTGAACATCATGTATCTTGCCCTCATGCTCACCAACAAAACGGCTCCGCTGAGCGGAAACATCGTCACATTGTTGAAGTTGGTCTCTATCTCCTTGCTCATGCTTCTATGCCTCTCAAGTATTGGGATGAAGCATTCATTACTGCCACCTATCTTATCAATCGTCTCCCTAGTAAAGTTATTGGCAACATCACTCCATTGGAGCGATTATATCATCAAAAACCTGACTACAATTATCTCAAAATATTTGGGTGTGCTTGCTATCCCAACCTACGTCCATACAATCGCCATAAACTTGAGCTTCGTTCCACTCAGTGTGTTTTTATTGGCTATAGCAATCTTCATAAAGTATACAAATGCCTAGAAGTTGCAACTGGACGGATTTATATTTCTCGCGATGTTGTTTTTCATGAAACCCTCTTTCCATTTGCCAAACTTCATCCCAACACCGGAGCCCTTCTTCGTGCTGAGATAGCACTCCTTCCAGATCACGGGGGTGAATTAACCTGGCAGCGGATCCCAACGCCGGATCCCAACGCCATAACTGACTGTGTGCAAAATTCCATCAAAAATAGTGGTTCTGATGATGCATGTGCAGGTTTGGGTCATCATTTTATGTGTGCAGGAAAGGACAAAAAACGGCACAGAAAATGCGGCTGATTCACCTGGCAGCGGCGGCGCGTGATCCGGTGCTGATCCTCGCGCCAGTCCTGACTCTGCTGTTGCGCGATCCGAGGCAGGTCGCCATGCAGCCAATCAGGCGGACGCCAGCGCGGACCCAGCCGGTCCCGAGGCGGATGTGGCCGACAGCCCGCACCGGGTGGACCCCGCCAGCCAACGCGCCAGCCCATGCACGGGAGAGACCACGTCTCCACGCGTCGCACGGCGCGCTAGGAGCCCGCGGATCGAGCCAGCCGCCGACAGCAGGGCGCCTGCGGGGCCAGGATCGCCCTCGGATCACGAGCCGGGATCCCCTGCAGATCCTGCGCGGCTATCCTCCTCGGATCAGGAGCCGGGATCTTCTGTGCCGGATCCTACAGAACCTCCTGCACCGGGATCTTCTGCGCCTACAGCACCAGCACCTTCTCGTCGGCACACTAGATCACAGTCAGGTATTATAAAGGACAAAGAATACACTGATGGTACGGTCAGGTATGACAGAGTTAAGCGTGCTTTTCTCAGTAGTATTGGTGAACCAACTCATTTGCATGATGCCCTTGCACATAAAGATTGGAAAGAAGCTATGGATCACGAATATGATGCACTCATGAAAAATAAAACATGGCATTTAGTACCAGCAAGTGTCGGTGTACTAAGTATTGGGCCATTAGTACCCCGTACCTGTGCACGGGCAGTTGTAGCCATACTTGCGGCCAGGCTTGTCAGGGAACAGTTGGGGGTTAATTCAAGTTATCGAAGAAACACCCAAGTCAAGGACCTGAGGATCAGCAAATAAGAAGAGCTGAAGACCGAAAGCCAGCCTCCCCGGCAAAATCTTGCCGGGGTGGCCTGCGAAGCCCGGCAAGATTTCGCGCCCGGCAAGATTCTGCGCCCGGCAAGATTCTGCCACGGTACCACCGCTTCAGCACAGCAACCAGCCTGACATTCTGGGTCCTTCTCTGGATGCGTGGCAGGGCGCCAGTGGAGGAGAGCTTAAGCGGTGCTGATGGGATGGCCCTTTTTTTCCATCCCCAAGAAAATGAGGACACCTAAACGGACACCTCACGGTGCATTAAATGCATTCGTCCTAATCCGTCAGTGGTTAGGTATGATGACCCTGTAGCTACTTTACACCTCAATGTATGTACATTTTGCCACTGTGGTGACCCCTTTGAACGTATAAAAGGAGGCCCAAGGCAACTGCTACAGGGGGGAAGGAGCTTCTGGCCCATCCTGCATGCGTAGCTGCTCTTTGAACATACTGTTCATCGCAAGCGCTCCTGGAGCCTGGGCTCAAGAACACTCTTAATAAAACAAGGCAGGAGTAGGGTTTTACGCTGATCAGCGGCCCGAACCTGGGTAAAATCACCCCGCGTCGATCGTTGGTTCTGCTCTTTGCGCATACCTCTCTCCCTGTCGAATCGTAAAGGGGTCCTTTGGGATCCCATAGGTGTCGTACGCCAACATTTTTGGCGCGCCAGGTAGGGGATTAAGGTTGCGCAAACCTGATCCAGTGATCGGCACCTTAGTTTCATCATCATCATCATCATCATGCCACCCAAGAAGAAGAGTGCCGCAACGGCGCAACCATCTACATCCGTTTTGCCTGTGCCCTCACGTACGGGTGGTGGCGTGGATGCAGAAGGAAGAGGTTTAGAGCCTCCACGGCGTTCCGGTGATCCAAACCAGGCGAGCGGCGTCGTTCGCAGCGGCAACGGCAACCCACACGCCGCTGGATCCAGAGATGGAGCTGTGTTGCCTACGAGCAGTGTAACGAACTCCAGAGATCGGAGGACGCCTTCTAAGACTCCCGCGCCGGCGCAAGCGTCATGGCCTTCCCAGGTCGTGTGCGATGAGCAGCGCCATGGCGCTGGTGGTTCAGGGCGTCCCCATGAAAAGACTTTTGCGCATCGATCCCAAGGTGTGCAGGCCCAGCATGCACGTCAAACCGCCGGTGGAAGTGGCGCGCGGTCGCGTGATCGTGACGGTGCTCCTTCTAACATTGTCAGGAGTCAGAGCACCTCACGTACCTCGCACCTGTCGCCGCCGCCTACGCCAGCGGAAGCTTTGGCATGTGCTCAGCTGCTCCTCGATTTCCCTCCCGCTCCGGAGAAGATGGAGGAGTGGCGATCTACTATCCAGAGTCTCATTGGCTTCATCAACAAGGATGGGCCGCAGCAGGCAGGGCCCTCGCAACGGCGGTCCATCGATCCGGCGCGAGCCGATGCGGAGAAGACTGGAGGCGGTGCGACCACGGTGCACTCCCCTCCACGACACTAGCGGCGGTCGACCACCCAGCGGACTGATGGCCATGATGATGATTCCACGGCATCGTCCGATCCACGGATGCGTCGCGACCAGCGCCAAGTTCTTCGGGAACGAAGCAAAGAGGACGCTCGAACTACCATCGAGCGGTGACGGGAAGCGCGCCATCAATCTGATAAGCACGCAGGACCCGCTGTCGAGAAGCCTGCGCCAGGGGACGCAGGCGACTTGCCTTACGAGGTAGGTTGTCCAGCGTTTACCCGTGAGCTGTGGTGAGTCCAGTGGCCCAATTCCCGAACCTTCAAGCCGGAGGTCCCGGAGAAATATGACGGCAAGACTCACCCCTCAGAGTTCTTGAGCATCTACACCATTGCGGTGCAGGCTGCCGGGGGCCGAGATGACAAGATACTTGCCAACTACTTCCCGTTGGTGCTCAAACCCAACGTCAGGTCGTGGTTGATGCATCTGCCGGAGAATTCTATTTCTTCTTGGTTAGATCTGTGCCATCAGTTTGTTGGCGCCTTTATTGGAGGCCACCAAGCTCCTAGCCAAGAGAGTGATTTGCATCTCCTCCCTCAAAAGGAGGGCGAACCCCTGCGCAAATTTATCCAGAGATTTAGCCGAGTGCAATACAATATTCTCGACGTTCACCCTGCCGCTGTTGTTAGCGCGTTTCATCAGAACGTGCGTAACCGCAAAATGCGTGAAGAGCTGGCGATAAACAAGGTCAGGAGTATTGCTGAGCTTTACGCTTTGGCCGACAAGTGCGCTCGGGCTGAAGAAGGGAGGAAACTCCCTGGCGAGGGTGTTGGCACAGGGGGCGAATCAGAAGATGAAGATGCTGCAACCCCGCCAAAGAAAGGCCGACGGCAGAACAAGAAGCGCAGAGGCAAGGCCGTGCTTGCTGTCGAGGAATCCGGCAACCTCGGCACCGCCAAGAAGGCCAACTTTGACGACCCCGGCAAGGAAGTTGCCGGGTGCGCCTCCTGCCAGGCCTTGGCAGCTGCCGACAAGTCGGAAAGCTCCGGCAAGCAGTATTGCAAGATCCATCGCACCAAGGGCCACGATCTCCAAAACTGCCTGCAAGTTGAGCAGCTTGTCGAGAAGCAGAGAGCTGAGTATGAAAGACGAGACAAGGAGAAGGCCCAAGACGGTGCTGACGGGTCCGGCAAGAAGCGCGGTGGCTGAGGGGGTTGCCGCGGCAAGGCCAAGCAACAGAGGGAGAGGCCCGCTCGAGGCCGTGACAAAGAAGAGGGTGATGATGATGATGAAGAAGATGACGAGTCCAGTGAGCACGAATTTCAGAAAGCTACAGAGGCCATGTGTATCGACGGAGGTGCCTCGTTGCATTCTTCCCACCATCGACTTAAACAGTGGGTGCGAGAGGTTAATGCAACGGAGCCATCATTCGATGCACGTAAACCCCTAAAGTGGTCCAACACGCCTATCATTTTCGACGCTGAGGATCACCCTGATCGCACAACCGCGGTCGGGTGCTTGCCATTGTTGGTCTCACCGACAATCCGCAACCTGAAGGTGACGAAAATGCTAGTTGACGGTGGGGCCGGACTGAACCTAATCTCGCCGGACGTGCTCAAGAGGCTCCAAATTCCTGATGAAGATCTCGAAGAAACGGGCACGTTTCAAGGGATCAATCCAGGAAGGACCCAGCCAAAAGGCAAGATTACGCTACCGGTGACATTTGGTAGCGAGCTCAACTACAGGACAGAGAAGGTAGTGTTTGATGTCGCCAAGATCCCTATGTCATACAATGGGATCCTTAGCCGCCCAGCACTGGCTAAGTTCATGGCGGCATCACACTATGCGTATAATGTGCTGAAGATGCCCGGGCCGTTGAGTGTCATCACTATCCACTCCGACAAAAAGGATGCACTCATTTGTGCCGACCAACTCTACCGGGAAGCAGTTGCAGCACCTGCCGTCAAGGCATCTGCTCCTGCCGCTGGAACTCCCGGGGGGAAGAAGAAGACCGGCAAGAATCTTGGCGCAAACTCCGGCAAGCGCACCTCCTCGGAGTGCTGCGCTTCCGTCGAGGACGCACCTGAGAGTTCCACCGGCAAGAACAAGAAACCCAAGGCTGCTCCACCAAAGATCAAGAAGGTGCCCATCAGGGAGGATGGAACGGGAGGAACTTTCACCATAAGTTCCACCCTAGATGACAAATAGGAAAGCGCGCTCATTGCCTTCCTGCGAGCGAATGTCGACGTGTTTGCATGGCAACCGTCTGACATCCCCGGTGTTCCCAGGGAGGTAATTGAGCACCACCATGCTGTCTGTCCTCACGCGCGGCCCGTCAAGCAGAGGGTCAGGAAGCAAGCCTTGGAGCGGCAAGAATTCATTGCCGAAGAAATCAGGAAGCTAGAAGCGGCAGGATTGGTCAGAGGAGTGCTTCACCCAACGTGGTTGGCCAATCCGGTTGTAGTGCGCAAGGCGAATGGGAAATGGAGGCTGTGTATTGATTATACAGACATCAATAAAGCCTGTCCAAAAGATCCCTTTCCCTTGCCGTGCATCGATCAGATTGTGAACTCCACTGCTGGTTGTGACCTACTGTCGTTCCTTGATGCTTACTCAGGGTACCATCAGATCTTCATGGCAAAAGAAGATGAAGAAAAGACCGCATTTATCACCCCATGTGGTACGTATTGTTTTATACGAATGCCTTTCGGGTTGAAAAGTGCTAGTTCTAAATTTGCGAGAGCGGTCCAAATTGGTTTTGAGCCTCAGCTCCATAGAAATATGGAGGCATACATGGATGACATAGTGGTCAAAACCAAGGACAAAGCGACGCTCATACAAGATTTAGAAGAAACATTTGCAAATCTACGCAAGATCAATTTAAAGCTCAATCCTGAGAAGTGCGTGTTTGGTGTTCCTTCCGGCAAGCTTCTCGGATTCTTTGTATCTCAACGAGGGATCGAAGCGAACCCCGACAAGATCAAAGCTATTGAGAAGATTGAAGCGCCAAGACACATCAAGGATGTACGTCGTCTTGCCGGCTGCGTTGCTGCCCTAAGCAGGTTTATCTCCAAATCTGCTGAGCGCGCCCTGCCCTTTTTCAAAATTTTGAAGAAGGCAGGTCCAATGAAATGGACTCTGGAAGCGGAGGCAGCGCTGCAAGATTTGAAGAAATACCTTTCTTCTCCGCCGACACTAGTCACGCCTAAACCACAAGAGCCGTTGCTGCTGTACCTGGCAGCGACAAATCAAGTGGTTAGTGCTGCGTTAGTGGCACAGAGAGAAGCTGATGAGGAGGCAACACCAGCGGCAGGACCGCCAAGTGACGCGGCGGGATCTTCCCCGACAAGGATTGGTCCCGGCAAGACAGGATCTGCGCAGTCAGAAGAACCAGTGCAAAAGAAAAAGATGGTGCAGCACCCAGTTTATTTTGTTAGCTCCCTTTTGCAAGGAGCTAGGTCAAGATACTCTGGTGTGCAGAAGTTGCTCTTTGGCCTTCTTATGGCATCGAGGAAGCTGCGCCATTATTTTCAAGCACATGAGATTACCATCGTCACTCGCTTTCCGTTGCACGGATTTTGCGAAATTCAGAGGCAACCGGCAGGATTGTGGAGTGGGCTTTGGAATTGTCAAGCTTTGGTCTCAAGTTTGAAAGTACTTCGACAATTCAGAGCAGGGCTTTGGCATAGTTCATTGCGGAATGGACCCCAATGCCAGACGAAGAGGTTCAAGAAACGACTCTCTCCGGCAAGGAAATTGATCAAGAATGGGTTATGTACTTTGACAGCGCTTTCTCGCTGCAAGGAGCCGGTGTTGGCGTGCTGCTTGTCGCACCCACCGGAGAGCACCTCAAGTATGTAATCCAGATGCATTCCCCCGGGAGAGTTCAACAAATAACACTGCGGAGTACGAGGGGCTGCTTGCCGGTCTCAGGATCACGGCAGACCTTGGTATCAAGAAGCTCGTCATCAGAGGCGATTCGCAGCTTGTTGTCAGGCAAGTTAACAAGAATTATCAGAGTCCATTGATGCAAGCTTACGTGGATGAAGTGAGAAAAATGGAAGAGCGCTTTGATGGTCTGCAAATGAAGCACATTCCTCGTGCCGAAAACAGCATTGCTGACGACCTGTCAAAGCGCGCTGCTCTCAAGTTGCCTGTGGAACCAGGAACTTTTGTGCTCCATTTGACTCAACCATCTATGGCACCATCAATGAGACAAGAAAAGAGAAGAAAGTTGAATTCTGGACAGTACTTTCCGGCAGAGCTCCCTGGAGCCGCCGGCAAGGAACTTGCCGGGATCAGCGACAAGCCTGCCGGGGAACGACAGGCTCCGGCGGAACCTCACGCTTTCGCTGTCGAGACAAATGTCCCCCCGGCGGAAGAGATGCCTTTAGTCCTAGCTGTCGAGCCCCAGGCTCCAGCATGGGCACAGCACATTGTCCATTTCCTTCAGACAGGAGAACTCCCTGAGGAGCAGGAAGAAGCGGAAAAAGTAGCCCGTCAGTCTACTATGTACCAGTTCGTCGATGACGTCCTGTACAGAAAGAGACCAAATGGTGTGAAATTGAAGTGCATTCCTCGGGAGGATGGACTAGAGCTGTTGGCAGAGATACATGGAGGCATATGTGGCTCTCACATAGGATCAAGAGCACTTGTCGGGAAAGCATTCCGGCAATGTTTCTTTTGGCCCACCGCTCTCCAGGATGCAACTACACTAGTAACCAAGTGTGAAGCGTGCCAGTTTCATTCGAAGAAATCACATCAGCCAGCTCAAACTCTTCAGACGATCCCTCTCTCCTGGCCATTTTCGGTCTGGGGGCTCGACATATTGGGCCCTTTCCCCCGTGCTACCGGGGGCTTTGAGTACTTGTACGTTGCGATCGACAAGTTCACAAAGTGGCCGGAGGTGGAAGCGGTGAGAAAGGTGACAGCACAATCAGCCGTCAAGTTCTTTAAAGGAATAGTTTGCCATTTTGGTGTGCCTAATAGGATCATCACCGACAACGGCACGCAATTCACAAGTCGCACCTTCATGCAGTACGTCCAAGACCTTGGCGGCAAATTTTTTTTTGCTTCTGTTGCTCACCCGAGAAGCAACGGCCAAGCAGAGAGGGCTAATGCTGAAGTGATGTGCGGTCTCAGGACCAGAACCTTTGACAAGCTGAGAAAATGCGGAAGACGCTGGATTGATGAGTTGCCGGTGGTTCTTTGGTCAATCAGAATGACACCAAATCGAGCCACCGGCCAGACGCCCTTCGCTCTGGTCTACGAAGCGGAAGCAGTTCTCCCCACGGAACTCATATACGGATCACCTCGAGTGCTCGCTTATGATGAGCTTGAGCAAGAGCAACTGCGGCAAGATGACGCTGTGCTCCTTGAGGAGAATCGTCTTCAGGCTGCTGTGCGAGCTGCACGCTACCAGCAAGCTTTGCGCCGCTACCATAGCCGCAAAGTTCATGCCCGAAGTCTTGAGGAAGGCGACCTTGTTCTTCAAGGGATTCAGTCCGCCAAGAATTCAAACAAGTTGACGCCAAAGTGGGAAGGCCCTTATCGGGTAGTACGAGTCACCAGGCCTGGCGCTGTCCGCCTGGAGACCGAAGATGGCGTTCCAGTGAGCAACTCCTAGAATATCGAGCATCTTCGCAAGTTCTACCCATAAGGCGCAGTTGCCGGGGGCCCCCGGCAACCACCTTTTTGTACAAGTCTTGCCGGCAAGGCATGTAATCCTTTGTACAAAGCCAGGCGCAGACCCTGAGCCCAGATGAATAAGTTTAAGTGTTGTGCATTCCCTTATCGTTTTCCATGTTTATATATATATATATATATATGCATGCTTGCCTAAGACGTTGTATGACACTTGTTCCCGGTAAGTATTAACGAACCGCCAAGGTTCCATATCTTTATTTTCTCTTCTTTCTTTTTCTCAAAAGATAGAAGGATTCCTCACGCGCACGTTTGCCGGGATGGAAGGAAGATATGAGTACCAGTTGGCGACGTTCAGAATTGACGCCTTACCGGAGGAAGAACAGTGACATAAAGCTAAGTTATAAAACTTAAAGCAAGTTTCTTTTATTACAAAGTTATTTTCCTTAGATGATTCCAACTTTTGTATGGAAAACCTGCACGCGAAGGAACCCTTGTCGTAATCGGTTGCGCCCTTATTTTGTTTCGAGTCTGCTCAACAATTTAAGTGGCAGCACTGAGAACGCCAAGGTGTCTTGCCGGCCGCTGCACCTCCAGCAGGCTGCTGAAGTTCCGCACCCAGCGCTCGCGGCAGGTTGCGCGCCGGCAAGTTTTCAGTAAGCGTAGGGTGTACTCCGCACATAAAGGAATCAGACAAGAGAAATAGCATGCAGATACCCAAACATACGCAAGTTATATTACATCAATAAGTTGCCGCAGTTCTAACACAAGACTTGATTGTCTTTTGGCATGGAATGGTGGCGACAGGGAAAAATGAGGCAGCTAGTCCCTGCGTTGGCCCTCGACCCTCTTGATCGAATCTACCTTCTCAAGGATGGGCGCGACAAGCTCCTCAAGCGCTTTGAGATCTGCATCCTTCGGCAAGCGGTCGAGCACGTTGGTGAGATCAACACCAGGGTTCTTATGCACCACCTTGACGAGTACCTTGCGGAGGACGGCCCGACAAAGTTTGCGGGATTCATTGGCCAGTTGGGTCGCTCGGTTGGACCGTAGCAGCTTCAAAGCGTCAATGATGCTTTCAAAGAACATGGTCAACCTGGTGCTCGAAGATATCCTTTCTTCGGAGGAATACCTGAAGTTTTGCAGGCCATCCTGGCTCATGGTTGACAATTGTGCTGTGACCCTCTCCGCGGTGTCGACAAGGTGATCAGTCCAGATTTTCACACCCTTTTCATAGTCAATTTGGGCGGCGGCAGCGCTCTTAAGCAAGTTCTTCTCATCCTGAAGATCTTTGCTTAGGGCCTTCTCGCGGGCCCTGCCGTCCTTAAGAGACTTCTCCAGCGTGGTCAGCTTTAGCCTCAGATCGGCAATGGCATCGTTGGCTGAAGAGAGCTGCTTGGTCTTGTCTTACATGGCAACTTGCATCTCCGCCAGGCTGTGGAGAGTTTTCTCCCTGTCCCCCTTGAGCGTCGAGAGCTCCTTGCCGTGTTTTTCAAGATCCACCTCCAGCTTCTTCACTTTGTCGCTCAGCTCGTTCTTGGCAGCCTCTGCAGCCTCGGCAGCATCGACGACCTCTTTGAGCTCCGGCGTGATCTACAGTTAGAGCTTCGAGCGCCTCCTTGTGCTTTTGCTCCAGCTCCTGGATCCGCTGCGCGACAAGCTTATCGATCTCCTCGTCTTTGCCGTGAAGCTTGGCGGCGAGCGCCTGCTCACGTGCAGCAAGGTCTTCCTCGTGGGCATCAAGCGCAATGCGACGCTCCGTCAGGAGAGCATCTTCAACGGCAGTTCTTTGTGCAGCTTCCTCTTGCGCCTTCTCCATGTCAGATTGTTTCAAGAGGAGCTCCGTCCAGCTTTGGCTCACTTGTTCCCGGCTGGCAGTCAACTCCTGAAGGGCCTCGGCATACCAGATCTGCATCTGCTCAACGCGCTTCTGAAAATCTGCCTCGGCTGCTTCGACAACTGCCATTCTGGAATTTGCTTTCTCTTTTCGAGCACGGTGGAGTGCTTGGAGCTTGCGGAAATTTTCGCCCATGTCCTGGAGGAGCTGATCCTCTTCAGATTTGCCACTGCTGGCGCTTGGATCATCAACGATTTCGAGCCCGGCAGTGGCGATGATTTCTTCATCGAAGGTTTCCCCTTCAGTCGGCGTTTTAATATTTGCCGTGCCCGGCAAGTTGATGAATAAGTTGTCGCCAACCTTGAGATATTTGCTCGATGAGGGAGCTTCGGATGTCGATGGTTGGTCCTCGATGTTCGTCTCGCCGGTGGCTGGGGGCTCTGTGGCCGATGTAGCGCCTGGCGCTCCTGCGGCAGGAATGCCGTCAGTGTGGTCATCAGTCTCCTCGCCGGCCCTCTCGGCAGATTCCTTGGTGGCTTCCTCGGCAACAGTTTCGCTGACCTCGATAGTGGCATCTTTGGCGGCCTCACTAGCGGCGATCCTGTCAGCTTCGGCGGCGGCGTCTCTGGCGGTCTCCTCGATGACAACATCGACATCCATGTGTTCCATCACAGAGAATTCTGGAGGACGAAGGAAGGAAACAAAATAAGATCAAGATTGAAGTTCAAGAAGGCAAAAAGAAAGAAAGATAAAGAAGAGGATAGCAAGCGCTCTAAGGCAAACAGTTACCTGCGTCGAGTTGTTGAGAGGTGGCCTCGCCCCTCCCGGCAACGTTGGCTGCCGGGGAAATGTTGCCGGTACCCATGCGTACCGGCTCCTCCTCAACCAAGATAGGCTTGTCGGTGGTAACTCTTGCCGGGGATGCGCTTGTGAGCGGCGCGGTAGACGAAGGCGGCACGACGGGGGTGGTTTCCACCTCTCCCTGTTGCTATTCTTCTCCTGCAAGCCCGAAGATATCAGCGGCAAGGGTAAAAACCTCAGCGCCTGCCAGTGGGAAACGAGTGGAGAACTCACACTGGGGGTTGCGCTGGGGGCTGCATTGAGGGCTGAGCCCCGGGCTGACGACGACAATTTCCGGCGCGCTCGTAGAGCCAACCGGGAGCTCGTCACCCATGGAAGTCCTCGACCTCTTCGCCGCCCTTTCCGCCAAGGTTTCTGCATCGCTGCAGAGACAAGACAAAGCAAGGCTATGAGATTACTCCGAAATTTGGGAGATAAAGGCTATGACAGGATACTTACTCTTCCTCTTCTCGTTCTAGGCTAAGGCCGGAGATGTCGAAATCGACCTCTGTTGCAGTGTCCGTGTGAGGGGCGGAGGAGGGGTCCTGGGTCGCTTGGCTGTAGCAGGCGTGGGGGATTGGCGTGATTCCGCCACCTCAGCCTCCGGTGCGGTTGTGTGAGACGCCCCTGCCGCCTCAGCAGTTGCCGCAGGTGCGGGTCTCACACGCCGCGCAGGTTGCTGTCGAACTCCTTGCCGCGGCGCAGTCTTGCCGGCCGCCTTCTTGCCGGGAGCCTCGCTGCTCGAAGAGGGTTGGCTAGCCGCGATGCCAGAAGCGGCCTTTCGAAGAACGCGCTTAGTCTTCTTCGGAGCTGGGGGCTCCTCCTGTGGCTCTTCTTCAGCTACGTCTTCGTCGGACGAGCCCTCGGCGGCCGCGCTGCTCTGTTCCCTGGCAGCCTCAGCCTCCCCAGCAAGATTTTCTTCCATCACAACATCCGCATCGCTGGTTTCCCATTCTGTGAAACTGACATTGCCGGCCTCCGCGGCAAGATTCGCTTATTCCACCCTAGTGGCAATATACGCCACTTCTTCGTCAGTGGTGGCGCGAATGAGGTCTGTCTCTTCCCGGATGGCCCTCTTCGACAAGTTGTCGAAGAACTTTTGTGCTTCCTCCTTGGTTGGCTCGGCCCAAGTCGCGTCAAGACCATGGGCGTTGAACATTGGCATGATGGCAATGATTGACCCCAGGGCGGAGTTGTTGCACAAAGGGACAATTCTTGCCGGCAACCGATGTTTGTCATCGCGCTGGAATAGTTTGTGGCGGAGAGCGCCGAGCTGCATGGTCGTCAAATTGTTGTTCAATCCAGGGCGCAGCCTCATGATGCCCGCTGTGTTCTGGTACTCCCAAGCTGGTCTTCCCTTGCTCTGTAGGGGGGCGATGCGGCGGCGGAGGAAATCGAAGCCAATCATCTCCATTGTGAGCCCGGCAGCTTTCAGGCGAAGGATCCTGGTGGTGGCGATCGTGAGCCTCTCGTCCTCCGCGGCGAGATCGCTCCAGTCACTGCCGCTGACCGCCTTCTGCTGTCGAGGCAAATAGAACGGGTGGGGATCTACTTCCTTGATCCAGCACCACTCAGACCGCCATTCATCCCACTTCTCGCGGTAGACCCCATCTGGGTATATCTCCTTATTCCAAGCCCGTGGAATCCAGGCGATAGAACCGGAAAGGTCCTCCCCCTTTTGGATGCGAGGAATAAAGTAATGGCGGAAGAGGGCGGTGTTGGGAACTACTCCGGCAAAGTTTTCGCAAAGATGAGCGAAGACGGACATGCACATTATGGCGTTCGGCGTGGAATCAAGAAGATGGAAGCCGTATGTGTACATAATGTCGTTGAAGAAGTCAGAGAATGGAGGACAGAGTCCGCAATAGAAATAAGCGGTGAAGAAGCGATATCTGTCAGGTCCGCTCTTGGAACAAGAACCTGGAATCACGCGAGTTGCGGGGTGAGCTTGTGTCTCCTTCGCCCACATGCACTGGTACCGGTTCTTCAAGGCCCTCGCATCGAGCGTCGGAGCGAAGACGACGTACTTCTTCCGCATCTTCACCAGCTCGCTCTCCGGAACATCGGCCTTCGTCTCCTTGCTCTTGCCTTTGCCCTTGCTAGCCTTGGGCGGCATGGTGATTGTGAAGGCGGAAGCTGAGGATAGAGCGGGTGCGGAAGCGAAGAGCGGATAAGGAGAAGTCTGGCTTTGAGCTCGAGAAGGGGAAGATAATGGTGGAGTCCAGATTGAGAAGAAGAGGGGGTAAATAGGCTGCGCCTCTGCAGTTTCCCTTTTTATGGGGAAGGAGCGAGGCCGCCTCTTTTACTCCCTAATGTAAATACGCCTCTGCAGGCGCGCTGCAGCTGCAGCCTTTCAGCGCACGCTTCCCACGTCACGCATTTAGCGCGCGTAGTGGGGGGCATAGTAAGTGGGATATTTACGAGCAGTTAATCCCCTGCCACGTATGCCCGTGCACTGTTTGGGCCTAGCCCAACAACGCCTCGCACTCGTGTGTGGCCTAGGCCCGGGGGCTCCTGTCGGTGTACTAAGTATTGGGCCATTAGTACCCCGTACCTGTGCACGGGCAGTTGTAGCCATACTCGCGGCCAGGCTTGTCGGGGAACAGTTGGGGGTTAAGTCAAGTTATCGAAAAAACACCCAAGTCAAGGATCTGAGGATCAGCAAATAAGAAGAGATGAAGACCGAAAGCCAGCCTCCCCGGCAAGATCTTGCCGGGGTGGCCTGCGAAGCCCGGCAAGATTTCGCGCCCGGCAAGATTCTGCCACTGTACCACCGCTTCAGCACAGCAACCAGGCTGCCATTCTGGGTCCTTCTCTGGATGCGTGGCAGGGCGCCAGTGGAGGAGAGCTTAAGCGGTGCTGATGGGATGGCCCTTTTTTTTCATCCCCAAGAAAATGAGGACACCTAAACGGACACCTCACGGTGCATTAAATGCATTCGTCCTAATCCATCAGTGGTTAGGTATAATGACCCTGTAGCTACTTTACACCTCAATGTATGTACATTTTTCCACTGTGGTGACCCCTTTGAACGTATAAAAGGAGGCCCAAGGCAACTGCTACAGGGGGAAGGAGCTTCTGGCCCATCCTGCATGCGTAGCTGCTCTTTGAACATACTGTTCATCGCAAGCGCTCCTGTAGCCTGAGCTCAAGAATACTCTTAATAAAACAAGGCAGGAGTAGGGTTTTACGCTGATCAGCGGCCCGAACCTGGGTAAAATCACCCCGCGTCGATCATTGGTTCTGCTCTTTGTGCATACCTCTCTCCCTGCCAAATCGTAAAGGGGTCCTTTGGGATCCCATAGGTGTCGTACGCCGACACCGAGGCAGGGTCACAATGTCATAGATTGTAAATGGGTATACAAGATAAAGAGAAAATCTGTTGGAAGCATAGACAGATACAAGGCTAGACTAGTTGCCAAAGGTTTCAAACAGAGGTTTGGTATTGATTATGAAGATACATTTAGTCCTGTTGTTAAGTCAGCTACTATTCGACTTGTACTGTCTATTGCTATTTCCAGAGGGTGGAGTTTACGACAGCTAGATGTTCAGAACGCGTTTCTTCATGGTGTTCTTGAGGAAGAAGTGTTCATGCGGCAACCACCAGGATTTGAGGACCAGCACCACATTATGTCTGTAAGTTGGATAAAGCTTTGTATGGTTTGAAACAGGCCCCGAGAGCTTGGTACTCAAGATTGAACATGCAACTACAACAACTTGGGTTTACACCATCTAAAGCAGACACCTCATTGTTTTTTTACCATAGAGACAATATCACTATATTTGTGCTTGTCTATGTTGATGATATAATTGTTGCTAGTTCAAGTGCACATGCTACCACTTGTTTGCTTAAAGATCTGAAGTTGGAGTTCTCTCAAGGACTTAGGTGATCTTCATTACTTTCTTGGCATAGAAGTTAATCAGATAAAGGATGGTATACTTCTCACACAGGAAAAATACACCACTGAAATACTCAGGAGAGTAGGATTGGAAAATTGCAAACCTGTGAGTACACCAATTTCAACTTCAGAAAAACTTACAGTTGAAAGTGGAGAGGCACTTGGACCAGAAGATGCAACAAAATACAGAAGTGTTGTTGGTGCTTTACAATATTTGACTCTTACTCGTCCTGATATTTCGTACTCTGTCAATAAGGTATGTCAATATTTACATGCACCTAGAACAACTCACTGGACTGCAGTAAAAGCGATTTTAAGGTATCTTAAATATTCAGAAGGCCTTGGACTTCAGATTACCAAGTCATTGTCTATGCTTGTTACTGCATATTCTGATGCAGACTGGGCAGGATGTGCTGATGACAGAAGGTCCACAGATGGTTTTGCTGTGTTTCTGGGAACAAATCTTGTGTCATGGAGTGCAAGAAAACAGGCCACTGTCTCTAGATCAAGTACAGAGGCTGAGTATAAAGCTCTGGCTAATGCTACAGCTGAGGTAATGTGGATACAGATTTTGCTATATGAGCTTGGAATCAAGGCTCCACAGGCTGCGAGATTATGGTGTGATAATATTGGTGCAACCTATCTCTCAGCTAATCCTGTTTTCCATGCACGCACCAAACATATTGAAGTTGATTTTCACTTTGTCAGAGAGAGAATAGCTCGAAAGCTACTTGATATTCGCTTTATACCAACTGGAGATCAACTTGCTGATGGCTTCACAAAACCTCTTACTACGGGAAGGTTGAATGAGTTCAAGAACAATCTTAACCTTGGTAAAGTTCATTCGGTTCAGATTGAGGGGGAGTGTTAGAATGAGTTGTATAGAGATAGGAGAGTAGTTTAACTTGTAATCTTTCTCTCTTATCTCTTCTTCTGTTATTCCTCTCTGTAACCGATCGGGTCTCGATCTCCTCTTCTAGGTCGACCCTCCTTCCTTGTAAGCTACGGCATATCTCTTATATAATGCAATGCGGCCCAGACGAAGGGTTCAACGCTTCCCAACTCGTTTTACATGATCCAGCCGAGGCGCTCAATGGAGATGGGACTACTATGGAGGTATGGAACATAATTGGTTACCTAGAGATTTCAACATGAGGCCTATTGTTTTTACATCCCCTAACTCGCCTAGATATGTTAGTGAACTAATGCTAACAAATATGGCATCATGAGACCGGGAGAAAATACACCAACACTTCATTGTGGTGGATGCCGAGACCATTTCGTCAATACAACTATGGACGAAAAAGATGGAGAATTTTTGGTCGTGGAATTTTGAGAAGAAAGGAGTATTCGCTGTATGCTCTGCGTATCACATGTTAGTTCACACAAAATTCAGGCATGAACCTTGGTTGGAGGAGAGAGCGGGGAATTCGAATTCTGTGCGTAATGAGAAGAGTTGGAGGGAGATGTGGAAGGTGCAGGTTCCTTTGAAGATTAAGATTTTCCTTTTGGCATCTGGCACAACAATCATTGGCAACGACAGACCTTTTGTATCACCGACATATGGCGACAATGCCTAGTTGTGGACTGTGTGGAGCAGCAGAATCGTGGCAACACTCTTTGCTTGATTGCAACATGGCACGGTGTGTCTGGGCACTTGTCGACCAAAGCTTGGTGGAAACAATGACTTAAATCAGAGAACAATGTGCTCGCTGCTTGATTTTCTCTCTCGTGGACATATTATCGCATTGGATTTTGTGGTAATGTTGGTCATTTTATGGGAAATTTGGCATGCTAGACGAAAGGCTTTGCATGAGAATGAGTTCCAGAGCCCGCAGGCTACTCATATGTTCATCAAAAACTATTTGACTGATCTTCAAATGGTCATGCCACAAGGAACGACGACACAACATGTGGTGCGCTCCGCTAGTGCTCAAGCTAAGTGGAAGCCACCATCGAGGGAGTTGCAAAAAAAAAAAAGTTGATGGAGCAACCTCAAGCCGCTCTAGATGAGGAGCGTTTAGTGCTGTCTGTAGAGACTCATTAGGCACATATATATGTGGGTGCCTCGTCATAGACAATCCATGGGGTAACTGACCCTGCGACCCTCGAAGCACTTGCATACTGGGAAGCCCTAGCGTTGGCGGCTGATCTCTCACTCCACCATCTAGAAGTAGCGACTACCTAAGTAGTAAAGGACTTTCTCAAAAAAAAAAGTAGTAAAGGACATTAAAGACGGAGTCGGTGGTCTACACCGGAATATTATTCAGGAGATAACGTCTTCATTGTCGGAGTTTCAGTCCTGCACTTTCTCCTTCGAGGGAAGGGAATCAAATTCCGAGGCACACCACCCCGCTGAATATGCTCCAGGTCATAGAGCATCTCCACCCGTCCCCCCAAGAGCCCCACCAGGACCACTTTTTCTCTCGCCGTCAATCAAAAATCCTCCCACTCGCGCCCACAAAGCCCCACTTTTCGCCGGATTTGAAGAAAATTGACGCCGGCAAACCCACCCCAAACCCAGCCCCCTGGGGGCAGCTGGGCGTGCCGGCGATTCCTTTTTCTTGCGGTTGGCCCACCGTCAGCCTCCCACCTCCCTCTCTCCTCTCTTTTCATCTGGGACCCACCCACGTGCCCTCACCCTCTCTCCTCTCTTTTCCTCTCTCCTCTCCCATGCCCCTCTCTCTCTCGAGCGCGCCGACGAAGCCTGCAGTGGCCGTGACCAGCACGGAGATGCCGCCGTCCCGGCGCGGCTTGGCGCTCCGCCGTATCTCCTTCTCCCGGCGCGGCTTGACCAGCAAGGAGAGCAGCATCCGGAGGCGGCCAGGCAGTGGGGCAGCGAGGTCGCGTGGCCGGCGTCCGGCATGCTCGACGAGGTCGCCTGGGGCGGATGCTCCGCAGGCTCGCCGGCGTGAGGGC
Source organism: Thinopyrum elongatum (assembly GCA_011799875.1). NCBI lineage: Eukaryota > Viridiplantae > Streptophyta > Magnoliopsida > Poales > Poaceae > Thinopyrum > Thinopyrum elongatum. The sequence goes on along the minus strand of CM022297.1, from coordinate 449,635,054 downwards.
TTGGCCGGATGCGGCACACCGGCGCGCATCCGCGGCCGCGCGTGCGCTCCAGGACGTGCTCCAGGGTGCGGCACACCGGCACGCATCCGCGGCCTCTGCACACCGGCGCGCGGACGGGGAGGCGCGGGGTCGGCGCGGCGCACGCGTGGCCGGCGAGCGGACGGGGCACTCCGGCGCTCGCGCGGACCTGCACGAGCTCGTGGAGTTCATGTTGTGGGCATCGGACGACCGCGTGATGCGCCACCTGAACCTCCTCTGTGCGCGACCAGGGAGGAGGCCGTCGCGCAGATCAGCGCCACCGTGCTCTCGCCGGCGGATCCTCGCGCTCCCGCCGCTGCTCTCCTCTCCAGCAGCTGTCCAGCTCGACCATCGTTGATGAGCACCACCACGCCCACAACCTGTTTGGTTGAATGACAGGCAAGAATAGACCAAAAAAAAAGAAAAAAAAGGCTATCGCCTGGGAGGACGGCCGGGAGAGTTTGCCCCCCAGAGCAAAAACTGTCGCCGGGGCAACCCAGGACGGCGAAAAAACGCCTCCTGGGGGCGCAACGAGTGGAGATGCTCTTACTGTAGGAAGACATATTTGGCGGCTGTTGCAGCCTCCTGCTGTTGGCTGTATTTCGATGAGCATTGTCGTTGATTAATAAAGAGGGCGTTTTTAGACTTAAAAAAAGCGAAGGAGCTCGATACAGAGGAGGATGCATGCGACCCGGGGGTACAGAGGATGCTGTGATCGAGGCGAGGCGAGGCGCGCGAGGGATTCAACTGCGGCCAGCCGCGAGGGGAATCCCGCAAAGGCACGGGATGCGGGTCCAGCCGAGCTGCCGAGGCACCCGAGGGTATGTACGCGAGGCCAGGCGCGCGAGGGGATCTAGCCGAGCTGAGGCATGCCAAGGGATGATGGGCAGAATCAGATCGATTGGTCTCTGTCAGAGAAGGTAAACGGGCTCGATTTAGCCTGACGCGCGGGATGGGGGCGACTCGGGGAACGCTCGATCCAGCAGACGCGAGCGATCCATCTACGAGGGGATCCAACCAACGCTGGCGATTCCATACCAACCCATCGTCTGACAATCGTTTGTGAACGATTTTCAGATGACACAAAACTACAGCCATTCATCACATATGTTTTGCAGGCAACAGCCGTTGATGGGAGCATCATGCAACAATCGCGTGCACAACAATCCCGTGAGCGAAAATGCTAAGCTGTGATTTCGGTAATTGGAGACTTAGAGTTATTAATTCGGCGCCATTCCAGCGAGGAATGAAGAAACTGTTCCTACAGGCTATGATCTCGCCGGCAGCTGGAGGTGGAGGTGTGTTAGAATTGTGTTGTGTACACTTCTTTCAATTCGCTATGCTACATATGCTCCATCCCCTTTTCATATTGTACAAGTGCATGCTTTAGTCAATGCAATCAAAACACCGATCTGATAAAAGAGACTAGACAATACATTTATATGTCAACACATATGACAAAAGCAGCCCCAGTAAGCCCTTGTTCTTCACTAGCTAGATTACTCCTCATGTAACCCACAGGCAACGGTGAACAAACTACCCGCAAAAAGAACAACGAACAAACTAGAACATAAGAGCACGCATTGCTGCACCTGTTCATCATTCTAAGGAAATAATTGTATAATTAATTCGGAATGTTAAAAAAAAACAGGAACTCCATATGATGTATACTCATTGTGTAAACTAACGGGTAGAGACAACAATGGTTGAGGAAAGATTGTATGCAAGAATTGTCAATCACAGGAGAAGGAAGTTGTAATTGTTCTCTTTAATGACACATAGCAGGGCTGTTGCACAGCAAATGAACATACAATAGCAACTTGGAGCAATAACGATACCTTGTGTTCCAATATGGTTTGTGAGTGTAGATAAACGATAATAAAAAATATTGTTAACAAATTACATGACAATGGAGTTCCCCTTCTTGTTACATTTATAATGCTTCATCTGCCACGGGTCAACAGTGAAAGAACAACAAACAGAGTAATGGGAAGGCTAGTGACGACCTCAATCAAATTCAAGATGGTCTCTAGTACTACAATTGCAGCTCAAACTAAGTGGACTCTCATCGTCCAAATTATAGGAATGTTGGTAGGCTTCAGCAAAATAACACGCTATGCCAAACCCGCAGAAACCAAACTGCAATGTTTTGTCACCAAATTGTACTATTACGAGAACACCATTTTTCATTATTCAGTAAGTTTGGAAAACAACTACACAGACACATCAGAGATTGGGAGTGCAAAGCTGCAAAGCCTGGCCTCTCATCTCCTCATCAGAGTCTGCAGGGCGAAGTGCTTGCTCTCTCCTCATCTCTCTACTAAATCCTGATTGGACCAGTGCACGACACCGCGTCCCACTTCCTCGGGGCAAGCTGTTGGACGAGATTGATGGTCTCGACAAGCATCACAGACATGTTGGGCAGACGACGTCAGGTTGTATGGTTGGTCCAATCGCGGGTTCCTATGCGAGCTCTTGGGTGAGTGCCACCATTTGAGCGGGATGGGAAGGCCCTTTTCGGTAGTGCATGGATGGTGGTGTGGAACATCCTGTTGAGAATCGTTGCATGGAAAATAATTTTTTTTTACGCACACGCAATGATCTATTCATGGAGATGCATAGCAATGAGGGGGAGAGTGTGTCTACGTACCCTCGTACACCGTAAGCGAAAGCGTTTCACAACGCGGTTGATGTAGTCGAACTTTTTTCGCGCTTCAACCGATCTAGTACCGAACACACGGCACCTTCGTGTTCTGCACACGTTCAGTTCGGTGATGTCCTCGCCTTCTTGATCCAGCAAGACGGGCGGAGTAGTAGATGAATTCCGTCAGCACGACGGCGTGGTGACGGTGATGATAAAGTGATCTCCGCAGGGCTTCGCCTAAGCACCACGAAAATATGACCGAGGGAGTAAACGGTGGACGGGGACGCCGCACACGGCTAAGATAATGTTGTGTCCCCTCCCCACATATATATAGATGGGAGGGGAGGAGGCAGCCCCTAGGGCGCCCCAAGAGACCTGGCGGCAGCCCTAGGGCTGCTGCCTTGCCCTACGCCCCCCCCTTTCCTTGTAAGAAGGGGGAAGGAAAGAGGGGGGGGGGGGGGGGGGGGGGGGGGGGGGGGGGGGGGGGGAGAGGGAAGGAAGGGGGAGTCCTACTCCACACTTTTCTTTCCCTCCCCTCTTTCCTTCTCCTCCTCATAGGGCTGGCCTGTATAGGGGCGCACCAGCCCCTTGTGGGCTGGTGTGTTCCCTCTCTTGGCCCATAAGGCCCATATCTTTGCCGGGGTTGCCCGAAACTCCTTCCGGTGACCCGATAAGTACCCGGTACCCCCGAAACACTTCCGGTGTCCGAATACCATCGTCCTATATATCAATCTTTACCTCTCGACCATTTCGAGACTCCTCGTCATGTCCGTGATCTCATTCGGGACTCCGAACAACATTCGGTCACCAAATCACATAACTCATATAATACTATATCGTCAACGAACGTTAAGCGTGCGGACCCTACGGGTTCGAGAACTACGTAGACATGACCGAGACACCTCTCCGGTCAATAACCAATAGCGGAACCTGGATGCCCATATTGGCTCCTACATATTCTACAAAGATCTTTATCGGTCGAACCGTTATGACAACATATGTAATTCCTTTTGTCTATCGGTATGTTACTTGCCCGAGATTCGATCGTCGGTATCTTCATACCTAGTTCAATCTCATTACCGGCAAGTCTGTTTACTCGTTCCGTAATACATCACCTCGTGACCAACTCCTTAGTCGTTTGCTTGCAAGCTTGTGATGTGTATTACCGAGAGGGCCCAGAGATACCTCTCCGATACTCGGAGCGACAAATCCTAATCTCGATCTATGCCAACTCAACAAACATCTTCGGAGATAGCTGTAGAGCATCTTTATAATCACCCAGTTACGTTATGACGTTTGATAGCACACAAGGCATTCCTCCGGTATCCGGGAGTTGCATAATCTCATAGTCGAAGGAATATGTATTTGACATGAAGAAAACAATAGCAATAAAACTGAACGATCATTATGCTAAGCTAACGGATGGGTCTTGTCCATCACATCATTCTCCTAATGATGTGATCCCGTTATCAAATGACAACTCATGTCAATGGTTAGGAAACCTTAACCATCTTTGATCAACGAGCTAGTCTAGTAGAGGCTTACTAGGGATACAGTGTTTGTTTATGTATTCACACATGTATTAAGGTTTCCGATCAATACAATTCTAGCATGAATAATAAACCTTTATCATGAATAAGAAAATATAAAATAATAACTTTATTATTGCCTCTAGGGCATATTTCCTTCACATCCGACCTCTCTGAGGGCACATCAAGGCACACCATTATCCTCTACCTTGGTCTCATTGCTTCAGTGGTCGAGTGTCATCATTTTCAACTTGTGTGTGTCCTTTTATTTGCCGTTTGCTAGTTCTTTCATGGTTTTTGCAAGCTTATTTCTTGTGTACCTTGTATATTGTCAACTCATTTAGGGTCCTATTAATTTCAAGTCGGGAAAAATGCCTTTTGTCTAAGAAGACAAACAACGGCCATTCGTAGCTGGTTACGGAGATGCGTTGCCACTGTAGATGTGACGTTTTGAGAGTTTCTCTTGGGTCAAATAGTCTTTGTAATCTGACTTGAAACATATCCATAATGTTCCTCTTCCATAATGCTCTGTCTTTTGTAGTGCAGTGCATGGAATTGTTGAGTCGACTTGTGTTCAGATAGATGGAGTCAAGTGTATGATGTGGTTGCGTAGTGTCCAAACCACTTTATGGTACCTATAAATCTATCTATCCACCAAACCTACTTCTCTTTATAAACCCTACGAATTAAGATGAATAAATATCTACTGCAGATAAATTTCATTCAATGAGTAAATCCATACCAACTTGTCTGACATATAGTGCATTTTCTCTCTCTACATATGTCTTCCAAGGATACCATGCAACAAGTGGCCCATGTAGTGAAGCTAGCAAACGATGCAACATATTATTTTCTTGTCTTGTGTTGGATTTTGCATCCCCCTCACCTAAATATCACATATTTGAGAGATAAAAAATTCAGGAATATGACTATACAATAACTTCGGGATGAGAGGCATTGGGAAAACAATTCAGCCTATCGCCTTCTTTTCATCATGAGAGTTTCTCTTCGGCTTAAAACTGATGAGTTTTAGGTATCCAGTCAATCTCCTCGGCAGTATCGATCTTCATTTTCTAGATTCGGCATCAACGAGGCCCACATGTACACTCCTTACATCTAGGAATTTTTCTAGCATGGGAACGGCTGCAGCCAAAGCTTAATCTACTGACTTACTTCCTCAATGTGGACATCACCTGGACCACGTTGAGGTCCAGTGACTTCTTCCTCAATGCGGGCATCACCTGGATCAATCGGTCGAAGGAGGGCAGCGTGCTTGACTTGAATAGTCTGTTATAAGGCGGTTGCCTCCATGAGCCCAAGATCATCGATGCAAATAGGCACCACCGGGGGACCATCTCATGTTTACTACATTAATCGTGTGCTTATTGACATGTTTTGAGATTATCCCATTTCAGTGTGGATGGAACATTAGGAGTATTTTGATGTAGGCCACTTAAGCTAAACCTGGATTTGAATCCAGATCCTCCTACCCAAACATGCTCTTATGGTTCCAATAGGCAAATATCAAAGAATAAAATGCATCCAGGCACGTTGTATATATGTCAACTTTGTAAATGAGAATCTCACTACATCAACAACACAATAATCAGTCGAACAATCAGACACAAGAGTTCCCTTTATTTGACACTTCCAAAGCAAGAAAAATACAATGTTTGTAGAAGTATATACCGTGTGCTTCACACAAAGCATCAATGGTTTATCAATGTACATATACAAAATACCAAGAGAAATTTCAACCTCCATAAAAACTCTGAGAAAACGACACTTTGATGTCACATAGTTGGGCCAATCAGGGGCGGAGCCAATGTACAGTTGTTGGGTTCAGGTGAACCCAATAAAATTTGCCAGCGACGTGCATATATGTGCATATATGTACGACTTATTTGGAATGAACCCAATAGAAAATGAAGCCTGACCCCATCAAGTTGCCTAGGCCACGTGAATGGACCACTAAAAGGCCCAAATGGTCTCTCTCGTGCCCACTGCAAGGCCTGTTCGTTCCTTGATCAAATTAGCGTGTACGATGTAATGCATGGACGGACGGTAGATGCAGGCCTCTTCGCTTCTCGACTCACCTCCCTCTGCAAGTCCCGTCCCGTCCCATCCCACGTTCGCCCGTCGCTCGGTCCCCGCCTCCTCGAACGCCGGCGGCAAGCATACAAGGGCAAAGACACAACTGCAGTTCAAATTCGAGGTAGAAAAACCACATCGCTAGATCTCCCACTTTTTGTGCAAGTTCTACCTAGCCTAGTACGGTAACTGTTTTGCCCTAGTTTTCTAATTGGGTTTCCATGGAATTGATTGGTTTAGGCTATGGAACTATATTCTGATGCAGACTCGTCGAGGTAACCCGTTAGCTGTAAACAAAATCTATCAATTGTCACTGCAAGTAATCTCCTGAAGTCTTCTATTCAGAGATAAATTAATTTAGATGAGTTGCCTTATTATAATATGGATGACCGGCAAAACAATCTGAGAGTGCACAAAAAATCCTAAGAAGCAAGATGATATTTTAACAAAGGGACTTAGCATATCAGCGTCTAATTTTTTTATCCACATAGGGACATTGGAGATACATACATTGATAATGTGTGAGCAAATGAAAGGTTTGCCAATTCGGACAGGATTGTTGATCTTGCTAAGTTAATGGTGCATACAAATAAGCATGTTACTTTTCCGTTGGTCTATCAACTTCTAAAGCTACCATTGATATATAATATCTGTTGAGATATGCTTTTCAGCTATGAATGTTGTCAAGAAAAAGCTGCTCAATAAAATGGGTGATCAGTTCATGTGTAATTGTCTAATTTGCTATGCGGAGAAATATATGACTTTTACTATTGCTAATGATGATGCGTTTGAATGAAAGATCGAAAAGGGATGCTCTAAAATGTGATTGCCTCTTCTTTCGCATGATGTTACTTTTATTTTAAACTGTTGAATTAACTTGTTACTTTCATCAATGTTTTTAGGAAGACAAGAAGTTGCACTTATGAAGTTATTTTGGTACTACTCTATTTATAATATGTAAACAAGTGATTTTATAATTTCATCCAATCGATATGTCTTGCACTCTTTTAATGTAACATCTATTTCTGATAAGTGGTGTCATATTGTTATCCATTATGCTTTCTTTGAGTGCTATAATCTTGTTCTGATATGGCGTAAAATTAGACTTAGTTCAAACCAAATTTTCGCAACTAGTTAATCACCGAACCCAATGGCTAAATTTTCTGGCTCCGCCCCTGGGGCCAATGCACAATGAATGAACATACAATAAAAATTAAAGAGGAGCAACCACACCCTGTGTTAATAAGAACACTTATGCATGTGTTGATTGCTCCATACCCCTTCATAAAAATCCTAGAAAAAGCAGGGTGTTCGCATGAGGAATCAAACCCATAACCTCATGCTCTAGATTGAACTGCTTTCCACTCGACTATGCTGCCTCCGGTGACAATAGAAAGCAAAAAATATAGGAAAAATATATAAGAACACACTAAGCCCGTGCACCCCCACAGACCACAGTGCCCCAAATTTTGTAGCCAGCCCGAAGGCACATCAATCACAGCAAGCCTTTCAGCAAAACCAGTCCACCGACCCATCAATCTGGACCTCTCAAGAAACAATAATGCGTTTTATTCGCATTTCTCAGAACTCGATCTTGTGACCTCTCGAATAATAAAACTTGTAAAAAACATAGAGCAACCAGCTAGACCGTAGAAGTTTTATTGTTGGAGAACGGAAAATAGCCTTTATGACTTAAGCACGCAGCCTACCATGGACGACAACTTGATCCAGCGGATGTTTTTCTCTAACAAGGTAGGGCTATCTTAGATTTTGGCACAGGGCCCTCAATTTTGATGGCCCGGCCTTGGAACACACGACCACCCTTGCTCCAAGGAGGAAACAAGTTTGTGAAACTGAAAAACGGTTCATCAATATGGAAAAGAATCACGAATTTGTGAAAAAAGTTCGCAAAAATTGAAAAAAACTCATTGATTTGAAAAAAAGTTCACGAATTTGATAAAAAGTTCACAAATTAGATGCTTTATTCACAGGAAGCAGCCCTGCTAGGCCGGTCCATTGTCGCACACGGAAACAGGAAAAAATTAAAATAACAGTTTTAAGTACCTCTTTAAGTTATGATTTTAAAAACTTTTTTCCTTCAAACCTAGCATGGATGCCTACCATGGGAATGCCCACCTGGCAAAAGTTGAGATGATTTCATGAATGTTCAAAAAAACATCATGTTCAACAGAGGATGTTCGGTCAAAAGGCTCCGTCTGAGAGCACATTGTTTTCTAACATCCTTGAAATGACCCTAATTTTTTTCCATAGCCTTGTATGACTAATTCAAGACACCATCCCAACTTGTTTTGCTTTTCGATTTTTTTTGCATTTTCTGGAGATTTGTCGGTAAAAAGAGACCGATAAATGGCCGGACGTGTCGCAACTTGCATACTGTGTCAAAAATTGTTCACACCTGACATGAGTTCCTACCATGCCCACGTACTTGCAAAATTTGGGATCATTTGAAGGATGTGCAAAAATAGATCATATTCAACCGTAGGGTTTTCAGGTAGGCCAGAATGCTCCATCGAGAGCACATTGTTTTTTGACATCCTTGAAATGACGCTATTTCTTTCATGGCCTTACACGACCAATTCAAGGCACAATGCCAAGTTATTTTGGTTTTTGATTTTTTTTTTTGCATTTTTCTGAAGTTTTCTTGGTCAAAAAGGGACGATAAATGGCTGGAAATGTCGCAACTTGCAGATGATGTCGGAAATCATTCGAACCTGACATGGATGCCTACCATGGACGTGTCCACCTTCTTGCAAAAGTTGGGGTTATTTGGAGGATGTCCAAACATAGACCATGAGCAACGAAGGGTGTTCAGTCAGACGGCTCCGTCGGAGAGCACGCTGGTTCCCGACATCCTTGAAATGGCCCCAATTTTTTTCCATGGCCTTGTATGACCAATGCAAGGAAACATGCCAATTTGTTTTGGTTTTCGACAAATTTTGCACTTTCCAGAGTTTTCTCTGTCAAAAAAGGCTGATAAATGGGCGAACGTGTCGCAACATGCATACAGTGTCAGAAATCATTCAAACCTGGCATGGATGACTACCAATGTTATGCCCACCTGCTTGAAAAAGTTGGGGTCATTTTAAGAATGTCCAAAACTAGACCATGTTTAATGGAGGGTGTTCGGTTTGGCTAAAAGGCTCTGCCTGAGGGTACATTGTTTCTCAGCCTTCTATGATCAAATCAAGGCACCATGCCAAGCTATTTAAGTTTTCGATAATTCTTGCATTTTCTAGAGTTTTCTCGGTGAAAACTGGCTGATAAATGGCCCGACGTGACACAACATGCATACCGTGTGGGAAATTCATTCAAACCTGGCATGGATGCCTACCATGGGCATGCCCGCCTACTGAAAAAGTTGGGGTCATTTCATGCATGTCCAAAAATAGATCATGTTCAACAGAGGGTGTTTGGGTAGGCGAGAAGGGTCCATTTGAGAGCATCTTTTTGTGGCATCCATTAACTGACCCAAATCTTTCCATGATCTTATATGACCAATTAAAGGCACCGTGCCAAGTTGTTTTGGTTTTGACAAATTTGACATTTTCTGGAGTTCTCTCGGTTAAAAAAGACAGATAAATGGTTGGACGCGTCGCAACTTGCATATTGTGTCAGAAATCATTCAAATCTGGCATGAATCCTTACCATGGGCATGCCCACCTGCCTGCAAAAGTTGAGGTCATTTCAAAAATGTTCAAAACTAGACCATGTTCAATGGAGGGTGCGCCCGGATGGGCATGCCCATGGTAGGCAACCATGCTAGGTTTAACAATTTTCCGACACCGTATGCAAGTTGCGACATGTCCGACCATTTTATCAGTCTTCTTTTTACTGATAAAACTCCAGAAAATACAGAATTTGTCGAAAATGAAATCAACCTGGCACGGTGCCTTGAATTGCTCATAAAATGCCATGGAAAAAATTGGGGCCATTTCTTCTTCTTTTTTTGCGGGGGGAATTGGGGCCATTTCAAGGATGTTGAAAAATAACGTGCTCTCAGACGGACCGTTCTGACCTTACCCGAATAACCTTCGTTGAACATGGTGTTTTTTGGACATCCTTGAAATGACCCCAACTAATAAATACAAAAGGATAAAATTCGGATCTTTCTAGAGGCATTTGGGGATATGCGTCTTTGATTACAGCAACAATAACATCACCAATACGAGCATATCGCTGATTACCAGCAGCTCCTATGACTCGAATACACATCAATTTTCGAGCTCCACTATTATCTGCTACATTTAAAAGGGTCTGAGGTTAAATCATATTATTTTGATTTCAATTTGTTATTTCAATGCAAAAGGATGAAAGAAATATTGTCTTTCCAATTAAACATAATAAGTGTTTCTTTAAAAGCATTTAATAAATAATTTATAAAAATAATTTAAAATCATTATTTTAAAAAGTTACTTAAAACTCGTATTTTGGTATTCAAAAACAAGAAAAATGATTTAACAAAAATAAGAAATGAATTGAAAAATAGAATATAAAATAAAACGCTTAGGCCTTGGCCCAACTAGGCGACGACATTGCTCCCGCCGGGCGCGTGTTGGGCCGGCCCAAGAGCTCGCTGATTTGAAAGAAGTTCATCAATTTTTTACAAAATACTCATGGGTTTGAAAATTTCTGCAAAATTTCAAAAAAAAAGTTCACTAAGAAAATTTGCAAAAAAAGTGTTCTTGATTTTGGGAACCTAGGCATCCCAGCTATTTTTGCCGGTTTTGGGAACCTTCTCAGTGGTCGTGAACTGGGTATTTCTTTTTATTTTTATCTTCTCTCTTGTTTAATTTTTTCATCTTCTTTGACTTTTCATTTATTCTGTTTATTGTTTCTATTTCTCATGAATTTAAATTTTATAGAATTCAAATTTTGTTCATATTTTTCTGTAATTCCAAATTTGTTACTTTTTAAAAAAAAATGTTTGTGTTCAAAATTTTGTTCGCTCTTTTTTAAAACTGTACGTGTTTTGACGTTCTGAGCAATTTTGAAAGACATGAACTTTTTTTTAAAATTTCTGTAAAATTCTTTCAAATACAAAGATTAGTATTTTATGAACAAAACATGAAAACTAAAAACCGTTGCGTAAACAGTGCAAAAAGAAAAATGAAATAAAAACCAATGAGTGAAGGTGCTGTGTTTTTTTCTTGGAGTTATCTCTCTTGCACAAGAAGAAGAAAACAAGATTAGTTGGCAAATCAGATATGCTATCCCAGATGGTTTGTGCACAGGGAAATATCTGGTACTCCCACTCCTAGGGTGCTTCCGGTGCTTCAAACTCGGTAGCACATTTTAAAATATTAAAAAAAATCTGAAAAAAATCCAGCACATTGACACAACATCAATGTATGTTGTTAAAAATATTCAAATCAACATTCAAAACATTGCTCGAGATACAAAAATGACAAAATGGACATCAATATGATAATGGGCCTAATCTAAAGCCCAACTTATGTTGTGTGCACTATTTACTGTCGAATTTGTCATTTATGTTTCTCAAGCTATGTTTTGAATTTTGATTTCAAATTTTTTTGACAACATACTTTGATGTTGTGTCAATGTGCTGGATTTTTTTTAGAATTTTTCGAGCATTTAAAAATGCGCTACCAAATTTTGGAGCACCGGGAGCACCCTAGGGGTGGGAGTACCAGATATTTCCCCGTTTGTGCGCTTACACGTAATGCGTGGGGGCTGTAGTTCCAATCCAGCCGAGGATATGCATTTTTTGATAATTAAAACTAAAAAAATACTAATTGGGCTGAGCCCATGCGGGAGGTCTGTTCGCCGAGTATTATATAAACCTACAAGGTATACGTTCTACATAGAAAAATGAGTATAATTTGTGAAAGGTATATATTATCCTTTATACATTTTGTGAGGGGTATACCGAAGCGGGACTCAAATAAGAAATTGTCGGGCAAAAATTACAAGACAATGAAGTCCCCATCTTATTAAATTTGTACCGCTTCATCTATTTAGTAATGTATAAGCCACATTTTTTTTAGAAAAGAAGGTTAAATCCCTTGGCCTCTGCATCAATCGATGCATACAACCATCTTTATTAATTATTCAACGAAGGTCTAACAAGAAAATACTCAAGCCACGCGAAGCAACCACTCGCACCTACAAACTCGATAATACGGAGTGCTCTCACTCCTCATATCTAAAACTGGTGTCGTCGCCGATCCATCCACATAACGTATCGGAACCAACAACCGGTGCAGCATACCTAAAGCGTACACCACATGCACACGTTGTAGAAGCCGTCATCATCATCGAACCGCTGGCCCATCTTCAGAAGAGAGATCCACATCATCCTTGACAGTCTGTCCATCCGTCAACGCCACCACGGCACCCAACGGCACCACCGCCCTGCGCTCGTCCATCCAGACACGAAGACTCTGGAAGACCTGTCGTGCGTAGCACCTGCCGACCAGGCATGACACAGCGTAGCACCTGTCGGCCAGGCATGACTTGACATCTCCACCGAAGCTCCGTGCAAGACGAAGCCGCTCCACCTCCTGCCTCTGTCTTGCAGCGCTGCTCCACAAACGATGCTCCCAAGAGAGAAACGACCCCGCAGTACCGCCATCATCCAATCTGGAAGACCAGATCCTAGGGTTTCCCCCGAAGCATCACGAGTGGGTCGACATTAGTTACACGACGATGCCTTCATCAAGGTAACGACGCAGAACGCCACCATCGCCCGCCATCGGCTCGGTTTTCACCGGCAACTATGTCTCCCTGACTTGCAGCCGGGACTAGATGATGGATCTCTAGATCAGACCACTCAGCCTCAGGCCGACCACCTTCGACGGAGGAGATGGATACCACCGCCATAATCCTTGTGAGGAGTGGCAGACCCGGAGTGTTGTCCCGGCCACCGTTGCCCGCCATCCACGCCGCAAGGGGGTGAAGATCTGGTCGTCGCCGCCGACTCAGATCCCCGGACGCCAGAGGAGTTCCGCCGCCGCCGCTCCACAGGGCCGACGCCCGGCGACGTTGCCGGCGGCGGCGGAGGGAGGGGGATGCGTAGGGGTTGAGGGGAGGATGGGTGGTGGCCGCCCGATGTGGCCTGGCGGCGGCCGCACGGGGTCGAGAAGGGAGCGAGTTGTATAAGCCACATGTTAATAGTAAAAAAAAAAGAATAATGGGCCATATTTGTCAAGGTCTACTGGCTGAACACTCTGGTGTCATGAAAAGCATGCTGTCATATGCCCATAGCCACACCATTAGCTATTGTGGTTATCATGGACAGACATGGTCATACACAAATTGGAAAGACCAACGAATCTCAGTAGCGCAATCTTGATTAATTATCTAACAGTCTGCTATCGTAGTTTTCATCATTATTCAGGAATTTGTTTCAGTAAACCCAAAGAATAAGAAGCGGTCAATTAGACATTGAAAAGGAGCTCTGAACAACACAAAAGGAGCTCTGAAAAGAAAAATCAACTACAAGAGGACAACACAGTGAAACAACCATAGCCTTAAACTTGATAGATAAATCTTCGTTCACACATTTCACAAGGATGTGTAGAGCATTAGTTTAGCACATCTAATAGCTTAGGTAACAACGCCTTGCTCACAGATGGAGTGCTAGTGCCGCCTTCATCATTAACTGGAATTATCAAAAAAATAAATTCTAAGGACAATTAAAGTGAGTCCTTTAGCTGTATCTTGTGTTCCTTTTCGAAAAAAGTCGTATCTTGTGTTGACCTGTTATACCAAGGTTGTCGTATGTAGGGTTGGTACATATTTTTTCTTTGCGGGGAAGAAAAATTAAAATCAGTACTTCATCATATAAATTGTCAATATCATGGTGATGACCTCAGTCAGATTCAATCCAGTCTCAAGTACTACAACTGCAGCTCAAACTAGGTGGAATCTTATCATCCAAACTGTAGGAATGTTGGTACTTATAAATTGGATTCGGCGCAATAGCACAGTCTGCCAACCAACAGGAACCAAACTCCAATGTTTTGTCTGTAATGAGAACAACAATTCTCCTTATTTAGTACTCCCTCTATTTACTTATACAAGACCACTATGGAATATACGTTTTACATCAATACAAGGCCACCAACAATAATCGAGGAAATAATTAATGATATTTCCTCGTACTAGCAACATGTTTAATACTTGCATGCATACAGTCATAATGGCACTAACTACTTCCTCCACTCAATTTTCTTGCATGTATGTTGCGTATTAATGATCCCAGTAAATGAAAAGAAAAGTTGGCTTGTCAAGTATGCATTAAATTTTACCTTGGTATTTGTAATTCGAGTTTGTGGCCTTGTATATAAAAATGGAGGAAGTAAGTTCAATAAACACCTACGCAGACACATAAAAAATTGGGAATGCAAAGCTGCACAGACTGACCTTTCATCTCCTCAACAGTGTCAGCAAGCAAAGTGCTTGCTCTTCTCAATAATTCCGACGGACCTAACTGCATCAGGGGAACATGGATCATTATGGACGGGTACACGACGCCGCCCCATTTCCTCGCGGCGAGCTACTCAATGTGATTGATGAACTTAGAAGATCGTATGTTGCGCCGAGGCAGACAACATCGCGTTCTATTGTTTGCCCAATCGCCAGTTCCTATCTAAGAGCTCTCAGATGAGTGCCACCATTTGAGCTGGACGGGGTTCCTCTTCAATTGTGGATGGATGATACTTGACAACATTCGACCTCTCCGGAGTAGATGAGGTCTACTTCCTCCAATGGATATCATGTTTCCACATCAAGACACATTTACCCCTCTACCTTGGTCATTAATTGCTTCGGTGGTTGAGTGTCTCGTCATTTTCAACTTGTGTGTGTCTTTTTATTTGTTGTTGTTCATGGTTTTTGCAAGATTATTCTTTATGTTCCTTGTATATGGTCAAATCATTTTGGGTTTTCCCTTCAACAAAATCAAATTGAAGTCAGATGTGATGCCATTTATCCAAAACTGAACAACAAAAATTCATAACCGACCGCCGAGATGGGGCATTACTAATTTACTATAGACGTGACAATTTTGAGAATTTATCTTTGGTCAAAGAGTCTTTGTAATCTGAACTTGAAGCTATATTTTCTTTCAGACTATGTATGGCTTCCTCTTCCAGCATACTCTATCTTTTGCAGTAGAGTAAATGACATTGTTGAGAGGACTTGTGTTCAGATAGACGGAGTCAAGTGTAAGATGTGATTGTTTAGTGGGCAAATATAGCGCTGGCTGCGAGGTGCTAGACATCCTTCATTTTTATCATCATTGTATATTCCACTTTGACCCTTTAAAGTAACCGTGGTGCATCTTAACTTTTCATGAGATTGCAGCGTTTCGCATTGTCCAACTCACTTTATATAGTACCTGTAAATTTATTTATCCACCCAATCTACTACTATGACAAATAAATATCTACTGCCGATAATTTCCATCCAATGAGTAAAGCCATACCTACTTTCCTATCATGCATTCTTTTTCTCTATATATACCCGACGAAGGATGTCATGCAATGAGTGACCCGTGTAGGAAAGCTAGCAAACTATGCAGCATATTATTTTCTTGTATTGTGTAGGATTTTGCATCCACCCTCACCGAAGTATCATATCTTTGAGCGAAAAAGAAACTCCGGAATATGACAATATTTTGGGATGAGCGGCATTGGGAAAACAGTTCAACGTAGCTGACTTCATTGCACTATGAGAGTTTCCCTTCAGCTTAGATCTGATGAATTTGGAACCTTGGCTCCATCTTCCCAATTGTGTCTATCTTCTTGCTCCTGGTTTGGTACCGACGAGGCCCGCATCTACGCGCCCTTCATCTGGCAGTTCTGTTGGTGAGGGCCCTGATTACACGCTGACCACAGTGGCCACGTCGAGCTCAACCTGGTCACTCCTTCCTCGGCAAGTTCCTCGCATGGATGAATCAGTCAAACAAAGACGACCGATAAGACTAGCTGAGTCTGACGAAATGGCTGCGTGCCTGAGCCCGAGACAGACGATTAGAATGGCCATAACCGAGGAACTGTCTCATCTTTACTAGAGGAATCATGTGCTTACCGATTTGAGATTATAACATTTCAGCTTAGGAGTATTTGGATGAGGTGGGTTGCTTAAGCTAAACCTGGATTTGAATCTACTTCCCCCTAGGCTCCTACCTAAACATGCTCTTATGGTTCCAATACGCAAATATGGAAAGAACAAAATGCACCCAAGCACGTCATATGTCAATTTTTTTTAATGAGAACCTCACTGCAGCAAAAGCAAAATAATCAGTATAACAGTCAACCACAAGCATTCTATTTATTTCTCACTTCCAAAGCAAGAAAAAATACAACGTCCACAGAAGTATATACTGCGTGCTTCATACAGAGTAACGATGGCTGATCAATGTACAGATGCAGAATACCAAGAGAGAGGTTTTCATGCTCCATAGAAACTATGCACGAAAAAAGGCAGATCGGTTCAGAACCTTGAAGAAAGATTGTATGCAAGAGTTTTAAATCATCAGAGAACACTAGTAGAAAAATGCCCATTTGTCCCGGTTCATAAGGCCCATTTGTCCCGGTTCGGGAACCGGGACTAAAGGGTCGGGACTAAAGCCCAACATCTTTAGTCTCGGTTCTTATACGAACCGGGACAGATGGGGCTCCACGTGGCCGCTGCGGCGAGCCCAGAGAGGAGGGCCTTTAGTCCCGGTTGGTAACACCAACCGGGACCAAAGATCATCCACGTGTCAGTAGCTCAGGAGCTGGGGTTTTTGTTTTTGTTTTTTTGAAGGGGGGGGGGGGGGGGGGGGGTTAGGGTTTTGTAGGGTTAATTTAGGGGTTTCATATATTGTGTTAGCTAGCTAATAGAGAGAAGTGTCCTCTCTTATCTCCGTGCTTGGTCGACGCTATGTACTTATCGTATAGAGATGATTCGCCCACGCTAGCTAGTAAGCAAAAGAAGGAAATCATTAAGTACACAAGATCGTCATGAACATATACAGAGAGAAGTGATCGACCTCCTCCTTCTCCGAGAGATTGGTCGAACAACAAGTTTTCGTATATCTATCCGACGCTACTAGCTACATATATACAATATAAGATCCCTAACATCTGATGTCAAGTTCCACATGGTATTCTCCGGCTGGATTGATGACGTGGTCAAGAAAGAATCCAGCCAATTCCTCTTGAATTGCCTTTAAGCGATCTTGTGGTAGGAGTTCATCCCGCATCTGCCAAATCTAATTTGAAGAAGGGGATCAATACATATATATGAATGAAACTCAACACAAATGATGGTAATAAAATAAAATTATGAATATTATTGCTTACGCACTTCATATTGTTTTTCAGAGTAGCCCCGCTTAGAGGTCGTTGCGTTGTAGATGTACTCGCAAACGTAGTATCCACAAAAATTATTCCCGCCTTCCTGCCACAACCACTTTACGAGAAATAGAGGTCAATCAAACTGATAATCAAGCATTATAAATGGTATTGATGAAACTAGCTAGAATCAATGGGAGATGCGCGGAACTAGCTAGTAGTACTTACTTTCGGGTGTGTAAATCGCAGATCCCCCGGCAGTCCCAGAATTTCTGCGGTGAACACTTTCCAAACCCTGCGAGACAAAAAAAATAATTACTTGATATCAGGAAATGAACAAAGTTGCCGATATGGTGCGATAATGATCGATTGAACTTACTTCTTGAGCATTTCAGTCATGGCCGCATACTCCTTGGGATCTTTTCGTTTTGAGTCTAAGACGGTTACTAGTCCCTGCTCAAGCTTAATCTCTAGGAGAATAAAGTGAAAGCTGCACACGCATGCATAACTCATCAATTACATTACTATAACCTCGAGTAATAATGGAAACCGAATATGCAGAAGACAGTAACACTCACTTGAAGTTGTAAGGAAAGAGTATTTTATCTTTGTTTTGATTTTTAAGCAACGATTGTAGCAAGTTGGCCTCGGTTTCTTTCAGATTATATTTAACCGTCCATTGTTCTATGAGATTTGTGTTAATGAACCCAATTTCATAGATTTGTGCATTTCTGCATTCGATGATCTTCAATCTGCATAATATAGTGAGGATAATTATATATACATGCAATGAAAGAGCTGAGCTATATATAGAGACTTAATTACAGAAGTATAGTACTTACAGACAGTAGCAAGTGATGATTATTTTATCGAGGGCCTTTTGATTGAAAAACTGGAAGAACTCCTCAAATGGAACAGACAACAGATCAATTCCAACGAGGTCGTGCTCCTCTTTAACTTTCAGCGTCAAAATATCCTTCCCAGACTTGCAGGTGTCCATGTACCACTTATGGAATCTTCGCATCATCGTTGTTAGAGGAGGATCACCAGGTCTGACGAGAGGCTTCCCGTACTGGTATTTGTGTTCGTCCACCTCTATTGTATCAAAATGTGCATCGTCGGGCAGGTAATCACCAGGATTGGTACCGGGCAGCATCCCCGACAGATTTGCGACGATATCGCTAGACACCTTGAGCGGGGGGCACGATTGGTTTGCCTGTTCGTCGAGCTGGGGAATTTTGTTCCCACTTCTTCGTTCTTGTAACCTTTTGTCAGTTGAAGTAGTTCCCGACCGGCGCGCTCCTTCCACTGCCTTTTTAAGAGCGCGGACATGGTTGTCATCCGGCGGAGGCGGTGGTGGTCGCTTCAGGTTCTTCACAGTGCGCTTCAATTTCACCGGATCCATCTTCTCCTCCGGAGGTGGATTTTTCTTTGCAAAAAAGTCCCTCACTTGGGCTTTACAGATCTCCGCGTTTTCCTCGTCGGTCATCTCGTATGGTAACTTCTCTAGAGGCATGAGAGTCGGACCGAATCTGTATTGCCTCCCGCCTCTGGCTGTACTGCTAGACGCCGGAGCAGTCGGAGTGGCTGCGGCTGTCTTCCTTCGTTGCTTACGAGGCGGAGAAGGAGGCGGAGTGCTACGACGCGCCGGAGCAGCCGGAGCGGCGGCGGCTGTCTTCCGCTGTTGCTGACGAGGCGGAGAAGGAGGCGGGCTGCTCGGACGCGCCGGCGCAGGCGGAGAAGGAGGCGGAGTGCCGCCACGCGCCGAAGCAGCCGGAGAAGGAGGCGGAGTGCCCTGATCACTCGCCAGAGGAGGAGGCGGAGAAGGAGGTGGAGTGCCCTGACTCGCCGGAGGAGGCGGAGGCGTCCAGTTCGGAAGGTTGATGAGCTCCTTCCGCCATAGACATGGAGTCTTCAGAGCAAGACCCAGCTGAGTCTCCCCTTCACCGGTAGGGTGGTCAAGCTGGAGCTCCTCAAATCCCTCCGTTATTTCATCGACCATCACAACAGCATAGCCTTGTGGAATCGAAAGGCAGTGAAAAGTTGCCGGGTTGAGGAGGTGTAACAGAGCCGACATCCGCCTTGACTTTGAGGTGCTGCCATTGCGTCATAAGGTGGCAATGTTGAGCCTCCGTGATAGCATCCACGGGGTAGCTGGGAGCCGTGAAGTCAGGCTGCTGAAGGACCTCGGTGGAAGCCACGCTGCTTCTCCGCTGAGATGGAGGGGTAGCTCCGGCAGGTCGCTGGCTCTGAACTAGTAGTGCTTGTTCCTCTAGCGCTCGTACCCTTGCATTCAGCGACTGCAGTTCCGTCTGCTCCACTTTCCTCCTCCTCTCCCGGGTTTTGTAACCGCCTGCGCTGGGAAACCCAACCTTCCACGCAACGGAGCCTGCCGTGCCTCGTGTTCGTCCTGGGTGCTCAGGATTCCCGAGGGCCTGTGTGAGCTCGTCGTTCTCTCTGTCGGGAACGAACGTCCCTTCCTGCGCTGCGGCGATATACTTCTGAAGCTTCTTGACGGGTATTTCAAGTTGCTCCTTCATCCAATGGCACTTCCCTGTTTCAGGGTCCAAGGTTCCCCCAACCCCGAAGAACCAAGTCCTTGAACGGTCTGGCCAGTTCAATGTCTCTGGTTCGACCCCTTTATCAAGCAGGTCCTTCTCAGCCTTGTCCCACAACGGCCGGGCTTTGAGGTAGCCACCTGACCCCGTGCGATGGTGATACTCCTTCTTTGCAGCATTTTTCTTGTTTGTCGCTGACATCTTCTTACTCTTCTCCGATGTCTTGTGGGCCACAAATGCGGGCCAGTGATCTCTTATCTTCTCAAATCGGCCGGTGAATTCTGGAGTCTTCCCTTTGTCGACAAACGTTGATTTCAACTCATTCTTCCACCTCCTGAATAGATCTGCCATCTTCTTAAGAGCATGAGCCTTGACCAATGGCTCTATAACTGGCTTATCCGGATCCTCCTCTGGCGGTAGTGTGAACATTTTGCCTTCAGCGCGGTCCAAAGATCATCTTTCTGTCTATCGTTGACAAAAGACACTTGAGGGTCTTCGCTCTTAGGCTTATTCCATTGGTGGATGCTGATCAGGATCATGTCCCTAACAAGAACCCCGCACTGAGCAGAAAATGCTTCCTTGGTCCGGCTGGGTTCAATCGGTTGGCCATCGCCCTTGATTGCTGTGATCGTGAACCTTTCATCCTGGCGCAACCTTTTCTTCGGGCCTCGTCTCGTTACCGAAGTTTGGCTCGATCCGGAGGGCTAGAAAGAAGAAAGAAGAGAGTTAATATGTGTACATACCAAAACAATTAATGCATCAATTAGCTAGTCAGCACATGCTTAATTAATATATATACCTCGCCGGACTTTGCAACAGCTCCTTCCTCCGTTTGCTCATCGGAGGCCATCATAATCATGTCCTTCCACCTCCATTTTCGATCACCGGAGCCTGCTTCACCCTCTCCTTCCAGACCATCGGTGTCGTTGAGATACGACAAGATATCACCTCCGCCAAGGATTATGTCCCCCAACAACTGTTCTGCTTCGATGTCTCGGTGCTCCATAGTTTCTGCAAATATTACAACATGGCAATTAATTACAACATGACAGATGGATATATTAGTGCAAACTGTACCGCCTCTCTCATGAATGTCCGATGTCCGGACCGACAAGGGATTTAACAAAATGACGCCATTCTGGATGTCAGAAAATGGTCCATATTTTTCCTGATCTCATCTACCCTTCTATATGTCACGTTGTCTAGTGTCAACGAATTCAAGAAAACCATGACTTCATCATTAGCCGAAAATGACAGGCGTATAATGGTACGAAGCTCTTCAAAGTGTTTTGGAACGGAGTCCCGATAGAATAATTCGCTTTTGGTACAAAGTTCAGCAAAGAGCCTCCGAATATCGCTATTTGGAAGGCCTTTGCTGAAATTCATACCAAAAGGCGAATTATTCTATCCGGAACTCCGTTCCAAAACAACTTTGAAGAGCTTCATAGCATCATACGCCTGTTCTTCCGACTAATGATGAAGCCATGGATTTCTCAATACTTTGACAGACAACGTGACATATAGAAGAATATATATATATAATAGGTGAGATCAGAAAAAAAATTGGATCAACTTGTGCACATCCATAATGGGGGCATTCTTGATAAATCTATATATGTCAAAATTCAAACTTTGACATATGATCAAACTTTGAATATGATCAAATGTTGCATATGTCAAAATTCAAACTTTGACATATGATCAAACTTTGATATATGATCAAATGTTGCATATGTCAAAATTCAAACTTTGACATATGATCAAACTTTGATATATGTCACCGCGATATAAAATAATACATAGACTTGTTCGGGCGAGAGGGGGTTGATCGACAGTCCCCCCTCATGTCGAAGTTACCGGAGTTATCTTCTAGTGGTTTGGGTGGCCTCGAGAGTTTGTCGGGTAGGGGCGGGAGGGGGGTAGGAGATCGACAACGCTTTTTTTCTAGGGTTTGGGTGGCCTCGAGAGTTGGTCGCCCGTATATCGAGAGGGGGGTGACCATTTTACCTTAGTAACTTAGAAAAAAAATGTTATCGGGGAGGGGGTATATCGACCCCCCCCTCATGTCAAAGTTATCGGGGAGGGGCTATAGCACAACGACATACATATAGCCACAAACATATAAAAAAAATGTTATCGGGGAAGGGATTATCGACCCCCCCCTCATGTTGAAGTTATCGGGGAGGGGGGTATATCGAGAGGGGGGTGAACATTTTACCTTAGTAACTTAGAAAAAAAAATGTTATCGGGGAGGGGGTATATCGACCCCCCCCCCCATGTCAAAGTTATCGGGGAGGGGCTATATCGACAACGACATACATATAGCCACATACATATAAAAAAAAATGTTATCGGGGAAGGGGTATATCGACCCCCCCCCCCTCATGTTGAAGTTATCGGGGAGGGGGTATATCGAGAGGGGGGTGAAATTTACCTTAGTAACTTAGAAAAAAATGTTATCGGGGAGGGGTATATCGACGCCCCCTCATGTCAAGTTATCGGGGAGGGGCTATATCGACAACGACATAATATAGCCACATACATATAAAAAAAATGTTATCGGGGAAGGGGTATATCGACCTCCCCCCTCATGTTGAAGTTATCGGGGAGGGGGTATATCGACAACGACATACATACAAGGAAAAAAATGTTATCGGGGAGGGGGTATATCGACAACGACATACATACATGGAAAAAAATGATATCCATCTATACATACATAGCCACATACATATATACATGGAAAAAAATGCTATGAAAAAAAAATACATATATGAACAAAAAATTAATACACATATGAACAAAAAAAATACATATATGAACAAAGAATGCTCTGAACAAAAAAAGTAATACATATATGAACATCCATACATACATATGCCACATACATACTATATCATTATATATTATATGAACAAAAAATTCATCATATAAAATATGAAAAAAAATCATCATATACACAGAGCCGGGGCGGCGGCGGCTCCAGCTGGGGCGCGGCGAGGGCGACGCGGGGGGAGGGCGGCGACGGGGGGGGGGGCCGGGGCGACAGGGGCGCGGCCGGGCCGCTCGGGGGACGGCGACGGCGACGACGACGGTGGGGGCGGGGCGGGCGCAGGGGCGCGGCGGCGCTCCAGGGGCGGCGGAAGGCGAGGGTGGGCGGCGGACGGCGTCGGCGTGGGCTCGGGGGCGGGGCAGGGGCACGGGCGACGGCGACGGGCGTCGGGGCAGCCTGGCGGCGTCGGGGAACTCGATGAAACTGAAAATTTTCACAAGTCTTGCTTATATACACGAAGCATTGGTCCCGGTTCGTGACACCAACCGGGACTAATGACCCCTTTAGTCCCGGTTGGTGCCACCAACCGGGACCAAGGTCTCTTTCAGCAGCCCAAGGGCGGGAAGCAGGGACCTTTGGTCCCGGTTGGTGGCACCAACCGGGACTAAAGGGCGTGCATTGGTCCAGTTGGTGCCACGAACCGGTACCAATGCACCCCTTTAGTCCCGGTTGGTGCCACCAACCGGACAAAAAGCCTTGTGCTGCCCGCGTCGCGGCCAAAGTTTAGTCCACCTCGCTAGTTGAGAGAGCTCGAGAGTGGTTTATAAGCGTGCTGGCCCACTCTCCCGAGCTCCTCTCAACTGCAGGCTTTCGGGCCTAAACTCGCACTATGTGCCTGTGGGCCTACTAGGCCTGCTGCGGGCCTGAATCCTGGGCCATGGTTGGGTTTCTAGTCGTATTCAGGCCGTGGTGGCCCGTAGGCGCACTTTTTTTTTTTTATTTGTTTTCTTTGTTGCTTATTTATTTTATTTTGTTTCTACTTACAACAAAATACTTACGTTGCTATTTTTATTTATTTATTTTATTTTGTTTCTAATTATTTATTAAAGTTTATTTTGTTTCTACTTATTTATTAAATTTTTTTCTACTTATTTATTTTATTTCTTTTTTGCTTTATTTATTTATTTTATGAAAATTCTTTTCTTTTAATGTTTTGAAGAGAAAATACTTTGATAATTTTAGTTGTGCATAAATTTTATATAATTTTAGTTTTCAATAATACAAGAGGTTTAAAAAGTTTTTTAGTTGATTCCTTTAGCTATTAAAGTTTCATTAAAGTTTTCTAGTTCATTCTTTTTCTATTAGAGTTTCATCAAAGTTTTCTAGTTCATTTTTTTAGTTTATTATTTTTGCTATTAGAGTTTCATAAAAGTTGAGAGGGTTACGTCAAAAACTGGATGCACTTCATGTACAAAATGGACAATCTCTTTTGAAGTATTGGGGTTTCGGACGAAAACTCATCTGTTACAAAGGGATTTTATTTTTTTGAACTTATTTGAACTACAGACTTTTTGTGTGCTCAAAATGAACCATTCAAATTAACATCATCAATTTTCAACCCTTTCTGACTTCATCTGTTATTTTTCATGCATTTACTGATTTTTTTGAGCTAAATGACCCTGAAATTGAAAAGCACTTCAAATGAACTCTGAAGAGGTTGAAAATGAGCATGATATCATCATTTCACCCACATAGCATGTGCTAAAAAGTTGAGAGGGTTACGGCAAAAACTGGATGCACTTCGTGTACAAAATGGACAATCTCTTTCGAAGTATCAGGGTTTCGGACAAAAACTCACCTGTTACAAAGGTATTTCATTTTTTGAACTAATTTGAACTCCAGACTTTTTGTGTGCTCAAAATGAACCATTCAAAGCCACATCATCAATTTTCAACCCTTTCTGACTTCATATGTCTTCACTTTTTCTTCGCTTGTGTCCTTTGCTTATTACGCCGTAACCATGGATATTCTTCATCGCTTAACAGGGTGCTTGGGTCAGCCTTGACTTTGAAGGGAGGAATTTCATGAAACTTTTCATAATCTTCAGACATGTCTGTCTTACCCTCCACTCCCACGATGTCTCTTTTCCCTGAAAGAACTATGTGGCGCTTTGGCTCATCGTATGATGTATTCGCTTCCTTATCTTTTCTTTTTCTCGGTTTGGTAGACATGTCCTTCACATAGAAAACCTGCGCCACATCATTGGCTAGGACGAATGGTTCGTCTGTGTACCCAAGATTGTTCAGATCCACTGTTGTCATTCCGTAATGTGGCTCTACCTATACCCCGCCTCCTGACAGATTGACCCATTTGCACTTAAACAAAGGGACCTTAAAATCATGTCCGTAGTCAAGTTCCCATATGTCCACTATGTAACCATAATATGTGTCCTTTCCCCTCTTGGTTGCTGCATCAAAGCAGACACCACTGTTTTGGTTAGTGCTCTTTTGATCTTGGGCGATCGTGTAAAATGTATTCCCATTTATCTCGTATCCTTTGTAAGTCAATACAGTCGAAGATGGTCCCCTGGACAACGAGTACAGCTCATCAGAAACAGTGTTGTCACCTCTGAGATGTGTTTCCAACCAACTGCCGAAAGTCCTGATGTGTTCACATGTAATCCAGTCGTCACACTGCTCCGGGTGTTTGGAGCGCAGAATGTTCTTGTGTTCATCGACATACGGGGTCACCAAGGTAGAGTTCTGTAGAACTGTGTAGTGTGCTTGAGACCAAGAATGCCCGTCCCTGCATATTATTGAGTCCCCTCCTAGCGTGCCTTTTCCAGTCAGTCTCCCCTCATACCGCGATTGAAGGAGACCAATCTTCTTAAGGTCAGGAATGAAGTCAACACAAAACCCAATGACATCCTCTGTTTGATGGCCCATGGAGATGCTTCCTTCTGGCCTAGCGCGGTTACGGACATATTTCTTTAGGACTCCCATGAACCTCTCAAAGGGGAACATATTGTGTAGAAATACGGGGCCCAGAACGACAATCTCGTCGACTAGATGAACTAGGACGTGCGTCATGATATTGAAGAAGGATGGTGGGAACACCAGCTCGAAACTGACAAGACATTGCGCCACATCACTCCTTAGCCTTGGTATGATTTCTGGATCGATCACCTTCTGAGAGATTACATTGAGGAATGCACATAGCTTCACAATGGCTAATCGAACGTTTTCCGGTAGAAGCCCCCGCAATGCAACCGGAAGCAGTTGCGTCATAATCACGTGGCAGTCATGAGACTTTAGGTTCTGAAACTTTTTCTCTGCCATATTTATTATTCCCTTTATATTCGATGAGAAGCCAGACGGGACCTTCATACTGAGCAGGCATTCAAAGAAGATTTCCTTCTCTTCTTTGGTAAGAGCGTAGCTGGCAGGACCTTCAT
This sequence comes from Thinopyrum elongatum, assembly GCA_011799875.1. NCBI lineage: Eukaryota > Viridiplantae > Streptophyta > Magnoliopsida > Poales > Poaceae > Thinopyrum > Thinopyrum elongatum. The sequence continues at coordinate 449,608,663 of CM022297.1, read as the reverse complement.
ACTGCTTTGGAGGCATGCCGTCTTTTTCGTGCCAACGTTGCAGGTCCTCCCGTGCTTCCGGTGTATCTTTTGTCTTTCCATACACGCCCAAGAAGCCTAGCAGGTTCACGCAAAGGTTCTTTGTCACGTGCATCACGTCGATTGAAGAGCGGACCTCTAGGTCTTTCCAGTAGGGTAGGTCCCAAAATATAGATTTCTTCTTCCGCATGGGAGCGCGTCCCTCAGCGTCATTCGGAACAGATAGTCCGCCGGGACCCTTTCCAAAGATTACGTGTAAATCATTGACCATAGCAAGTACGTGATCACCGGTACGCATGGCGGGCTTCTTCCGGTGATCTGCCTCGCCTTTGAAATGCTTGCCTTTCTTTCGACATTGATGGTTGGTCGGAAGAAATCGACGATGCCCCAGGTACACATTCTTCCTGCATTTGTCCAGGTATATACTTTCGGTGTCAGCTAAACAGTGCGTGCATGCGTGGTATCCCTTGTTTGTCTGTCCTGAAAGGTTACTGAGAGTAGGCCAATCATTGATGGTTACAAACAGCAACGCATGCAGGTCAAATTCCTCCTGTCTGTGCTCATCCCATACACGTACACCGTTTCCATTCCACAACTGTAAAAGTTCTTCAACTAATGGCCTTAGGTACACATCAATGTCGTTGCCGGGTTGCTTAGGGCCTTGGATGAGTACTGGCATCATAATGAACTTCCGCTTCATGCACAGCCAAGGAGAAAGGTTATAGATACATAGAGTCACGGTCCAGGTGCTGTGATTGCTGCTCTGCTCCCCGAAAGGATTAATGCCATCCGCGCTTAAACCAAACCATACGTTCCTTGGGTCACCTGCAAACTCAGTCCGGTACTTTCTCTCGATTTTTCTCCACTGCGACCCGTTAGCGGGTGCTCTCAACTTCCCGTCTTTCTTACGGTCATCTCTGTGCCATCGCATCAACTTGGCATGCTCTTTGTTTCTGAACGGACGTTTCAACCGTGGTATTATAGGAGCATACCACATCACCTTGGCAGGAACCCTCTTCCTGGGGGGCTCGCCGTCAACATCACCAGGGTCATCTCGTCTGATCTTATACCGCAATGCACCGCATACCGGGCATGCGTTCAAATCCTCGTACGCACCGCGGTACAGGATGCAGTCATTAGGGCATGCATGTATCTTCTGCACCTCCAATCCTAGAGGGCATACGACCTTCTTTGCTGCGTACGTACTGTCGGGCAATTCATTATCCTTTGGAAGCTTCTTCTTCAATATTTTCAGTAGCTTCTCAAATCCTTTGTCAGGCACACCATTCTCTGCCTTCCACTGCAGCAATTCCAGTACGGTACCGAGCTTTGTGTTGCCATCTTCGCAATTGGGGTACAACCCTTTTTGGTGATCCTCTAACATGCGATCGAATTTCAGCTTCTCCTTTTCACTTTCGCACTGTCTCCTTGCATCAACAATGACCCGGCGGAGATCATCATCGGGCACATCGTCTGGTTCCTCTTGATCTTCAGCTTCCCCCGTTGCAGCATCATTGTATTCAGGGGGCACCTAATTGTCATCGTCCTCTTCTTCTTCGCTGTCTTCCATCATAACCCCTATTTCTCCGTGCCTGGTCCAAACATTATAGTGTGGCATGAAACCCTTATAAAGCAGGTGGGTGTGAAGGATTTTTCGGTCAGAGTAAGACTTCGTATTCCCACATATAGGGCATGGACAACACATAAAACCATTCTGCTTGTTTGCCTCAGCCACTTCGAGAAAATTATGCACGCCCTTAATGTACTCGGAGGTGCGTCTGTCACCGTACATCCATTGCCGGTTCATCTGCGTGCATTATATATAATTAAGTGTGTCAAAAACCATTACAAAACATCATGAATAGATAAGTGACCAAATTAATAGAAGTTCATCATCACATTAAAACCAAAGTACATACATAGTTCTCATTGAACAACATATAGCTCTTCAGAGCATCTAATTAAACCATACATTATTGAAACTATGTAAAACATTTCAATGCAACAACAAATGCGATCATAATCGCAACCAAGGTAACAATTGATCCAACGGCATAATGATACCAAGCCTCGGTATGAATGGCATATTTTCTATACTTTCTAATCTTGAAGCGCATTGCATCCATCTTGATCTTGTGATCATCGACGACATCCGCAACATGCAACTCCAATATCATCTTCTCCTCCTCAATTTTTTTCAATTTTTCCTTCAAGTAATTGTTTTCTTCTTCAACTAAATTTAACCTCTCGACAATAGGGTCGGTTGGAATTTCCGGTTCACATACCTCCTAGATAAAAAAAATCTATGTCACGTTGGTCGGCATAATTGTCATAAACAACAAATGAACCAAATAGTTATAAAATATAATATATACCACATCCGAATCATAGACAGGACGAGGGCCGACGGGGACGGATACCAAAACCATCGCACTATATAATAACAAACAATAATAAAAGTAAGAAAATTATACAAGTATCTATGTAAATCATACAAGTAAGAATTTTTTTCTTTTAGAAAGAAGATAAGAACAAGAGGCTCACCACGGTTATGCCGGCGACGAGATCGGCGCGGGCGATCGACGGCGGTGAAGACGGGGATGGGACGTGACGGACCGCTAAACCTAGACAAATCTTGAGGAAAATGGAGCTTGAAGGTCGAGTTTGGAGAGGAGAAAGCTTAAGTAGTGTTGCTCGGGCATTTCATCGAACACCTCATGTGCATAGGAGGTGAGCTAGAGCACCACAAACACCTTCCCTCGCCGGCCAGAAAAAACAGAGTAGTGGAGTGCTCTGCTCGCGGGCGAGGGGTATATATAGGCACAACATTGGTCCCGGTTCGTGGCTGGAACCGGGACCAAAGGCCACCCTTTGGTCCCGGTTCCAGCCATGAACCGGGACCAATGGATGTGGGCCAGGAGCGAGGCCCATTGGTCCCGGTTCGTGTCTGGAACCGGGACCAAAGGGTCCAGACGAACCGGGACCAATGCCCCACGAGCCCCGGCCGGCCCCCTGGGCGCACGAACCGGGACGTATGCCCCCATGTGTCCCGGTTCCTGACTGAACCGGGACTAATGGGCTGGGCTGGCCTGGACCAAAGCCCTGTTTTCTACTAGTGGAAGGAAGTTGTAATTGTTCGCTTCACATAGCAGGGCCTACGCACAGTGAATGAACATACAATAGCAACTTGGAGCAGCAACAACACCTTTTGTTCCAACATGGCTTGTGAGTGTAGATATACATCACAATGGAGTTCCCTTCTTATTAGAATTATACTGCTTCATCTATTAAGTGATGTAAGCCACAGATCAATAGTGTGAAAACAAATAGAATAATTAATGGGCCATTTTTGTCAAGGTCCGATGCCCAAAGACTCCAGTGTCATGAGATCAGTTGCGTCATTATTAATGATAAGCTTACCCGCAAAAAAAAATATTAATGATAAGCTTGCAGTCATATGCTCATAGCCACACCTTTTTTTTAGTTATTTAGGTTATCGTAAAGATGCATTTATACACAATAGGATAGACCAATGAATCTCAGTAGCTCAATCTTGATGAACTATCTAACATTCTGCTATCTTAGTTCTCATCATTATTTGGAAATGCTGTCTCGATAAAACAAAGTAGAGCAGTGATCAACTAGTTGTAGAAATGCTTATAACAGGGAACTCTGGAACAACAGCAAAAGAAATGAATCCCTCTCTTCCCAGAACAAACAACTGCAAGAGGACAACATAGTGAACGAAAGCCCTAAGCCTGACGAACAAATCTTTATGCACTGGGTTGCGACATTCACAAGGCCGTACAGAGTTATATTTATTAGTACAAATTAATAGCTGGGTACCAACGCCTTCCTCACAGATGGTAAGGACAATTAGAGTGAGCCCTCTAGCTGTATCTTGTGTTGACCTGCTAGACCAAGTTTGTCGTATCAACAGCAGCTAAGCTTGGCTAGTCATGAACTGATGACCTCCATCAGATCCAAGCTAGTCGGAACTCCGAAGTACTTCAACTGCAGCTCAAACTAAGTGGACTCTTGGGGCATCATCCAAACTATAGGAATGTTGGTATTTATAATTGGCTTGAGCGCAATAGCACAGTCTGTCAAACCAGCAGGAACCAAAGTGTAATTGTTTGTCCTAAAATCGTACTGTAGCGAGGACAGCAATTTCCATTAGTCAGTAAGTTCAGCAAACATCTAGGGAGACAAACACATCAGAGACTTTTTTTTCTCGAATACGCACAAGCATGCGTATCATATACTCCCTCCGTCCCAAAATAAGTGACTCAACTTTGTACTAACTTTAGTACAAAGCTAGTACAAAGTTGAGTCACTAATTTTGGGATGGAGGGAGTATTAAAGAAAGAATACACACATCAGAGATGATTCTTAGCATTATCTTCCAAAGTACTATGGGAATGTTAGAACTTATAATTGGCTTGAGCGTAATAGCACAATCTGCCAATACAGCAGGAACCAAACTGCAATGTTTTGTCACCAAATTGTACCGTAACAAGAACAACAATTCCCCTTATTCAGCACGTGTTGAGCAAACACCTATTCGGAGTTCCGGACACATCAGAGACTAGGAATGCAAAGCTGCAGAGGGAGACTGACCTCCCATTTGTGTCCTGATCAGAGTCTGGAAGCGAAGTGCCTGCACACATCGGCGAACATGGATATTCAAATGGAAGTGTACACGACGTCGTCCCACTTATTGGCCGCGAGCTCGCTGACGAGCTTGAGGGCCTCGGTGGTCGTCTCAAGCAAGCTGATGCAGACGACTTTGGTTTTATTTGTTGTTACAATCGTCAGTTCATATCTAGGCTCTCAGATGAGTACCTCCATTTGACCAAAATGGGGGTCCTCTCCGGTGGTGGATGGATGATACTGTGACGACATCTGACCTCTCCGAAGTAGTGGTCATCTTCTTCCAATGGATGCATGTCTCCACATCTAATACACATTTTTTTTTCCTCTACATTGGTCATTTATTGCTTCGGTGGTTGAGTGAAACATCATTTTCAAGTTGTGTGCGTCTTTTTGTTTGTTCTTGTGTGTGGTTTTTGCACGCTTATTTCTTGAGATATGTTCCCTATTTATGGTCAAGTCATTCGTGGTTTTATCAGTTTAAGAGCATCTCTACCTGATCCCGCAAAAACTAATTTGTCATGGAGTGGATTGTTCTTAGTAAAAAAAAACAGAGATGTGCCACAGCACTTCCCACTTGACCTCGTCGTTCTCACCCGACCAGGTGCCGCCGCCGCTCGCCTCGCCTCCAGCCGTTCCCGGTCTGATGCCCCCGGAGATGCACATCCCCCGCTCGCCGCACCGCGGGGTGCCATCATCGGCGCCAGTCCGGCGGCTAATTAGGCGCCCCAAGCACCTAAAAGACAACACCAATGCAAAAACATCATCAGGAGATCTCCGTCGCCAACAGCGGTTGCCGCTCGCTCTATCGCCATCACCTGAACGTCCTTGGCCTAGCAGACTAGCAAACGGGAGCATCGGCCTTCGACCAAGGCAGCGGACACCGCGACGGTGCCGGTAAAGAAGAAGAAGATGACGCTCGCACTGATGCCTTCCCCTCGGCCTCGTGCAGCCGCGCCACCACCCACTCAACCTCCGAGGGCCGAAGAGGAGCCGGATTCAGACGAGACAAGGAGTGAGGCCGACACGCTCGACGAAATGCCCGCAGGGTCTTTTTCGCAATTTCTCAAATGAATGATGCATGATGTGATCCTAATTGTTAGGTTTTTCCTTTGCTATTGCAGTGACTGATTGAGCGATGATCCAGACGTTTTTATGGACTAATTGAATGCAAGCCACACACTCGGCCTTGACGACATTGCCATGCCCATGCCTTATAGCCAAGAGATGATGAGAAAATTAAACAAGCAACACACTCAGCCTCGATGACATTGCCATGTTCATTCAGTGCCTTTTAGCACAAATTATGATCACATTTTAGTTGTTTGTTGGATTGGATGAAATTTAGTTGTCCTCTTAGTTGAATTATGATGTGGTGTATTTGAATTGTTTATGTTTGTATTGAAATGTGGTGCATTTGTTTGAACTGTTTGCGCAAGCCTTTCAATGAATTGGCAAAAAGAAAAGTTTGGGATATGGTAGATGATGGAAAGTTTAATCCCTAAAAAATAGCTTTTTATTGGATGGGGGGTTAAATTATAGAGGATATGCTAGCGAGGCTCTGGTGTCGGTTGTAATGCCTTTTGTTTAAATAATGATGAACACCGAGATGGGGCGTTACTATAGGTGTGACGATTTTTAGAATTTCTCTTGAACCTGAAGTTGTATTATCTCTGAGACTATGTATGACTTCCTCTTCCACAATGCTTTGTCTTTTATAGTGGAGTACATGACATTGTTTAGTGCACTTGTGTTCAGTCTACGATGCGATTATTTAGTGAATAATATAGCACTCGCAGTGAGGTGTGAGCCATCCTTCATTTTTTTATCATCATTGTATATTGTACCTTTTACCCTTTTGAAGTAACCATGGTGCATATAAATCTATCAATCCACAAAAGTCACTTCTCTTGATGTACCTTACCAGGACAATTAAGATCAATAAATATCTAATGCAGATAATTTTCATTCGGTGAGTAAAGTCATACCTACTTGTCTGACATATCGTGCATTATTTCTCTCTACATATGCCAGACGAAGGATGCCATGCAATGAGTGGCCCGTGTAGTGAAGCTAGCAAAGATGCAGCATAGTATTCTCTTGTATCAGATTTTTCATCCACCCTCACGAAAGTATCACATCTTTGAGCGGAAAGGCAACTCCGGAATATGATAGTACCTTCGGGATGTGAGACATCAGGAAAACAATTCAATCTGGTTGCCCACTTTAGAGTACAATACTTTTTCTTCGGGCTTAAATCTGGTGAGTTTGAGGCACTCCATCCATCTTCCCAATTGTGTCTATCTTCTTTTCCCCGATTCGGGATCGAAGAGTACACCCCACTCCTCCATCTGGTGGCTTTGCTGATGTGTGGTGGGCCACGAGATTTCAATGGACACGTCGAGCTCCATTTGGTGACCCTTTCCTTGGTGTGCGCCTCGCGTGGGCTAACTAGTTGAAGGAGAAAAGCGGGTGCAAGTTGCTTGGTCTACCAAGGCGGTTGCTTGCCTGAGCCCAAGACTACCCATGAGAATGGCCACCACCGAGCAACCATCTGATCTTATTCTTACCAAGAGGAAACTGAGATCGTCTTGCTGAACTCCTTCCTTTCTCATTCCAGTCCTCGCCTTTTTCATCTTCCGTAGGGGCCCTTAGTGTTTTGATTAAATGCTATATGTGAAGTTGAATAAATGTTCATTTGCTCCATGTGCGCTTATCTGCCCACTTTGAGATTATAACATTTCGTTTTGGATAGAATCTTAGGAGTATTTGGATGTGGTAGGTCGGTTAAGCTATACTTGATTTGAATCCATATCCTCCTACCTCAAACATGGTTCCAATAGGCAAAAATCAAAAGAACAAAATGAATTCACTCACATGTCAGATTTTGCAAATGAGATTCTCACTCCGGCAACCACAAAATAATCAGTCCGACAACCACACACAGGCATTCTATTTATTTCATACTTCCAAAGCAAAAAAAAAAAAAATTACAACGTCTGCGGAAGTGTATTAGTATATACTGTACTATATACTGTGTGCTTCATACAGAGCAACGATGGCTGACCAATGGCAATGTACAGATGCAGAATACCAAGCGAGATTTCAGGCTCCATAGAAACTCTGCACGAAAAAAGGCGGGTTTGTTCTGAACCTTGAATAAATTGTATGCAAGAATTTTAAATCACGAGAGAAGGAAGTTGTAATTGTTCGCTTTAGTGCCACACATAGCAGGGCCAGCGGCCAGCACACCGTGAGTGAACTTACAATAGCAACTTGGAGCAGCAACAACACCTTGTGTTCTAACATGGCTTGTGAGCAGTGGCGGACCCAGGAATTGAAGTTAGCCGGGGCGAACATTGTTGGAAATACAAGTCTACTTAATCAAAATTCATGACATTCAACTACCAAAAACATAAAAAGGTCTTTGAAACAATTAATATGGATTCTTCACTTGATGTCACAATACATTTCCACAATCTCAAGCGAGTCCTACAAAATTATGAGCTCAAGTGTGATAACTATTGTATATTTTCTACCCGCAAAAAAAAGTTATTGTATATTTTCATAAGATGGCAGTATACATCTAACATGTAGTTGTACAAAGAACACGAGGTTGTAAGGTAGATGGCCTCTACGTTTCCGCAAAGTATAAAAATGTGCTATAGTCTGCTTATCACTGATTTTGACAGTAGGAGACCAATCCATTCAGTACTGCTGAGCTGGATCGATTTTTGGTGTCCGGCAGCATGCGTTCGATCACTTGGGCCTTAAATGCAATTGTGCAAATGCTACAGACTAGCCCAAACGTTGCAGCCCAGCCCAAACGCCTTTCTCTCCCTCAGACTCTCACCCAGCCCTTGCCTCACGTACTGCTTCGTGGAAACAGAAAACAAGCCGCCTCCATGAAAACTGCTCGCCGCCGCCATGAAATCAGCTGGCCACCGGACGATAGGGAGGCGGGGGTCGCTGCTCCGCCGGCGGGGACCCGGGGCGGCCGCCCCAGCTCGCCCCAATGGTGGATCCGCCACTGCTTGTGAGTGTAGACATAGATGACAATGCAGTTCCCATCTTACTAGAATTATACTACTTCATCTATTTAGTAGTAATGTATAAGACACATGGCAATAGTGAAAAAACAAATAGAATAACGGACCGTTTTTGTGAAGGTCCGGTGGCCAAAGACTCCAGTGTCATGAGATCAGATGTGTCATTATTAATGATAAGCTTGCAGTTATATGTTCATAGCCACACCCTTTTTTTAGCTATTTAGGTTATCATAAACAGACGAGCTCATACACAACAGGATAGACCAACGAATCTCAATAGCGTAATCTTGATGAACTATCCAATATTCTGCTATTGTAGTTCCCATCATTATTCAGAAATGCTGTCTCGATAAGCCCAAATTAGAAGCAATGATCAACTAGACAGGGAAATCTCCTAATGCCCCCGCTTATAACAGGGAACTCTGGAACGGCAGCAAAAGAAATGAATCCGTCTCTTCCCAGAATTAATAGCTCTAAGCTTGACAAACAAATCTTTATGCACTGGACTGCGAAACTCACAAGGCTGTAAGGAGTTATATAGAACTCCAAATTAATAGCCTGGGTACCAACGCCGTCCTCACAGATGGAGGAGGACATATGCTTTCATCTGTAACTGAAATTATCAAAATATAAATAGCCAAAGGACAATATGGGTGAGCCCTTTAGCTGTATCTTGTGTTGACCTGCTAGACCAAGTTTGCCGTATGTACTGTTGGTAAATTTGAATCAGATAGATTATCGACACCAGCTAAGCTTGGCTAGTGATGAACTGATAACCTCCATCAGATCCAAGCTAGTCTGAAGTACTTCAACTGCAGCTCAAACTAAGTGGACTCGAAGTATAGGAATGTTGGTACTTATAATTGGCTTGACCGCAATAGCACAATCTACCAAACCAGCAGGAACCAAAGTGTGCTTGTTTGACATCAAATCGTACTGTAACGAGAACAGCAATTTCCATTAGTCAGTAAGTTCAGCAAACATCTAGGGAGACAAACACATCAGAGACTGGTGCTGCAGAGAATGACCTGCCAAATCAGATTGAAGCTACTGCTACTCTCGAGTAATAAGTGCAGCTCAAACAAAGTAGATTCTTAGCACATCATCCAAAGTACTATGTGAATGTTAAACCATATAATTTGCTTGAGCATAATTGCACAATCTGCCAATCCAGCAGGAACCAAACTACAACGTTTTGTCACCAAATTGTAGTGTAACGAGAAGAACAATTCCCCTTATTCAGCAAGTGTTGAGCAAACACCTATTCGGACACATCAGAGACTAGGAATGCAAAGCTGCAGAGGGAGACTGACCTCCCATCTCTCCTGATCACTGATCAGAGTCTGGAAGCTTTAGTGATCTAAACGATCTTATATTTAGAGGGAGTAAATGAGAATCTCACTGCAGCAGCAACAGAATAACCAGTCCAACAGTCACACACAAGCATTCTATTTGTTTCACACTTCCCAAGCAAGCAAAATACAAGCAGAAGTATATACTGCGGGCTTCATACAGAGCATCATGGGCCGATCGATGTACAGATGCAGAATACCAAGAGAGATTTCAGGCTCCATAGAAACTCTGCAGGAAAAAAAGGCAGGTCGGTTCAGAAGCTCGAGGAAAGACTGTATGCAAGAATTAGAAATCACCAGAGATGCAAGTTTTAATTGTTTGCTTTAATGTCACATAGCTGGGCCAACATACAGTGAATGAACATACAACAGCTACTAAGGTTCCAACATGGTTTGTGAGTGTAGAGTAATCATAGTAAGAAAACATCATACAAAAATTAGTACTTGACAATGGAGTCCCCATCTTATTTGATTTATACTGCGTCATCTAATCAGTAATGTAAGCCACAGGTCGTCAATTGTGAAAAGGAAAACAAATACTCCCTCTGTCCCATAATATAAGATGTTACTACTATTACATCCAGATATAGTAACATCTTATATTATGGGGCGGAGGGAGTAGAATAGTGGGCTTTTTTGTGAAGGCCTGGTGGCCGAACACCCCGGTGTCATGAGATCAGCTGTGTCATCAATAATGATAAGCATGAAGTCATATGCTCATAGCCATACCATTAGCTATTTAGGTTATCATAGACAGACACGTTCATTCCCAAATTGTAAAGACCAGCGAATCTCAGTAGCGCAATCTTGATGAATTGTCTAACACTATTATCTTAGTTCTCATCATTATTCAGTAATGTTGTTTCAATAAACCCAAAGTAAGAGCAATGATCAAATAGACATGGAAAAATTCTAACAAGGAGCCCTATAACAGTCCAAAACATGAATTTATCTCAGCAAAACAAACGACTGCAAGAGGACAACATAGTGAACAACCATAGCCCAAAACTTGACGGATAAATCTTGGTCCACAGATTTCACAAGGCTGTATAGAGTGTCAGTTTAGCACAGCTAATAGCTCAGGTACTCACGCCTTCATTTCTAACTGGAACTATACAAACAAAACAAACCCTCTAGATGTATCTTGTGTTGACCTGTTGGAGCAAGGTTGTCTTATGCGGTGTTGGTAATTTTGAATCAGATAGATTATCAACATCAGCTAAGCTTGGCTGGTGTCTGGTGATGATCTCAACCAGATTGAAGATACTCTCGAGTACTACAACTGCAGCTCAAACTAAAGTATATTCTTAGCAATATAATCCACAGTACTATCTACTATGGAATGTCAGAACTCATAATTGGCTTCAGCGCGGTAGCACAATCTGCCAATTCAGCAGGAACTGCAATGTTCTGTAACTAAATTGTACTGTAACGACAACAGCAATTTCCATTATTCAGTAAAGTTCAGCAAACACCTAGACAGAGACTGGGGATACAGAGTTGCAGAGGGAGACTGACCTCCCATTTGTGTCCTGATCAGAGTCTGGAAGCGAAGTGCCTGCTCTTCTCCTCATCGCTCTCTACGGCAATCCCAACGGCCCTGCACGCATCGGGGAACATGGAGATCCTGATCGACGCGTACACGCCGCCGTCCCACTTCCTGGCGGCGAGCTGCTCGGCGAGCTTGAGGGCCTCGGCGGCGGTCTCGGGCGCGCCGGGGCAGACGACGTCAACGACGCCCATCTCCTTGGCCTCGGGCGCCCGGAGCTTCTTCCCGCGCAGCACGACGTCCCGCAGCGCCTGCGCCTGGGAGATCTTGGCGCGGAGCACGTGCACGAAGTAGGGCGGGAGGGGGAGGCCGATGTCGACCTCGCTCATGTAGAGCACGCCGCGGTCGGCGCGCATGAGGCGGTAGTCGTGGCAGAGCGCGAGCAGGAACCCGCCGGCGGAGGCGTGGCCCGTGACGGCGGCGACGGTGGGCATGGGGAGCGCGAGGAGGTCGGCGGCGACGGGGCGGAGCGCGTCGACGAGCTCCCCGAGCCGCGCGCGGGAGGTGCCCGCCCACCCGATGTCGAGCCCGTTGGAGAAGAAGCGGCCCTCGGCGACGGTGACCAGGGCCGCCCCCGGGCCCTGGGGCTGGGCCTGGGCCGCGGCGAGGACCTCGGCCAGCGCGGAGCGGATGGAGGCGATGAGCGGGTGGCCCAGGCGGTGCTGGCCGTCGCCCGTGAGGGTGAGGACGAAGACCCGGCCGCGCTGCTCCAGGGTGCACATCGTCGCCGGCTGCGGGCGGGGTGGACTTGGGGCGGGTGGGTTGGTTTGTCTGACTCTGACCGGGACGAGGAAGCTGCGTGCGGATTTAACACTCTGGGCAGCGGAGGACCCGACGGGCGCCGCCGCGTTGTTTTTCTCTCGGCGGAGGAAATTCACCGCGGTTTACCAAAGGCTCTCAGAAGTATCGCTGAATTTTAGCAGGTTGGTTGGTGCGATGAGGAGAAGAGCAGACACTGATGATGTAGAAGAAAGGATTATTCAATTTGTATCTGCATCACCGATGATGTACGGGCACTAAGTAGTTGCACGGCCAGAAACCTCGCCGTCGTCGGGATCCAGCTTAAGTATCGGTCGATTTCGTCCTAGGTCGTACCGTCGGTTACCACCGGTCAATTTCATCCTATGTACAACGGCCTGATCGGCCAATTTCGCATCACGAACCAATGCAGATCAAATGGGTTTCACCACGTGATGCATTGGCTCGCATAACTCGTCAACCCAACAGAGAAGGAAAAATGAAACGGTCCCGACCATTTTAAACTTGGCACGCCGACGAGAGGCACGAGAAACCCTAGCGCTTGGGGTGCCCTAGCGTTATAGAGCGAAGGGGTACGATGTGTATGTTGATCTGATCCTTAGAACAAGGGTGGTTATTATCACTAGCCACCACCGAGAAATAGAATGCATGCTAATATCACGCGGGCTAGCCGTTCTATGTCGTGCACCGAAGGGGCTCCGATCTGGCTCATGGAGTCTTAGCCAGAAGGGTCATGGCAGCCTTTTCCAGCATGCCAGCCGCCCACCTACGCCTTGGGACTTCGCCTACCAAGATCTGATCGGTTCTACATGGGGAGCCGGTGAGGGCTGGTCCTCTCGCCGATCTAGTCATCACCCGTGAGGCAGGGCCATGGACAACGACTTCCCATGCCCACAGGGTCGGTGATGGCCGCCCATGTCCGCAAGTCCTTGCTCGGGTCAACGGCGGTCTGGATTCGGCTGCAGCGACATCTACCCATACGACAGCTGACGGCGTGTGCAGAACTGGCGCACCCGTCGGATCAGACGACGGTGGTTGCGGCATGCACTACCTCGATTTGACTCGACAAATTGAGTCGTTTGTCCATCCATCGCATGAAGGGTTTGATTTGCCGGATCCGCCTTCTCCATCTCCGACGGTTGTGATGGCAACGGCGACCACACTGAATTGCAGCGGCGAAACTACAGCTGATTGTGCTGGCCGCGGAAAGAACAAGGCCTTAGGGGGTGCCAGAGTGGCTACACGAGGAGCCGGCCTTGGACGAGGCACCACTGTGGCCTTCTTCTTCCTCTTCTTTGTGGCCACCTCGGTGAGGGCCAACACCGTCGCTGTCGGCTTTTGAGCTCGTTTGGCTACGGGAGGGTGGCAAGTCGCGGCTGGAGAGGCGGTCTCCACCCCGGAGGCCATTGCCACGGTTGGAGGAGGAGCTTGGACCCGATGGTTCTTTGTCATCCCCAAAGTTTTCTTCGACGCGGGCGGCTGTGCATGGTGGTTTCCGGCGGCGACAAGCCGGCGACGATGGCCGGCGGGGTGTGGGAAGGGACCGGTCTATCCAATCTGGTCGGGGGGAGGGTCATCGGTGGCGGCGGCGGGGCGTGGTGGCAGCGGCGGCAGGAGGGCGGGTAGGAGGAAGAGAGGCGCCTATTTTACTCACCCGCGGTGGGAGTGAACATATTTAGGGAGATTGGAGGGGATATTGGGAGGTGGAGGATAATTTTTCTTCACTGGCCTTCTTTGGGGATCAGTTAGGTGGGCCGTAAGGCTATTTCGAGCCGATTCCCTAAAAATGGCGGAGTATCCGGCGGAGTAAAACCTTAGTGGTGTATTTTTACTCCACTAAGATTTGGCCGGACCTAGCCGATTCCCTATATATAACAGAGTAATTTTTTTACTAGAGTTGCATTTCATTTTCGGCCACCGAAACACATTTCTTTGCTTATTTATTGCATTCAACGACATTGTCGTGGTGGGCGCACGGCAGATGCCAAAGGATGGCTAAAGAGAGGGACAGGCTCGAGGGCACCAGTGGGCTCCAGAGGCGAGGTCGGCATGAACGAGCGAGGGACGCAAGACATACCCAGGTTCGGGGCTCTCCGGAGAGATAACACCCCTAGTCCTGTCGAGTGTGGTTTATATGAAGATGGTACAAGCTTGCTCCTAGAGCTGTTTGGGGGAGGAAGGAAGGCAGGCCAAGGCTTAGGCTGCTCCTTCTCCTTACGTGTGTGTGTATTCTACTGATCTCTTTCTCTAGTGTTCGCCCGTGTACATGGAGGCCTCCTGGGGGGTTTTATAGGTCAACCCCCCCCTCCCAGGGCTACAACGGTAAAGTTACATGGACGCGGGGCTGGGATGCCAGCGTCTAGGAAGCCGGTGCCGGGGCCTGCCGGGGGGCACTGTTCCCCGTCTTGTCTCGCGTCACGGAGTGGTTGAGCCGGCTTGGCTACAGTGGCGAGTCGCCTGGTCTCCATCGGCTTGCGTCAGCGGGACAACGGGTGCACTGTTGCCATGCCGCCCCTGGTCAGCGGGGTAGGTGGGGCACTGTTGCCATGCTCCTGCCGGTCAGAGGGGTTGGTGGGCCACTGTAGCCATGCTCATCTCCTTTACGGGGACTTGATCCGTCGTACGCCTTGGATGGGACGGGAGCTGACCCGAGGCCGGGTTGAGGAGCGTCCCATGAGGGTGCCTACTCGTTGAGGAAGTCTTGGCTTGGCGGGGCCGGCCGGCATGCTTCCATGGTTAAAACTCAAGTAGAACAAGTACTTAAGGCACATGATGATTTGCTCAATGAGTTGAATAGTAAGAACAATGATAATGATGTTAGGGTTATGACTAGAGGTGGTAAGATGACCCAGGAACCTTTGTATCCTGAAGGCCATCCTAAGAGAGTTGAGCAAGATTCTCAGAGAACCAACACTGATGCACCTAGTCCTAGTAATAGAAAGAAAAAGAAAACTGATAGAACTTTGCATGCTTCTGGTGAACCTGTTATAGACACACCTGAGAATCCAAATGATATCTCTATTTCTGATGCTGAGACACGATCTGGTGATGAACCTAGTGCTAATGTTAATGATGATGTCCATGTTGATGCTCAACCTAGTAATGATAATGATGTGGAGGTAGAACCTGCTGTTGATCTTGATAACTCATAATCTAAGAATCAACGTTATGATAAGAGAGACTTCATTGCTAGGAAACATGGTAAATAAAAAGAACCATGGGTCCAGAAACCCATGCCCTTTCCTCCTAAACCATCCAAGGAAAAGGATGATGAGGATTTTGAGCGCTTTGTTGAAATACTTAGACCTGTCTTTTTGCGTATGCGTTTGACTAATATTCTGAAAATGTCTTCTTATGCTAAGTATATGAAAGATATTGTTACAAATAAAAGAAAGATACCGGAGGCTGAAATTTTCACCATGCTTGCTAACTATACTTTTAAGGGTGGAATACCAAAGAAACTAGGAGACCCAGGAATACCAACTATACCATGCTCCATTAAAAGAAACTATGTCAAAACTGCTTTATGTGATTTGGGAGCCGGTGTTAGTGTTATGCCTTTCTCTTTGTATCGTAGACTTGAATTGAATAAGTTGACACCTACTGAAATATCTTTGCAAATGGCTGATAAATCAACTGCTATATCCATCGGTATTTGTGAGGATGTGCCCGTTGTGGTTGCAAACGTTACTATCTTAACGGACTTTGTTATTCTTGATATTCCCGAGGACGACAGTATGTCGATCATCCTTGGTAGACCCTTTTTGAATATTGCAGGGGCTGTTATTGATTGCAACAAGGGCAATGTCACTTTTCATGTTAATGGTAATGAGCATACGGTACACTTTCCGAAGAAACAACCTCAAGTGAATAGCATCAATTCTATTGGAAAAATTTCAACTATTGCTATTGGAGGTTTTGAATTCCCTCTTCCTACTATCAAAAAGAAATATGATATTCTTATTGTTGGGGACATGCATATCCCCGTTGAGGTAACCTAGTGTTATTCGAAAATTCTCCGGTTTCATGTTATTCGAAAGAAGTTTGTTAATAAGACTTGATCAACCTTGTTAATAGATTCCTTTTGATGAGCATGAGACGGATGAATCTAGAAAGCACAACTTTCTGTACCTACTTTTTAATTTTTGTTATTCAGAATAAATAAAGCAAAAATAGTATTATCCGTCTATTTTCTGATTTATCCGTGCAATAAAAAAATGTCCCGAAAATAAAAGTTCTCCAAATGCCCTGAAAATCTAGTATGATTTTTTATAGAATATTTAAGGATTTTTGGCACTGAGAACACACCAGGGGGCTGCACCAGTGAACCACAAGGGTGGAGGGCGCGCCCCTGCCTTATGGGTCCCGCGTGGGTCCCCCTCACTTAGTCCAGCACCCATCCACTTCGTCTTCCTCCAGAAAAAATCATCCCGTTGCTCAAACCCGTGTTCTTGCTCATCTTGCTGCCATTTTCGATCTCCTTGTGTAAAGCTCCATTTGCAAAACTGTTTTGGGGGATTGTTCTTCGGTATGTGACCCACCAATGGTCCAATTAGTTTTTGTTCTAGTGCTTTATATATTGCAATTTTTTGCTGCTATGGTGACCTTGTTCTTGAGCTTGCATGTCAAATTTATATGGTCCAAAGTAGTTTTGATGCATGATATAGCCTCTAGGGACTTGTAGGAGTAGTTGCTATCAATTTTGTTGAGTTTTATTCACTTTTATTTTGAGTCACTAAAAATTTCAGAAAATTTCAGAGAAAAGAAATGATGAAGAGATGGTTGAGAGGCTCTTCAAGCCGGGGTTCTAAAGAAAATGAGAATGAGGAGAAGAAGAAGCCCAAGTATAACCTTCCTCGCACCATGGAAGTTCGGCCGTGTGAATGGCCAAGTGATGCATTCTTGGGGGCTGCCGGAATTTATGATGATTTTTATTATTTAGCTGAGAATGCAGGCATCACCGACTTCCTCCACGATAAGTGTGATCAATACCTCCTACTCACTAATACCTTCGTGCAAAATTTTCACTTTCATGCTAGGAAATCGCCACCCATGGTAGAGTTTTATTTATATGATGAGCATAAGGAGATGACGCTTTATGATTTTTGCGAGGTTTGCAAATTACCTTATGAGGGCAGTGAAGGAAATATGCCCTAGAGGCAATAATAAAGTTGTTATTTATATTTCCTTATATCATGATAAATGTTTATTATTCATGCTAGAATTGTATTAACCGGAAACTTAGTACATGTGTGGATACATAGACAAACAGAGTGTCACTAGTATGCCTCTACTTGACTAGCTCGTTAATCAAAGGTGGTTAAGTTTCCTAGCCATAGACATGAGTTGTCATTTGATGAACGGGATCACATCATTAGAGAATGATGTGATTGACAAGACCCATCCGTTAGCTTAGCACGATGATCGTTTAGTTTGTTGCTATTGCTTTCTTCATGACTTATACATGTTCCTATGACTATGAGATTATGCAACTTCCGAATACCGGAGGAACACTTTGTGTGCTATCAAACGTCACAACGTAACTGGGTGATTATAAATATGCTCTATAGGTGTCTCCGATGGTGTTTGTTGAGTTGGCATAGATCGAGATTAGGATTTGTCACTCCGATTGTCGGAGAGGTATCTCTGGGCCCTCTCGGTAATGCACATCACTATAAGCCTTGCAAGCAATGTGACAAATGAGTTAGTTGCGGGATGTTGCATTATGGAACGAGTAAAGAGACTTACCGGTAACGAGATTGAACTAGGTATTGAGATACCGACGATCGAATCTCGGGCAAGTAACATACCGATGACAAAGGGAACAACATATGTAGTTATGCGGTTTGACCGATAAAGATCTTCGTAGAATATGTGGGAGCCAATATGAGCATCCAGGTTCCGCTATTGGTTATTGACTGGAGATGAGCCTCGGTCATGTCTACATAGTTCTCGAACCCGTAGGGTCCGCACGCTTAACGTTCGATGACGATCGGTATTATGAGTTTATGTGTTTTGATGTACCGAAGGTAGTTCGGAGTCCCAGATGTGATCACGGACATGACGAGGAATCTCGAAATGGTCGAGACATAAAGATCGATATATTGGAAGGCTATGTTTGGACACCAGAATGGTTCCGGATGAGTTCGGGCATTTTCCGGAGTACCGGCAGGTTACCGGAACCCCCCGGGGAGTCAATGGGCCTTATTGGGCCTTAGTGGAAGAGAGGAGGAGGCGGCCAGGTGGAGGGCGCGCCCCCCCGAAGCCCAATCCGAATTGGGGTGGGGGGCCGGCCCCCCCTTTCCTTCTCCCTCTCTCCCTCTTCCTTCTTCTCCTACTCCAACTAGGGAAGGGGGAAACCTACTCCTACTGGGAGTAGGACTCCCCCCTTGGGCACGCCATAGAGAGGGCCGGCCCTCCCCTCCTCCACTCCTTTATATACGGGGGAGGGGGCAGCCCATAGACACACAAGTTGATAGTTGTCTTAGCCGTGTGCGGTGCCCCCCTCCACAGATTTCCACCTCGGTCATATCGTTGTAGTGCTTAGGCGAAGCCCTGCGTCGGTAACTTCATCATCACCGTCATCACGCCGTCGTGCTGACGAAACTCTCCCTCGGCCTCAGCTGGATCAAGAGTATGAGGGACGTCACTGAGCTGAACGTGTGCAGATCGCGGAGGTGCCGTGCGTTCGGTACTTGATCGGTTGGATCGCGAAGACGTTCGACTACATCAACCACGTTACTTAACGCTTCCGCTTTCGGTCTAGGAGGGTACGTGGACACACTCTCCCGCTCGTTGCTATGCATCACATAGATAGATCTTGCATGATCATAGGTAATTTTTTTGAAATACTGCGTTCCCAACAGTGGTATCAGAGCCAGGTCTATGCATAGATGTTATATGCACGAGTAGAACACAAAGAGTTGTGGGCGATAATAGTCATACTGCTTACCAGCATGTCATACTTTGATTCGGCGGTATTGTTGGATGAAGCGGCTCAGACCGACATTACGCGTACGCTTACACGAGACTGGTTCTACCGACGTGCTTCGCACACAGGTGGCTAGTGGGTGTCAGTTTCTCCAACTTTAGTTGAATCAAGTGTGACTACGCCCGGTCCTTGTTGAAGGTTAAAACAGCGCACTTGACGAAAAATCGTTGTGGTTTTGATGCGTAGGTAAGAACGGTTCTTGCTCAGCCCGTAGAAGCCACGTAAAACTTGCAACAACAAAGTAGAGGACGTCTAACTTGTTTTTGCAGGGCATGTTGTGATGTGATATGGTCAAGACATGATGCTATATTTTATTGTATGAGATGATCATGTTTTGTAACAGAGTTATCGGCAACTGGCAGGAGCCATATGGTTGTCGCTTTATTGTATGCAATGCAATCGCCATGTAATTGTTTTTACTTTATCACTAAGTGGTAGCGATAGTCGTAGAAGCAATAGTTGGCGAGATGACAACGATGCTACGATGGAGATCAAGGTGTCGCGTCGGTGACGATGGTGATCATGACGGTGCTTTGGAGATGGAGATCAAAGGCACAAGATGATGATGGCCATATCATATCACTTATATTGATTGCATGTGATGTTTATCCTTTATGCATCTTATTTTGCTTAGTTCGACGGTAGCATTATAAGATGATCTCTCACTAAATTTCAAGGTACAAGTGTTCTCCCTGAGTATGCACCGTTGCGAAAGTTCGTCGTGCCGAGACACCACGTGATGATCGGGTGTGATAAGCTCTATGTTCACATACAACGGGTGCAAGCCAGTTTTGCACACGCAGAATACTCGGGTTAAACTTTACGAGCCTAACATATGCAGATATGGCCTCGGAACACTGAGACCGAAAGGTCGAGCGTGAATCATATAGTAGATATGATCAACATAGTGATGTTCACCATTGAAAACTACTCCATCTCACGTGATGATCGAACATGGTTTAGTTGATTTGGATCACGTGATCACTTAGATGATTAGAGGGATGTCTATCTAAGTGGGAGTTCTTAAGTAATATGATTAATTGAACTTTAATTTATCATGAACTTAGTACCTGATAGTATTTTGCATGTCTATGTTGTTGTAGATCAATGGCCCGTGCTACTGTTCCTTTGAATTTTAATGCGTTCCTAGAGAAAGCTAAGTTGAAAGATGATGGTAGCAACTACACGGACTGGGTCCGTAACTTGAGGATTATCCTCATTGCTGCACAGAAGAATTACGTCCTGGAAGCACCGCTAGGTGCAAGACCCGCTGCAGGAGCAACGCCGGATGTTGTGAACGCCTGGCAGAGCAAAGCTGATGACTACTCGATAGTTCAGTGTGCCATGCTTTACGGCTTAGAACCGGGACTTCAACGACGTTTTGAACGTCATGGAGCATATGAGATGTTCTAGGAGTTGAAGTTAATATTTCAAGCAAATGCCCGGATTGAGAGATATGAAGTCTCCAATAAGTTCTATAGCTGCAAAATGGAGGAGAATAGTTCTGTCAGTGAACATATACTCAAAATGTCTGGGTATCATAATCACTTGACTCAGCTGGGAGTTAATCTTCCGGTTGATAGTGTCATTGACAGAGTTCTTCAATCACTGCCACCAAGCTACAAAAGCTTCGTGATGAACTATAATATGCAAGGGATGGATAAGACAATTCACGAGCTCTTCGCAATGCTAAAGGCTGCGGAGGTAGAAATCAAGAAGGAGCATCAAGTGTTGATGGCCAACAAGACCACCAGTTTCAAGAAAAAGGGTAAAGGGAAGAAGGGGAACTTCAAGAAGAACGGCAAGCAAGTTGCTGCTCAAGTGAAGAAGCCCAAGTCTGGACCTAAGCCTGAGACTGAGTGCTTCTACTGCAAAGGGACTGGTCACTGGAAGCGGAATTGCTCCAAGTATTTGGCGGATAAGAAGGATGGCAAGGTGAACAAAGGTATATGTGATATACATGTTATTGATGTGTACCTTACTAATGCTCACAGTAGTACCTGGGTATTTGATACTGGTTCTGTTGCTAATATTTGCAACTCGAAACAGGGACTACGGATTAAGTGAAGATTGGCTAAGGACGAGGTGACGATGCGCGTGGGAAATGGTTCCAAAGTCGATGTGATCGCCGTCGGCACGCTACCTCTACATCTACCTTCGGGATTAGTTTTAGACCTGAATAATTGTTATTTGGTGTCGGCGTTAAGCATGAACATTATATCTGGATCTTGTTTGATGCGAGACGGTTATTCATTTAAATCTGAGAATAATGGTTGTTCTATTTATATGAGTAATATCTTTTATGGTCATGCACCCTTGAAGAGTGGTCTATTTTTGTTGAATCTCGATAGTAGTGACACACATATTCATAATATTGAAGCCAAAAGATGCAGAGTTGATAATGATAGTGCAACTTATTTGTGGCACTGCTGTTTAGGTCATATTGGTGTAAAGCGCATGAAGAAACTCCATTCTGATGAACTTTTGGAATCACTTGATTATGAATCACTTGGTACTTGCGAACCATGCCTCATGGGCAAGATGACTAAAACTCCGTTCTCCAGAACAATGGAGCGAGCAACAGATTTGTTGGAAATCATACATACTGATGTATGTGGTCCAATGAATATTGAGGCTCGCGGCGGGTATCATTATTTTCTGACCTTCACAGATGATTTGAGCAAATATGGGTATATCTACTTGATGAAACATAAGTCTGAAACATTTAGTTCAAAGAATTTCAGAGTGAAGTGGAAAATCATCGTAACAAGAAAATAAAGTTTATGCGATCCGATCGTGGAGGAGAATATTTGAGTTACGAGTTTGGTCTTCATTTGAAACAATGCGGAATAGTTTCGCAACTCACGCCACCCGGAACACCACAGCGTAATGGTGTGTCCGAACGTCGTAACCGCACTTTATTAGATATGGTGCAATCTATGATGTCTCTTACTGATTTACCGCTATCGTTTTGGGGTTATGCTTTAGAGACGGCTGCATTCACGTTAAATAGGGCACCATCTAAATCCGTTGAGATGACACCTTATGAACTGTGGTTTGGCAAGAAACCCAAGTTGTCGTTTCTTAAAGTTTGGGGCTGCGATGCTTATGTGAAAAAGCTTCAATCTGATAAGCTTGAACCCAAATCGGAGAAATGTGTCTTCATAGGATACCCAAAGGAGACTGTTGGGTACACCTTCTATCACAGATCCGAAGGCAAGACATTCGTTTCTAAGAATGGATCCTTTCTAGAGAAGGAGTTTCTCTCGAAAGAAGTGAGTGGGAGGAAAGTAGAACTTGATGAGGTAACTGTACCTGCTCCCTTATTGGAAAGTAGTTCATCACAGAAATCAGTTCCTGTGACTCCTACACCAATTAGTGAGGAAGCTAATGATGATGATCATGTAACTTCAGATCAAGTTACTACCGAACCTCATAGGTCAACCAGAGTAAGATCCGCACCAAAGTGGTACGGTAATCGTGTTCTGGAGGTCATGTTACTTGACCATGACGAACCTACGAACTATGAGGAAGCGATGATGAGCCCAAATTCCGCGAAATGGCTTGAGGCCATGAAATCTGAGATGGGATCCATGTATGAGAACAAAGTGTGGACATTGGTTGACTTGCCCGGTGATCGGCAAGCCATAGAGAATAAATGGATCTTCAAGAAGAAGACTGACGCTGACGGTAATGTTACTGTCTACAAAGCTCGACTTGTTGCGAAAGGTTTTCGACAAGTTCAAGGAGTTGACTACGATGAGACCTTCTCACCCGTAGCGATGCTTAAGTCCGTCCGAATCATGTTAGCAATTGCTGCATTTTATGATTATGAAATTTGGCAAATGGATGTCAAGACTGCATTCCTGAATGGATTTCTGGAAGAAGAGTTGTATATGATGCAACCCGAAGGTTTTGTCGATCCAAAGGATGCTAACAAAGTGTGCAAGCTCCAGCGATCCATTTATGGACTGGTGCAAGCATCTCGGAGTTGGAATAAACATTTTGATAGTGTGATCAAAGCATATGGTTTTATACAGACTTTTGGAAAAGACTGTATTTACAAGAAAGTGAGTGGGAGCTCTGTAGCATTTCTAATATTATATGTGGATGACATATTATTGATTGGAAATGATATAGAATTTCTGGATAGCATAAAAGGATACTTGAACAAGAGTTTTTCAATGAAAGACCTCGGTGAAGCTGCTTATATATTGGGCATCAAGATCTATAGAGATAGATCAAGATGCTTAATTGGACTTTCACAAAGCACATACCTTGATAAAGTTTTGAAATAGTTCAAAATGGATCAAGCAAAGAAAGGGTTCTTGCCTATGTTACAAGGTGTGAAGTTGAGTCAGACTCAATGCCCGACCACTGCAGAAGATAGAGAGAAAATGAAAGTCATTCCCTATGCTTCAGCCATAGGTTCTATCATGTATGCAATGCTGTGTACTAGACCTGATGTGTGCCTTGCTATTAGTTTAGCAGGGAGGTACCAAAGTAATCCAGGAGTGGATCACTGGACAGCGGTCAAGAACATCCTAAAATACCTGAAAAGGACTAAGGATATGTTTCTCGTTTATGGAGGTGACAAAGAGCTCGTCGTAAATGGTTACGTCGATGCAAGCTTTGACACTGATCCGGATGACTCTAAGTCACAAACCGGATACGTATTTATATGGAACGGTGGAGCTGTCAGTTGGTGCAGTTCTAAGCAAAGCGTCGTGGTGGAATCTACGTGTGAAGCGGAGTACATAGCTGCTTCGGAAGAAGCAAATGAAGGAGTCTGGATGAAGGAGTTCATATCCGATCTAGCTGTCATACCTAGTGCATCGGGTGCAATGAAAATCTTTTGTGACAATACTGGTGCAATTGCCTTGGCAAAGGAATCCAGATTTCACAAGAGAACCAAGCACATCAAGAGACACTTCAATTCCATCTGCGATCAAGTCAAGGAGGGAGACATAGAGATTTGCAAAATACATACGGATCTGAATGTTGCAGACCCATTGACTAAGCCTCTCTCACGAGCATAACATGATCAACACCAAGACTCCATGGGTGTTAGAATCATTACTGTGTAATCTAGATTATTAACTCTAGTGCAAGTGGGAGACTGAAGGAAATATGCCCTAGAGGCAATAATAAAGTTGTTATTTATATTTCCTTATATCATGATAAATGTTTATTATTCATGCTAGAATTGTATTAACCGGAAACTTAGTACATGTGTGGATACATAGACAAACAGAGTGTCACTAGTATGCCTCTACTTGACTAGCTCGTTAATCAAAGATGGTTAAGTTTCCTAGCCATAGACATGAGTTGTCATTTGATGAACGGGATCACATCATTAGAGAATGATGTGATTGACAAGACCCATCCGTTAGCTTAGCACGATGATCGTTTAGTTTGTTGCTATTGCTTTCTTCATGACTTATACATGTTCCTATGACTATGAGATTATGCAACTCCCAAATACCGGAGGAACACTTTGTGTTCTATCAAACATCACAACGTAACTGGGTGATTATAAAGATGCTCTACAGGTGTCTCCGATGGTGTTTGTTGAGTTGGCATAGATCAAGATTAGGATTTGTCACTCCGATTGTCGGAGAGGTATCTCTGGGCCCTCTCGGTAATGCACATCACTATAAGCCTTGCAAGCAATGTAACTAATGAGTTAGTTGCGGGATGTTGCATTACGGAACGAGTAAAGAGACTTGCCGGTAACGAGATTGAACTAGGTATTGAGATACCGACGATCGAATATCGGGCAAGTAACATACCGATGACAAAGGGAACAACATATGTAGTTATGCGGTTTGACCGATAAAGATCTTCGTAGAATATGTGGGAGCCAATATGAGCATCCAGGTTCCGCTATTGGTTATTGACTAGAGATGAGTCTCGGTCATGTCTACATAGTTCTCGAACCCGTAGGGTCCGCACGCTTAACGTTCGATGACGATCGGTATTATGAGTTTATGTGTTTTGATGTACCGAAGGTAGTTCGGAGTCCCGGATGTGATCACGGACATGACGAGGAATCTCGAAATGGTCGAGACATAAAGATCAATATATTGGAAGGCTATGTTTGGACACCGGAATGGTTCCGGATGAGTTCGGGCATTTTCCGGAGTACCGGGAGGTTACCGGAACCCCCCGGGGAGTCAATGGGCCTTATTGGGCCTTAGTGGAAGAGAGGAGGAGGCGGCCTGGTGGAGGGCGCGCCCCCCCAAGCCCAATCCGAATTGGGGTGGGGGGCCGGCCCCCCCTTTCCTTCTCCCTCTCTCCCTCTTCCTTCTTCTCCTACTCCAACTAGGGAAGGGGGGAAACCTACTCCTACTGGGAGTAGGACTCCCTCCCCCCTTGGGCGCGCCATAGAGATGGCCGGCCCTCCCCTCCTCCACTCCTTTATATACGGGGGAGGGGGGCACCCCATTGACACACAAGTTGACAGTTGTCTTAGCCATGTGCGGTGCCCCCCTCCACAGATTTCCACCTCGGTCATATCGTTGTAGTGCTTAGGCGAAGCCCTGCATCGGTAACTTCATCATCACCGTCATCACGCCGTCGTGCTGACGAAACTCTCCCTCGGCCTCAGCTGGATCAAGAGTACGAGGGATGTCACCGAGCTGAACGTGTGCAGATCGTGGAGGTGCCGTGCGTTCGGTACTTGATCGGTTGGATCGCGAAGACGTTCGACTACATCAACTGCGTTACTTAACGCTTCCGCTTTCGGTCTATGAGGGTACGTGGACACACTCTCCCGCTCATTGCTATGCATCACATAGATAGATCTTGCGTGATCGTAGGTAAATTTTTTGAAATACTGCGTTCCCAACAGGCAGCGTCAGTGAACCACGTCCTAGAGATGTGGAAGATTTTATTGATGAAGTTACCGTAGGGGAAGAGAGAGGGGTGTCGGAAGCGAGAGTGGCTAGTTTGCATTTTCCTATTTTGCGCTGCTACTCATTATTTGCTGGGAGATGTTTAATTGGTCGTGGGGAGAGTGGATGCCTTAGTGCCCCTGACCTTGCTCTTTTGCGCCATGCTTTACTTCGTGATAGAACTTTTAGTTTGGGCGCTATTGTTGCTCGACGGTTGAGTTTAAACCGTTCTAGGGGTCCTATTTTTGGAGGTATCTATGCCTCCCGCCTTGCTAGACGCTTGGAGATACCCATTAGGCACGATGAGGAAGAGGAGATGATGCTACCCACTAGATACTTAGACTAGAACAGTATGGTAGCACATGATTTTATTAGCGATGATAAGGACAAGAGACTCATCTATAACCTGGTATTCAGCCAGAAGACTTGTCAGACTATTAGTTTGCCTGCACCTTCTTTGTTTGATATTCATTCAGGCAGGTACCTCATTTTGCTCGAGGACATTTATGCATACTGGGAGCGGACGCGATCCCTAGTTCCTGAGCCAGAACCATCATCTGATCCGTACGAGGAGTCGATTTATCAGTGGGAGCCACAGGAGCTCGCTAACCAGTGGAACCCTCAGGATCATCCTCAGTACCCAGGAGAGGGCTATTTTGATCCATGGGCATAGACCAACTTAGGCCAAAAGCCTAAGCTTGGGGGAGTACGTATTTCTCACCGACATTACATTCATGTTCACACACTCATTCCAGTTGTCGGTGTTCATACTTTTTCATTGTATTATCCTTATTAGTTTATTTCTTTTTCTCGCTTTCTTCTTGTGTGTTTGAAAAACTTTGTGAAAATCCAAAATAATTAGTTTTAGCTTCTTTTTAGTTTCCTTTCCATGTTTATTTAGTTGTAGTATTAAAAGAAAACCCAAAAAGATTTCTCGTTCTTCTTTTGCTTGTTGGGAGCTTTGCCGTGTAAATAGTTTTTCTCGCTCTTGTTTTTACTTTCTTCAGAAAAACAAAAACTCCAAAAAATATTCAGTGTGTTTCTTTGAAAAAAAAATTCCTTTCGGGTCGAGAGGAGAAGACCACGATGAAAATATTGAGTGGCTCTCATATGCATTATTGTTGATCTAACGAAGAGCCATATTACCTTGTCTTCTCCTTTGAATAAACAGCTTAGTCCAATGCACGTGCACTATTATTATTATTCACACCGTTCGATCGTGCAAGTGAAAGGCAATAATGATGATATTTGATGAAATGATTGAGATGAGGAAAAGCTGGTATGAACTCGACCTATTTTATTTTTGTAAATATGATTAGTTCATCGTTCTTGATTCATCCCATTATGAATGAAACATGTTTGCAATGACAATTAGAGTTTATAGTTACTCATGCCATGCTTAATTAGCTAGGAGTTTATAATGGTTTACCTTGCGTGCCAACATGCTTTTAAAATGGTTGTGATGTAGTATGATAGGATGGTATCCTCCTTTGAATGATTCGAGTGGCTTGACTTGGCACATGTTTACGCATGTAGTTGAAACAAAATCAACATAGCCTCCATGATATTTATGTTCATGGTGATTTATATCCTACTCATGCTTGCACTCAATGTTGGTTAATCTCAATGCATGTTTATGACTGTTGTCGCTCTCTAGTTGGTCGCTCCTCAATCTTTTGCTAGCCTTCACTTGTACTAAGTGGGAATACTGCTTGTGCATCCACTTCCATAAACCTAAAGTTGTTCCATATGAGTCCACCATACCTACCTATATGCGGTATTTACCTGCTGTTCCAAGTAAATTTGCATGTGCCAAACTCTAAACCTTCAAATAATAATCTGTTTTGTATGCCCGAATCGCTCATGTAGCGACTGGGGGCTGTCAGTATCTTCCATGCTAGGTGGGTTATTCTCACGATGAGTGTTGATTCACTTGTCATTCATGAGAAAGTGGCTGGTGTCCGGGATGCCCAATTCCATGCTCAAATCAAATCAAAATATAAAATAAAAAAAATCCCCCAGGACTGTTGTTGGTATGGACGGTACCCATTGTTTCGGACCAGCCGTGGAGTGTGCTTGTTGGTGGAGGGGGTGAAAACTTTACCATTCTGTTTGGGAACCGCCTATAATGTATCTAGCATGGAAGATACCGAGATCTCTTGGTTGTTATGTTGACAATGAAAGCATACCGCTCAAAATTATATCCATCTCTGTTTCAAAAAGCTCGAACTCTGGCACCTCTACAAATCCGTGCTTCCCTCTGCGAAGGGCCTATCTATTTACTTTTATGCTGAGTCATCATCCTCTTATAAAAAGCACCAGTTAGAGAGCACCACTGTCATTTGTATGCTTTGCTTTTAATTAATATTGAGTATGACTCTGATCGGATCTCCTTTGCCATGAATTACAATGTCTAGTCAGTCCTTGATCTTCAGGGGTGCTCTGCATTTATCTTCTGCGGTCTCAGAAAGGGCTAGCGAGATACCATTTTTTTATATCATATCATGATTGTTTTGAAAAAGTGTTGTCATCCGAGATTCATTATTATTGCTCGCTAGTTGATTATGCCATTGATATGAGCAAATGTGAGACCTAAATGTTATTGTGAATATGGTTAGTTCATAATCTTTGCTGAAAACCTAAATGCTGGCTATACATATTTGCAACAACAAGATCAAACAGAGTTTGTAAAAGCTTTTATTTATCACTTTAAGTTTGTCAACTGAATTGCTTGAGGACAAGCAATGGGTTAAGCTTGGGGGAGTTGATATGTCTCCGTCGTATCTACTTTTTCAAACTCTTTTGCCCTTGTTTTGGACTCTAATTTGCACGATTTGAATGGAACTAACCCAGACTGACGCTGTTTTTAGGAGAATTGCCTTGGTGTTATTTTTGTGCAGAAATAAAAGTCCTCGGAATGACCTGAAACTTTACGGAGAATATTTTTGGAGTAAATAAAAAATATAGACGAAAGAATCAACAGAGGGGACCCACCAGCTGTCCACAAGGGTGGAGGGCGCGCCCTACCCCCATGGGTGCGCCCCTGCCTTGTGGGTCCCCTGGACCTCCTCCGACCCTAACTCCAACTCTATATATTCACGTTCGGGAAGAAAAAAAATCAGAGAGAAGGATTCATCACATTTTACAATACGGAGCCGCCGTCACCTCCTGTTCCTCATCGGGAGGGCAGATCTGGAGTCCGTTCGAGGCTTCGGAGAGGGGGATTCGTCGCCATCATCATCACCAACCTTCCTCCATCACCAATTTCATGATGCTCACCGCCGTGCATGAGTAATTCCATCGTAGGCTTGCTCGACGGTGATGGGTTGGATGAGATTTATCATGTGATTGAGTTAGTTTTGTTAGGGTTTGATCCCTATTATCCACTATGTTCTGAGATTGATGTTGCTATGACTTTGCTATGCTTAATGCTTGTCACTAGGGCCCGAGTGCCATGATTTCAGATCTGAACCTATTATGTTTTCATGAATATATTTGTGTTCTTGATCCTATCTTGCAAGTTGTAGACACACCTATTACGTGTTATGATCCGCATACCCCAAGGTGACAATAATTGGGATTCTATCCGGTGATTACCGTAGTTTGAGGAGTTCATGTATTCACTAAGTGCTAATGCTTTGGTCCGGTTCTCTATTAAAAGGAGGCCTTAATATCCCTTAGTTTCCATTAGGACCTCGCTGCCACGGGAGGGTAGGACAAAAGATGTCATGCAAGTTCTTTTCCATAAGCACGTATGACTATATTCGGAATACATGCCTACATTATATTGATGAATTGGAGCTAGTTCTGTGTCACCCTAGGTTATAACTGTTGCATGATGAATGCCATCCGACATAATTATCCATCACTGATCCATTGCCTACGAGCTTTTCACATATTGATCTTTGCTACGTTATTTGCCGTTGCCACTGTTACAATTGCTACAAAACTGCTACTGTTACTTTTGCCACCGTTACCATTACTTCCATATTACTTTGCTACTAAATATTTTATTGCAGATATTAAGTCTTTCAGGTGTGGTTGAATTGACAACTCAGCTGCTAATACTTGAGAATATTCTTTGGCTCCCCTTGTGTCAAATCAATAAATTTGGGTTGAATACTCTATCCTCGAAAACTGTTGCGATCCCCTATACTTGTGGGTTATCACTTAGCCCCTTGCCTTTTGGGGAATTCCCTGTAGGGACCAAGGAAGGGTCATGATTCACCTCAACTTGACATGAAGGCATTTCGATGATCGAAACTTCGGGTGTGCGAGTGAGCCCTACAAGTTCGGGGCCGTTGAATGGCGATCCCATCGATCTTTTCGTTGATCGCATAGTGGAACTCTCAATGAAAGCACTAGTATCAGCGTCAAAACTGGCAGACCTCGGGGTAGGAGGTCCCGAGCTATGGATCTCGGATCAAGGGTAACAGGAACGAAGGAGATGATGTTTTACCCAGGTTCGGGCCCTCTTGATGGAGGTAAAACCCTACATCTTGCTCTTGTTTATATTGATGAAGATGTATCGAGTATAGAGTTGATCTACCTCGAGATCGTAATGTGTGGTCTAACCCTAGGGCTAGGTGAATGATTTTGTGTTGATGTCCCCTCTACGGGCTAAACCCTATGGCTTATATACACGCCAGGGAGGGTATCTAGGGTTACAATGTCGGTAGCTAGGAGCTAGGCGGCGACACAGATCTTGGAGTATGCATCAAGTCTTCGGGGGGGGGGGGGAGGCAGTCTTAATCATACCTCCTGCGTGTGGCCTTCGAAGTCCATCTTGACCACGAATGGGGGCTTGCCGGCCCAGCCCGAGGATCGTGGGCCGACTAGGTTAGTACCCCCTTATCCAGGACACCATCAGGTGGCAAATGCAAATTTACTTGGAATGGCAGAGTAATACCGCTTATAGGTAGATATAGTGGACTCATCTGGAACAACTTTGGTTTAAGGGTTTGTTTGCAGAAGCAGTATTCCCGCTTAGTACAGGCGAAGGCTAGCAAATAGGTTGAGAAGCGACCAACTAGAGAGCAAAAACGGTCATAAACATGCTTTGTGAATAATTAACATTGAATACTAGCATGAGTAGAATATAAACACCATGAATATAAATATCGTGGAGGCTATGTTGGTTTTCAATCAACTACATGTGTGAACATGTGCCAAGTCAAGCCACTTGAAACATTTAGAGGAGGATACCATATTATCATACTACATCACAATCATTTTAATGAATGTTGACACCCAAGATAAATCATTATCCACTCCTAGCTACTTAAGCATGGCATGAGCAAATATAATCTCTAATTGTCATCATAAACATGTTTAATCATAATATGCTAAACCATGGATATTGAGTTAAACATATTTACAAAAACAAAAATAAGTTGATTTCATACCCGCCTTTCCTTGCCACAGTCACTTCATCAAATTATTGTCATTATTGCCTTTCACTTGCATGACCGAATGATATGAAAATAATAATAATAATAATAATAATAATAATAATAATAATAATAATAATAATAATAATAATAATAGTGCAAGAGTGTCGTGGACCAAGCTGGAATCTGCAAACATTTTATTCATAGGAGAAGAAAAAGTAATATGGGCTCTTTTTTAGATCAACAATAGTGCATATGAGAGCCACTCAACATTTTCATCGTGGTCTTTCCCTTAGTACAACTCAACAAAGAAAACAATTTCAGAGAAACACACTGAAATATTTTTGGAGTTCTTAGTTTTTCTTGAAGAACGCGAATTAACGAGGGAAAAACAAAAACGAGAAAAACTATTTACACAGGAAAGCTCCCAACAAGTAAAAGAAGAAATGAGAAATATTTTTTGGTTTTCTTTTAATACTACAACTAATTAAACTAGAAAGAAAAACCGAAAAGAAGCGAGAAATATTTTTGAATTTTCTCTAAGTTTTTCAAATACACAAGAAGAAGGCGAGAAAATAAATCTAAACATGGATTATACAATGAAAAAGGATGAACACCGATAACTGGAATGAAGTGTGTGAACATGAATGTAATGTCGGTGAGAAATACGTACTCCCCAAAGCTTATTCTTTCGCCTAGCTTGGTAATCACCATCGCCGGTCTGGGTAATAGTCAAAGTGGTAGCTCATGAAGGCTATCTGTGCCTCCTCCTCAGCCAGGCGAGCAGCTTCTGCTGCTGTGTTGTACTCACGTGCCTCGCTCCCATAAATGTAATATCTTTGTTTACTTTGAAAATCAATGAAAGCAAGCGCAAGAAAAATAATAGGTACAATAGGTTTTTTTATCGAACACCAAGTTATAATTGTAATTATGAGCTCCACGCTTAATGAATTCGTGGCACTGCATTGACTCAAAGTCTAAATATTTATTAGGTAATATATGATCATTGGGCAAATGTGAAACTCTTAGACTTGCAACTACGCGTGAGGCATAAATTCCTCCATAAAAATGACCACTACTCGTGTTGCGTTGCAACCTCTGTGCAACAATCGCCCCAACATTATAATGTTTGACGCCCGTTAGAGCAGTATGAATAATGCTCAACTCGGGGGCGCAAAGTGTACTACAGTCTTGTTTGCCCATGATGCACTTGCCAATAAACAATGCAAAATAACGAATAGAGAGAAACTGAATACTTTTTATTCTAGCTTGTATAACTGCCCTATCCTCACCACAGCAAAGGCTACTCAGGAACATCTCATAATCAGATGTTGGTGGTTCATCTAACGAACCCCAATATGGGATTTTGCACGCTTCACAGAATTCTTCTAGAGGTGTATTATAAGCTCAATCATATAGGTGAAACAAAACTCTAGAAGCACGAGGATGAAACTCAAACTTTTTAGTGAATGAGATGGTAAGGTTGTAGTGATGTGTGCACTTATTTACGATGAAGGGAGCAAGCTCAGTGTTATGAATATATTCATCAAATTCTTACAGCAAGGGATCGATCGGGGTTCAGTAACGTAGCTAGTGCAATCGCTCGGGTTCAGTTAGAGCCCAACGCCTCGCTCGGGTTCAGTTAGAGCGCAACGCCTCGCACACATGCGCGTACGTGTAGGAGAGAAACGCGCAAACCTCCGTGCATCGCTCGGCCCCGACCACCCACCGTAACCGGGAACTCTCCGATATTTTCCTCGCCCTCGCTTCTACCATGATTTTTTCCATCATGGACGGCCCAAAGAATGTCATGCAGCTGCGTCTCCGGCCCGCCCAGGACAAAAAGCCCATTTTTTGTCATGAGTTTTTGTCATAGAAGTAGGAGCCCACCACATCTATGATGATACCGGTTTTTGTCACAATTATTGTCATAGAAGTGTCATAAGCATGACAGAAAAAAATTTCGTTCGGCCCAAAATGTCACGGATGTGTCTTTTTTTTGTAGTGAGAGGGGCACCAGGGTGCACATACAGCACCTGGGCGCACCCCCTGGGGCGCGCCCTGGTGTTGTGTGGGCCCTTGGTGGCCCATATTACCCGAATTCCAATCGTATAAATTCACTTTCGTGGAGAAAAAAATAAGAGAGGAAGAATTATCATGTTTCACGAGACGGAGCCGCCGCCACCTCCTGTTCTTCTTCGGGAGCTCAGATCTGGAGTCCGTTTGGGGCTCCGGAGAGGGGAATCTTCGATCTTCCTCATCACCAACCTCTCTTCATCACCAATTCCATGATGCTCCTTACCAGGAGTGAGTAATTCCTTCGTAGGCTCGCTGGTCGATGTAGGGGTTGGATGAGATTGATGATGTAATCGAGTTAGTTTTGTTAGGGCTTGATCCCTAGTATCCACTAAGTTCTGAGATTGATGTTGCTATGACTTTGCTATGCTTAATGCTTGTCACTAGGGCCCGAGTGCCATGATTTCAGATCTGAACCGTTTATGTTTTCACCAATATATTTGTGTTTTAGATCCAATCTTGCAAGTTGTATGCACCTGCTATGTGTTATGATCCGCATACCCCAGGGTGACAATAACTGGGATTCTTTCCGGTGATTACCGTAGTTTGAGGAGTTCATGTATTCACTATGTGTTAATGCTTTGTTCCGGTTCTCTATTAAAAGGAGGCCTTAATATCCCTTAGTTTCCTTATGGACCCCGCTGCCACGGGAGGGTAGGACAAAAGATATCATGCAAGTTCTTTTCCAAAAGCATGTATGACTATTTATGGAATACATGCCTACATTATATTGATGAGCTGGAGCTAGTTCTGTGTCACCCTAGATTATAACTGATACATGATCAATATCATCCAACACATACCCAACATCATCGATCCAGTGCCTACGAGTTTTCACACATTGATACTTGCTAAGTTACTACCGTTATTACTACTGTCACCGTTACTACAAATTACTATCGCTATTGTTACCGTTACTATTGCTGCTACTGTTACCTGTCACCAAACTATCATACTACTTTGCTACTTATCACTTTGTTGCAGATATTTGTCTTCCAGTTGTGGTTAAATTGACAACTCAACTGCTAATACTTCCAAGTACTCTTTGGCTCCCCTTGTGTCGAATCAATAAATTTGGGTTGAATACTCTACCCTCAAAAATTGTTGCGATCCCCTATACTTGTGGGTTATCAAGACCTTTTTCTGGCGCCGTTGCCGGGGAAGCATAGAAATATTTGTGAAGTCACTTGGGATTTATATTTGTTTGCCATTATGAAGAATCTTAAGGATGACAGAACTAAAATCTTTCCCTCAACTACGAGGACAAGCAAGGAACTTCCATCTAGCTCTGCACTTGATTCACCATCTGTTTTGAGTAAGCTTGCAACACCACCACCTGCTATGGGTCCTACTATGTCACATGTTATTGATGATGCTGCTTCTGCTATGAATATGAATGATGTTATGAATGATGCTATGAATGATACTACTTCTGCTTTGAATGATGTTCGTGATGATGCTAGTACTTTGCTTGATACTACTATGCCACTTGGTGATTTTCTTGATGAACAACTTGCTAGGATTAGAGAAGCTGAGAGAGCTGAAATACCCGATGAGCATTGTCTTGATAAAGAATCTGCTTTAGCTATTCTTAATTGCAATACTAGAGAAGAGGCTTTGGCTGTTATTGCTGTGATAAAAGAAAAATCTTTAAGGGATAGGATGAAGTGTGATCCTAAGTTTCCTACCTCTCCCATCTTTATTACTGATAAGGATTATAAATTCTCTGTTGATCCTGAGTTGATTACTTTGGTACTGAATCTGAAACTGTTGTGGCACATCTTACTAAACTGAATGATATTGCTACCCTTTTCACTCATGAGGAAAAGATTCGTCATTACTATATTTTGAAGTTATTTCCTTTCTCATGCTAAGGCTTGGTACAATACTCTTACTCCTGGTTGTGTGCGTAGTCCCCAGGATATGATTTACTACTTCTCTGAAAAATATTTCCCTGCTCATAAGAAACAAGCTGCCTTGCAGGAGATATTTAACTTTGTGCAGGTTGAAGGAGAGAGTCTCCCACAAGCTTGGGGGAGGCTTCTCCAGTTACTTAATGCTTTGCCAGATCATCCTTTGAAGAAAAATGAAATCCTCGATATCTTCTATAATGGTATTAATGATGCTTCTAGGGACTACCTTGAGAGTTGTGCTGGGTGTGTTTTCAGGGAAAAAACTATTACTCAAGTAGAAGAATTATTAATGAATATATTAAAGAATGATAATGATTGGACACTTCTTGAACCACTGCTTGAACCTACTCCTAAGAAGAGAGGTATTCTATTTGTCAATCCCGAATATATGTAGGAAGCAAAGAAATGCATGAAAGAAAAAGGTATTAAAGCCGAAGATGTTAAAAATTTACCACCTATTGAAGAGATACATGGGCTCAATGAAACACCACCACCACTACCACAGGTAGTAGAGGTAAATTCTTTATTGAAGTTTGATGAAAATGATGTTACTTTCGGTAAATCTCTTAGTCAGTGCTATCTTGAATTTGATAGTTATATTGGCAAGCAAAATTATTTCAATGCTCGTGTTATGAAACAGTTAGAACATAATGCCCATGCTATTGATCGTTTAAGTGACTTGTTATTTAGAATGGTCAATGATGTTAAGGGAGTTAGTAAACATGCTTCCATGGTTCAAACTCAGTTAGAACAAGTTGCTAAATCTCAAAGTGATTTGCTTATTGAAATGAATAGAAATATGCATGATCATGCTGTTAGAGTTATGACCAGGGGTGGTAGGATGACCCAGGAACCTCTTTATCCTGAGGGACACCCCAAGAGAGTGGAACAAGACTCTCAAAGAGCTAATGTTTATGTTCCTAGTTCTTCTAAAAAGAAGAAGAAAAATAAAAATGATAGAACTTTGCATGCTTCTAGTGAACCAGAGGTAGAAAAACCTCCTGATGTTAATCCTTATGTTTCTATTTCTGATGCTGAGACACAATGAGGTGATGAACATACACCTGATGTTACTAATGAGATTCTTGTAGATGCTTAGCTAGAGAATGTTGGAGAACCAAATAATGATATTGATATTGAACCAGCTGAGGATCTTGATAACCCACTGTCTAAAAAGAAATGGTATGAGAAAAAGGACTTCGTTGCTAGGAAGCACGGTAAGGAAAGAGAACTGTGGGTTCAAAAGCCCATGCCTTTTCCTCCTAAACCCTCCAAGAGTAAGGATGAGGAGGACTTTGATCGCTTTGTTGAAATACTTAGACCTGTTGTTTTGCGTACTCGCTTAATTGATATGTTGAAAATGCCTCCTTATGCAAAATATATGAAAGATATTGTTACAAACAAAAGAAAAAAATCTTGAAGCAGAAATTTCTACTATGCTTGCTAATTATTCTTTTGAGGATGGTGTTCCTAAGAAATTGGGAGACCCAGGTATACCTACTATACCTTGTTCCATCAAGAGAAATTATGTTAGAACTGCTTTATGTGATTTGGGAGCCGGTGTCAGTGTCATGCCTTTCTCTTTATATAAAAGACTTGATTTGAACAAACTCACTCCTAATGAGATTTCTTTGCAGATGGCCGACAAGTCAATAGCCATTCCTATTGGTATTTGTGAGGATGTGCCCGTTGTGGTTGCTAACATTACTATCTTAACGGACTTTGTTATACTTGATATGCCCGAAGACGATAACTTGTCAATTATTCTTGGAAGACCTTTCTTGAATACCGCAGGGGCTGTTATTGATTGCAACAAAAGCAAAGTCACTTTTCATGTTAATGGTAATGAACACACGGTGCATTTTCCGAGGAAACAACTTCAAGTGAATGGTATTAATGTTATCGGAAAAGATCCCACTATCACTATTGGAAGTTTTCAACTGCCTATTCCTGCTGTCAAAAAGAAATATGAAATAATTATGGTAGGGGAAATGCCTGTTCCCGTTGAGGTAACATAGTGTTTTCGCAAAGATTCTTCGGTTTCATGTTAATTGAAAGGGGTTGTTAATAAGACTTGATCAACCTTATTAATGGATTCTTTTCGAGAGACATGAAGTTGATGAATTTAGCAAGCACAACTTTCTGTACCCAACTTATTTTCTCTGTTATTTATTAGTTAAACAAAATAAATGCCATGTTTTTCCTGTTTTCTGAATTTTCCGTGCAATAAAAAAATTCTAGAAATGAAAGTGCTCAGAATGTCTTGAAATTTTTACATGAATTTTTTATTGAATAAATTAGAATTTCTGGCATAAAAACTAGTGTGAGAGGGCAACCTGGGTGGCCACACAGCACCAGGGCACCCCCCCGGGGGCACGCCCCAGTGCTGTGTGGGCCCCACAGGGGCCCCCTCACTTATTCCCTCCAGCCATCTTCTTCCTCTACCTTAGAAAAAATTCCTCACCTGTTCTTGCCCGTGTTTGAGCTCATCTTGCTGCCATTTTCGATCTCTTTGCTCAGAACTCCATTTCTGAAACTGTTTTGAGGAATTGTTCCTTGGTATGTGACTCCTCCAATGCTCCAATTAGTTTTTGTTTTAGTGGTTTATATTTTGCATATTTATCTACTCTTGGTGCTACAGAAAATGAGCTTGCATGTTGAATTCTTTGAGTGCTAAGTAGTTTGAATGCTTGATATGGCCTCTAGGCACTCGTATGAGTAGTTGCTATCAATTTTGTGAAGTTTTGTTAACATCTTTTTGTGGACCAAATTTTTTTCTTCAAAAATTTGTTCAAGAAAAAAGATGAACATTTTCAGAAGGAGCTCCTCTAGGAAGAATGCCAAGGGGATTCGGGGAGAGTCTTTGGACGACGACCTCTACTTACCCCGTGATGCGGAAGTTCGACCATGTGAATGGCCACATGTGCCCTTTGTAACACCCCCAGTGGTTAACTACAGAAATCACCCTTTTGATTATGACATGTCAGCAAGCTTAATAGTGCATAATCATCATTAGCAGCATATTGCATTTCAACTCCTAAGTCAAATTCAAATTTAAATGAAAGTGAAATATAAAAGTTATGCAACATAGAAACTAAAATGTTCGATAAATAACAAATATTACAGAGACCATTCTAAAATTGTAACCAACAAATAATAAAATAATTAGGTGGCACTAACATAATTAAAACAGTAAGGAATAATGCATTTTAATTATTATAAAAATAGTGTGAACTCAAATTGTCTCCAAACTAATTTTTGATAGTGTTAGGTAATGCCTAGTAATTATTGGGACATTTGCCATGTTTTACAAAATTCGGTTTGGGGCCTAACTATTTACAGAACAGAGATATAAGAATAAATAAAATAAAAGGAAAAGAAACCCCCCTCCAACTGGGCTTCGGCCCAGCAGGCCACCAGGCCGCCAGGCCGGCCCAGTCCCTATCTACTAACCCCCCTCCCCACCAGACCGAACCCTAACCCTATCCACTACTCCATCCCCCCTCGCTCTCCTCTCCTCCCTCTCCCCCCCCCCCCCACCGATCCAGGAGGGATCAAGCCGCGCCCACCGCCCGACGCCGCTGCCCCCCTGGTGCCGCTCCGACGCCGCGCGTCCCGCCCGCCTCCTCACCCTTGCCCCCCCGCGTGGATCCGTTCGGGGCAATCGACGCCCCCGACGCCCTGCGCCCGCGCCGACCGGGCCTCGTCGCCGCCCCACCGTTGCGTCCTCGTCCTCCCCCTCACCTGACCCCCCGCGCCTCGACGCCCCCTTCTCTCCAGCGCATGTGAGCGCTCCCACGCCTCCCCCTCTCCTCGTCGCCCCGCCGTGCCCGCGGTCGCCGCCCCCGCGCGACTCCCCGCGCCCTGCCGCGCCAGCAGCGCTCCCGCGCCCCACACGCCCGCGGTCGCGCCCCGTCCGCAGGGTGTCCCGCTCTTTTCCTCCTCCCCTTCCCCCACCTTCTCTCTCTTCCCTCCTTCCTCCCCTCCATCCAGCCGCCGCCGTCGCCTGCGTTCCCCCCCACCCTCGTTGGCCGTTGCCCCAGCCCGCGTCCGGTCGCCGCCCTGGCCCTCACGGCTCCAGCCGACTGCGCCGTGGCCGCCAGCGCGTCCGCGCGCAGCGCCCCACGGGCACGCGCCCGCACGCCCGATCCGCTCCGCCCCTTTGGGCCTATGACCAGGGGGCCCCACGCCCCTGTTATTTTAAAAAAATAAAAATAAAATAAAAATAGTTAATAAAATAAATAATTAGTTAATTAATTAATTAGTAAATTAATTAAGTTAATTAATCCTGTTTAATTAGTCTAATTAATTAGTTAGTTTAATTAATCAGTAATTAATTAGCTAAACCCTAATTAAACCTAACAGAGTATGACAGGTGGGACCCACTGGTCCTGACGTCATGCTGACATCATGCTGACGTCAGCAAACACTGTTCGGATAATGTTAATTTAAATAATTAAATAAATTCCAGAAATTAATAAAAACTTTAGAAAATCATATTAAATAATCCGTAGCTTAGATCGAAAAACTTTGTACATGAAAGTTGCTCAGAACGACGAGACGAATTCGAATACGCGGTCCGTTCGTCCGTCACACGTCCCTAACTATCCGAACATGGAACCGTTCCCCTCTGGTCATCTGTCTGACAAATGTCCGGAACCGAGAAAACATTCCCGGATGGTTTTCCTCCTTCCTCGGTGACATGCAACCACACGTTAGAACACACCCGGCACTGCATATTGTCATATCGTACATTGTGTTACTCATGTTTGCTTTATATTTACTGTTTCCTCCCCCTCTTCTCTCTCGTTAGACCCCGACGCAGTTCCCGGTACCGCCGCAGCTCCGGAGACCGAAGACACCATTGACAACCTTGCCCTTGCCGCCGAGCAACCAGGCAAGCCCCCCCTTTGATCATACTGATATCGCCCATTCTATTTTCTCATGCTTGCATTAGAATTGCTGCTGCTACTGCTATACCTATTCTGATGCATAGCCTGTTTATTGTAACCTGCTGTTGATAATTACCTGCGTATCCTAAACTGCTTAGTTTAGGCTGGGTAGAGACCTATCAGTGACCCCACTTATCCCGACTGCCCCGCTGGATTATCCGAAGACCCGATCAACGGGATTGAAGACCAGACCCCGGCACCGCACATCACCCCCCCTTAGTTGTAACGACACTGCAGCGTTACTATCGAGTGCCGAGGGTGAAACCTCTTGTAGCACTTCTGATGTTAACTCTGTAGAGTAGCTATTCGGTCGTGGTCATCGTGGGTGATTCCTCCTTCACCGCTTCCGATAACGACGCTGTCGTGCAACACATCAAGTGTGAACCCAGTGAGGGTGATTCCTCCGAGTTCACCTTGACGGAGACATCGAGTAGGAATCCAACGAGGGTGATACCTCGGATTCCCCTGATGTTATGGACACACGGATACTTGGACTTTACACTGTTACTTGGATAGGCGGGTCGACCCTGAGGGGTACCCGCGTGCGCCTGAGAGGCGAGTGTTGTGAAGACGGGTTGCCTGTATGGTGCCCGAGTGATGAATACGAGGCGCGGCCGGGCATTCTTAATCCTTGCAGCAAGTCCTCGAGACGGGGCGACAGGGTCACATCTTTCGTGAGTCTCTGCTCGTTACCGCAAGCCCTAGTCCACTAACGATTTGGATATTTGATCCGAGCAGGTCTCTGGCCTGATAGCACTAACCATCACGTGGGCATAGTATGGGCGTTCTGCATCGTAGCATCAGCCGAAAGCTCTGTCAGACGTCTAGTTCAGCCTTGCGGCCGGGACGGACCGGCGCCCCCCTAGTGCCTGGCTTCCCTCTGCACGCAACGACTCGGAGTGCACAGGGCGATGGCCCCAGACCTCTGAGTGCTTAGGATGTAGACCGACGGAGACCTCTCTGCTGAGCTCTAGGTAGGGTTGCGATGTGTCGTTTGGCCGAGGCCGGGCATGACCCAGGAAAGTGTGTCCAGCCGGAGTTAATCGAGCGTGTTGGGTAAGTTGGTGCACCCCTGCAGGGAAGAAAACTTCTATCGATAGCCTGTCCTACGGTAAAGGACACTCGGAGTTGTATCCTGATTGATACAATTTAGAACTGGATACTTGGATACTATGGCTCTGGGATTGCTTCTCGCAGGGAGTCGAGAAGGGATCTCAGGACGAGGTTGATGACTATATGGCTCTGGGATTGCTTTCTCGCAGGGAGTCGAGAAAGGATCTCTGGGTGAGGTTGAGACTTAATGATACTGCTACATTATATTGTACTGTTCTACCCTCTTCTATTTCTGCAAGACCACTGAAG
The DNA here is from genome assembly GCA_011799875.1 of Thinopyrum elongatum. Lineage (NCBI taxonomy): Eukaryota > Viridiplantae > Streptophyta > Magnoliopsida > Poales > Poaceae > Thinopyrum > Thinopyrum elongatum. The sequence goes on along the minus strand of CM022297.1, from coordinate 449,566,703 downwards.
ATGCTAGTCTTCGATAGGACTAGGCCTTCTCTCTATTCTGGCATTTCTGCAGCCCAGTCCACATCTACAGCCTTCTCTTTGAAAATGTTGCATCTGTAGTGTAGATCCTTGCATGCTGAGTACTTCTGAGTACTCACGGTTGCTTTGTTTACCTTTTCTCCCCATATCAGTTTGTCGTGACCAAGATGACGGAGTCCCTGAGACAGATGCCCCGTCGATCGACTACTACTACTACCCCGAGGATGGATGCTACTACGAGTTGACTGACGACCAGGAGTAGGATCGGAGGGTCCCAGGCAGGAGGCCTGCGCCTTTCGATCGTAGTGTTTTATCTTGCCCCGCCTTTCTAAAGGCCTTTCTGTTTCTGTTTCATATCTGTACTCAGATATCTGATGCTTCCGCTGATGCTTGTACGCAAGCTTATGTATTCGAGCCCTCGAGGCCCCTGGCTTGTAATATAAAGCTTGTATGACTTTATTTATGTTTTAGAGTTGTGTTGTGATATCTTCCCGTGAGTCCTTAGGCTTGATCGTGTGCATTTGCGTGTATGATTAGTGCACGATTGTGCCGGGGGCGTCACACCCTTCATGGATGAAGCCAGTTTCCACCACGAGTTCGCATAGTTCATCACCAACGCCGGGCTAAACGCCTTTATCGCAGATGAGTGTGATCAATACCAAATCCTCACTAATTGCTTTGTGCAAAGTTTTTATTATTTGAGTGGGAACAACCCCCCTGAAGTGAGCTTCAAGATGTATGGTGAAACCCGCCAGATGCCGCTTGAGCAATTTTGTGAGATATGTTTGATCCCTACTGATGGGGATTTGAGAGAGCCTCGACCAGCTGAGTTCGAGGAGTTCCTCCACACCTTGACGGTGGGAGAAACAAGAGGAGTGTCGGCAGCTAAATCCACTAGTTTACATTTCCCCGCTGTGCATTACTTTGCTTTATTCATAGGGGAATGCTTGACTGCCAGGAAGGCTGCAAGCTACCTTGGTGCACCTGACTTTGCTATCCTACACCGTGCACTTTTTCGTGATAACACTTTCAGCTTAAGAGCTATCATTGCACGCCGCTTGCACACTAATAGGGCCAGAGGTGCAATTTACGGAGGTATCTATGCGACTTGCTTAGCGAGCCACTTTAATGTTAATATATGTCCGCATGATCCTCTTTTACCTAAGGTCCATTTAGACTTTGAGTCCTTGAGTCACCATCACTTTCTTTCTGATTCGGATGACTTTGACCGCATCCGATATAACTTGGTTTATAATGCGGACACTATGGATATTATTCCGTTGCCTGCACCTGCTTTGTTTGATGTTCATGCTAGGAACGGATATACTGTTAAGCCGATGAATATTGTTGCTTATCGAGCGGAGTTGGCCGCAGCCGCGCAGGAGCCACAGGGTTGGGATGCTCAGATCCCGCCTCCTGAGGAGTTCCAGTTGGGACCGGATGGATTCTTCGGTTGGCAATAGACCAAGCTACGCCAAAAGCGTAAGCTTGGGGGAGTACGTATTTCCCACCGACATTTTATTCATGCCTATGCATTTCACTCTAGTTGTCAGTGCTCATACTCTTTCATTGTAATATCCATGTTAGTTTTATTTTCTCGCTTTCTTCTTGTGTGTTTGAAAAACTTAGAGAAAATCCAAAAAAAATAGTTAGCTTCTTTTTCGTTTTTGTTTTCCAGTTTATTTAGTTGTAGCCCTTAAGAAAATAAAAAATCCAAAAATATTTCTCGTTTCTTCTTTTGCTTGTTGGGAGCTTTAACGTGTAAATAGTTTTTCTCGTTTTTGTTTTTCTTTCTTTGAATTGCTTTCTTTCAGAAAAACTAAAAACTCCAAAAATATTTCAGTGTGTTTCTCCGAATTTCTTTTCTTTTATTTGAGTTCTTATAAGGAGAATACCGCGATGAAAAATGATGAGTGGCTCTCTTATGCTTTATTGATTATCTATCCAAAAGCCCATTTTACCTTGTCTTCTCCTTTCTATTTAAATGTTGCAGATTCTAGCTTAGTCCATGGTATCCTTGCACTATTATTATCTTCATACCATTCGGTCGTGCAAGTGAAAGGCAATAATGACGATGATTTGGTGGAGTGACCATGGCAAAGAAAAGCGGGTATGAACTCAACTTGTTCTTGTCTTTATGAATGTGTTTAGATTGATATCCATGATTCAGCATATTATGATCAAACATGTTTGTGATGACAATTAGAGATTATAGTTGTTCATGCCATGCTTAAGTAGCTAGGAGTTGATAATGATTTATCTTGAAGGTCAACATGCACTTAAAATGATTGTGATGTGGTATGATGGTATGGTATCCTCCTATGAATGATTCAAGTGGCTTGACTTGGCACATGTTCATGCATGTAGTTGAATCAAAACCAACATAGCCTCTATGATATTTATGTTCATGGTGCTCATATCCTACTCATGCTAGTACTCAATGCTGATTGTGCATAGTGTATGTTGATGACCATATTCGCTCTCTAGCTGGTCGCTTCCCAATCTTATTGCTAGCCTTCGCCTGTACTAAGCGGGAATACTGCTTGTGCATCAAAATCCTTAAACCTGAGTTATTCCAGATAAGTCCACCATATCCACCTATATGCAGTATTACCCTGCCGTTCCAAGTAAATTTGCATGTGCCACCTCTAAAACCCTTCAAACAAATGTCTGTTTTGTGTGCCTGGACCGCTCATGGAGCGACAAGGGGAAGTCAATATCTTCTATGCTAAGTGAGTTATTCTCAGATGAGTGTTTATTCACTTGTCATCGCACGAGAAAAGGGCGGTAATCGGGATTCCCAGTCCCAAACTCAAATTGCAAATAATAAAACAAACTCCCCCGGATTGTTGTTGGTATGGAGGGCACCCGAGGATTCGGTTCGCCATGGCTTGTGATTGATGGTGGAGGGGGAGTAAACTTTACTTTTATCGCTTGGGAACCGCCACTAATTTGTTTAACATGGAGGATATTGAAAGATCTCGGTCGTAACGTTGATAGGAAGGGCATGCCACCCAAAATAAATTTTACATCTGTTTTAAAAACTTGAGCTCTGATGTCTACTACACAACTTGTTCTTGTAGACACGTGTTGGGCCTCCAAGCGCAGAGTTTTGTAGGACAGTAGCAATTTTCCCTCAAGTGGATGACCTAAGATTTATCAATCCGTGGGAGGCGTAGGATGAAGATAGTCTGTCTCAAGCAACCCTGCAACCAAATAACAAAGAGTCTCTTGTGTCCCCAACACACCCAATACAATGGTAAATTGTATAGGTGCACTAGTTCGGTGAAGAGATAATGATAAAAGTGTAGTATGGATAGTAGATATGAGTTTTTGTAGTGCGAACAATAAAAAACAGCAAGGTAGCAACTAGTAAAACGGAGCACAAACGGTATTGCAATGCTAGAAAATGAGGCCTAGGATACATACTTTCACTAGTGCAATCTCTCAACAATGCTAACATAGTTGGATCATATGATTATCCCTCAAAGTGCAATAAAGAATCACTCCCAAGTTCCTATTAGTGGAGAACATAAGATAGAAATTGTTTGTAGGGTACGAAACCACCTCAAAGCTATTCTTTCCGATCGATCTATTGGGCTATTCCTATAAGTGTCACAAACAGCCCTAGAGTTCATACTAAAATAGCACCATATGACACACATCAACCAACTTTAATGTCACCTAGATACTCCAATGTCACCACAAGTATCCGTGAGTTGATCATACGACATGCATCAAACAACTTCATAATCATAATATTCAATCCACACAAAGATCTACAAGGAGACCCCAAAGTTTCTATCGGAGAAAAGATAATGAAAATGTGCATCAACCCCTATGCATAGATTACCCCAATGTCACCGCGGGAATCCACAAGTTGAGTGCCACATCATACATCAAGTGAATCAATATGATACCCCATTGTCACCTCTAGTATTCATTATGCAAGACATATATCATGTGTTCTCAGGTCTGAATATTCAATCCGACAATAACAAAACTTCAAAGGGAAAAGATTCAATTCATCACAACAAAGGTGGAGAGGGGAGAAACATCATATGATCCATCTATATTAACAAAGCCCATGATACATCAAGATCGTGACATCTCAAGATCACGAGAGAGAGAGATGAGACACATAGCTACTGGTACATACCCCTAACCTCGAGGGTGGACTACTCCCTCCTCGTCATGGTGGCCTCCGGGATGATGAAGATGGCCTTCGGTGATGATTCCCCCCTCCGGCAGGGTACCGGAACAGGGTCCAGATTGGTTTTCGGAGGATACAGAGGTGTGCGGCGGCGGAGTCCCAGTTCTAGGTTAACTTTCGGAGGTTTCTATATATATGGGATTTTTCAGCGTTGGAATCACGCGAAGATGGGCGTCAGGGGGCCCACACAACACTATGGGCGCGCCCTGGTGTTGTGTGGGGCCCCTGAGCATCTTCTGGTCCTTCTTCGAAGCTTCCTGGGGCTCTTTCCTTATATAAAAAATCATCAAAAAGTGTCGTTGCATTTGGAGAACTTTTATTTCTGCACAAAAAACAACAGCATGATAGTTTTGCTGAAAACAGCGTCAGTCCGGGTTAGTTCTAATCAAATCATACCAAAACCATATAGAATTGTGATAAACATGGCATGAATACTTCATAAATTATAGATATGTTGGAGACGTATCAGCATCCCCAAGCTTAATACCTGCTCGTCCTCGAGTAGGTAAATGATAAAAGAAATAATTTATGAAGTGTGAATGCTAGCATAGTGCATAAGTTTGATCAATGATAATTTCAATCACTTTTCCTAGCATCATAGCAGCAACTTATTCTCATAAAACTCATCATGACCAAGTAGCAATCAATTCACATGTTATGGTTCAAACAATGCATTCTCTTGAAACTCAACAACCTATGTTCTTAGTCACCAAGCAATTGCAATTCAACTTGATTCAACAAAGTCTAAGAAAAAGCTCCACATACTCAATTATCATTTAGTCTTCCATGATTGCTAGTACTCAAAGCATATTTTTAGAACAAATGGCATCCATCGAACACAAAGAAAGATAGGGGCATAATGTTTCGCCTGTCAACAATATAAATCATGATCAAATATATTTGACTGGTCATATGTGCTTAGATCTTTCCCCACCACATGATGCTTGCCAACTAGAGAATAGGTTGGGATAAGGAAAATTAATACTATTGATTCTTGCATAAAAGTAAATAACATGAAAGTAAAAGATAGGCCCTTCGCAGAGGGAAGCAGAGGTTGTCATACGCTTTTTGTTTTTGGATGCACAAACTCTTAATGCAAAGGAACGTCACGTGATATTGCCCCTTGTGATAGCAACCTTTATTATATATGCAGTCCATCACTTTTATTGCTTTACCATCACAAGTTCGTACCATGCTTATTTTCCCTTACAATAAAAGATCGTATTTAATTTAGGAGCAATTTTTATTGCTTTTTGCATCGATGACAACTTACTTGAAGGATCTTATTCAATCCATAGGTAGATATGGTGGACACTCATGGCAAGAAACTGGGTTTAAGGGTTTTTGGATGCACAAGTAGTATCTCTACTTAGTGCAAATTTTTGGCTAGCAATAGATCCTAAGCAAGCACCACATGTTGGAGGATCCATAACAATATAACTTCTATGCAAATATACCCAAACATAACTCATTACGTTGTCTTCCTTGTCAAACTTCAACTAATTTGCTCAAGTTTGAAAATAATTAATGGGTATTCACAATCATAGAAGATGTCCAATATAATATATTTATATGTGAAAGTTCTCTTCCTCCTACTAATCATTCATGAATTGCTTGTATGACCAAAATTGTGATTATCAAGCTTCAAAAGATTTCACCATCTAAACTCAATGTGAAGCTACCACTAGGCATGATACAAGCATATGAAGCACATATAATTTCAACTTTATGACATTCAATTCTTCACAATTTACTCATAGGATATAAGTGAAGCACAAGAGTAAATAGGAAACTGCTCCAAAAAGATATAATTGAAGATCAAATGAGTAGTCAAACAATTAAGTAGCTATGTGAGAACTCTCTCTAAATAAAGATTTCTGATCTTGATGATCTTATTAAAACAACAAACAAAAGGGAAATAAAAGGACACACCAAGTATAGCAGAACTCATGTGAAGAAGCAAAAACTTAGGCTCAACGAAAAATTGACCGATAGTTGTTGAAGAAGAAAGGTGGGATGCCTACCGGGGCATCCCCAAGCTTAGTTGCTTGAGACTTCTTGGAATATGAACTTGGGATGCCTTGGGCATCCCCAAGCTTGAGCTCTTGTGTCTCCTTAATTCCTCTCATATCATGGTTTTTCTAAATCTCAAAAACTTCATCCACATAAAACTCAACAAGAACTCTTGAAATAAGTTAGTATAGATCAATGCAACACCTTATCATTTTCTACTGTAAAAAATCACTAAAATTATAATTTAACATTGCATACTAAATGCCTCTGCATATTTAATACTCCTATCCTCAAATAGGACGATTAAACAAGCCAACATATGCAACAATGCAAACATAACAGCAATTTGTCTAAACAGAATAGTCTGTCAAGAATGCAGAAAGATCCATACTTAATTAACTCAAACAATTCTGAAAATTTACCACACTGTAGAGAATTTATAAGATCATACTGTGTCAAAATTTCAACATTTTATGACATACTGACTTTTCTAGGGAATTTTTGCAATAACAGAAAACTTTCTGTTTTGAAACAGCAACTCATTCACTTGCAAATTAAGCATGGTAAAGGCTATACTTGACATTTTTATTGAAGTAAAAGATACAAAAATTTATTATAAATAACAGCAAGGAAATTTCAACAAAATAAAATGATGCTCCAAGCAAAATACATATCATGTGACGAATAAAAATATAGTCTCAAGTGAGGTTACCGATAATGTTGAAGACGAAAGAGGGGATGCCTTCCGGGGCATCCCCAAGCTTAGTTGCTTGGGTATTCCTTTAATATTACCTTGGGGTGCCTTGGAATCCCAAATATTAGGGTATTTCCACTCCTTATTCTCCTCATATCGATATCTCACCCAAAACTTGAAAACTTCAATCACACAAAACTTAACGGAACTTCGTGAGATGGGTTAGTATGTTAAAGAGCAAATCATTCACTTAGGTACTGTAAAAGAAAAGATCCATAATTGTTCTCACATAATTCCTACTGTAATCTATCATTTCCACAATTTATATCACTTAATATAAACTATGGAAATGCTAAAACAAGCAAACTATGCAAACAAGGCAGATTCTATCAAAAACGGAACAGTCTGTAATGATCTGAACAATCACCATACTTCTGCAACTCCTAAAATTCTGAACAATTAGGACAACGTGGAGAATTTGTATATAAATCATGTGTAAAAAATTCAGAACCTTTTGACCCTCTGGTGATTTTTAGAATTTCTGCACTGGGAGCAAAAGTTTCTGTTTTTGCACAGAATCAAGTCAACTATCAACCACACTATCCCAAAGGCTTTACTTGGCAATTTATTGAAATAAAACATATAAAACATGATTACTACAGTAGCTTAATCATGTGAACATACAAAAACATAAAGTAAAAGTGTTGGGTTGTCTCCCAACAAGCACTTTTCTTTAATGCCTTTCAAGCTAGGCATGATGATTTCAATGATGCTCACATAAAAGATAAGAATTGAGACATAAAGAGAGCATCATAAAGCATATGGCTAGCACATTTAAGTCTAACCCACTTCCTATGCATAGGGATTTTGTGAGCAAATAATTTATGGGAACAAGAATCATCTAGCATAGGAAGGCAAAACAAGCATGACTTCAAAACTTTCAACACATAGAGAGGAAACTTGATATTATTGCAATATGTAAAAGCATATGATCCTCTCTCATAATAATTTTCAGTAGCATCAAGAATGAATTCAAAAATATAACCATCACATAAATCATTCTTTTCATGACCTACAAGCATATAAAATTTATTACTCACCACATAAGAAAATTTCTTCTCATCCATAATAGTGGGAGCAAACTCAACAAAATAACTATCATGAGACACTTGATTGACATGATCAAATTGAACATTAAAAACATGATCATTATTCTTTATAGCATACATGTCATCACAATAATCATCATAGATAGGAGGCACACAATCATTATAACAAATCTCCACATCAAATCTTGCGGGACTAAAAATTTCATCTTCATCAAACATAGCATCCCCAAGCTTGTGGCTTTGCATATCATTAGCATCATGGATATTCATAGAAAGCATACTAGAAACATTGCAATCATGCTCATCATTCATATTAAACATTTTATAGAATTCTTCTTCTATCAATTAAGCACAATTTTCAGAATCCTTATTTTCAAGAAAGACATCATAAAGGTAAAGCATTTCATGCAACTTCAATTCCATTTTTTTTGTAGTTTTCTTTTATCAAACCAAAATAGTGATAAAACAAGAAACTAAAAGATTTTATTGCAAAATCTAAATATATACCTTGAAGCACTCACCTCCCCGGCAATGGCGCTAGAAAACAGCTTGATGTCTACTACACAACTTGTTCTTGTAGACACGTGTTGGGCCTCCAAGCGCAGAGTTTTGTAGGACAGTAGCAATTTTCCCTCAAGTGGATGACCTAAGGTTTATCAATCCGTGGGAGGCATAGGATGAAGATGGTCTCTCTCAAGCAACCCTGCAACCAAATAACAAAGAGTCTCTTGTGTCCCCAACACACCCAATACAATGGTAAATTGTATAGGTGCACTAGTTCGGCGAAGAGATAATGATAAAAGTGTAGTATGGATTGTAGATATGAGTTTTTGTAGTGCGAAAAATAAAAACAGCAAGGTAGCAACTAGTAAAACGGAGCACAAACGGTATTGCAATGCTGGAAAATGAGGCCTAGGATACATACTTTCACTAGTGCAATCTCTCAACAATGCTAACATAGTTGGATCATATGATTATCCCTCAAAGTGCAATAAAGAATCACTCCCAAGTTCCTATTAGTGGAGAACATAAGATAGAAATCATTTGTAGGGTACGAAACCACCTCAAGGCTATTCTTTCCGATCGATCTATTAGGCTATTCCTATAAGTGTCACAAACAGCCCTAGAGTTCGTACTAAAATAGCACCATATGACACACATCAACCAACTCTAATGTCACCTAGATACTCCAATGTCACCACAAGTATCCGTGAGTTGATCATACGACATGCATCAAACAACTTCACAATCATAATATTCAATCCACACAAAGATCTACAAGGAGACCCCAAAGTTTCTATCGGAGAAAAGACAATGAAAACATGCATCAACCCCTATGCATAGATTACCCCAATGTCACCGCAGGAATCCGCAAGTTGAGTGCCACAACATACATCAAGTGAATCAATATGATACCCCATTGTCACCTCGAGTATTCATTATGCAAGACATATATCATGTGTTCTCAAATCTGAATATTCAATCCGACAATAACAAAACTTCAAAGGGAAAAGATTCAATTCATCACAACAATGGTGGAGAGGGGAGAAACATCATATGATCCATCTATATTAACAAAACCCATGATACATTGATACGTCTCCAACGTATCTATAATTTTTGATTGTTCCATGCTGTTATATTATCATTCTTGGATGTTTTAAAATCATTTTATAGCAACTTTATTGTTGGGGAACGTGGCATGCAATTTCAAAAAAAATCCTACGATCACGCAAGATCTATCTAGGATATGCATAGCAACGAGAAGGGGAGAGCATCTTCATACCATTGAAGATCGCAAAGCGGAAGCGTTTATCAACGCGGTTGATGTAGTCGTACACCTTCATGATCCGTCCCGATCAAGTACCGAACGTACGGCACCTCCGCGTTCAGCACACGTTCAGCTCGATGACGTCCTCGCCTTCTTGATCCAGCAAGACGGGCGAAGTAGTAGATGAGTTCCGGCAGCACAACGGCGTGGTGACGGTGTTGGTGAAGAACAATCTCCGCAGGGCTTCGCCAAGCACAACGGAAACTATGACGGAGGATAAACTAGAGGGGACGGGGTTGCCGGCACATGGCTTGGTGTTTCTTGATGTGTCTTGGGTGCTAGCCCTACCCCTCTATTTATATGTTGAGCCCTGGGGTCGAAACTTGGAGTAAAAGCCTCCTCAAAGTCGGTTTTGCCCGAAAGGCAAGAGTCCTACTCAGACTCCAGGGCTAGACGCCAGGGTTCCTGGCGTATACCCCCTAGATGCCAGGGTTCCTGGCGTCTAGCCTCTAGTCTCCTCAAAACTTCCTTTTGCACTTTCCAAAAGCCTCGTGGGCTTTCCCCTTTGGCCCAAATAAAGTGTTCTCGTACCCAAACATTTTGGGAAACATCCGGAACCCCTTCTGGTGAATTCCGGAACCCTTCCGGAGACCAAACACTATTATCCCATATATCAATCTTTACCTCCGGACCATTCCAGAGCTCCTCGTCATGTCTGTGATCACATCCGGGACTCCGAACAACATTTGGTCACCAACATATATAACTCACATAATACTATATCGTCAACGAATGTTAAGCGTGCGGACCCTACGGGTTCGAGAACTATGTAGACATGACCGAGACAACTCTTTGGTCAATAACCAATAGCGGAACCTGGATGCCCATATTGGCTCCTACATATTCTACGAAGATCTTTATCGGTCGAACCTTATGACAACATACGTAATTCCCTTTGTCCATCGGTATGTTACTTGCCCGAGATTCGATCGTCGGTATCTTCATACCTAGTTCAATCTCGTTACCGACAAGTCTCTTTACTCGTACTGTAATACATCATCCCGCAACTAACTCATTAGTTACATTGCTTGCAGGGCTTATTATGATGTGCATTACCGAGAGGGCCCAGAGATACCTCTCCGATACTCGGAGTGATAAATCCTAATCTCAATCTATGCCAACCCAACAAAACACCTTCGGAGATACCTGTAGAGCATATTTATAATCACCCAGTTACGTTGTGACATTTGATAGCACATAAGGTATTCCTCCGGTATCCGGGAGTTGCATAATCTCATAGTCAAAGGAATATGTATAAGTCATGAAGAAAGCAATAGCAGTAAAACTTAACAATCATTATGCTAAGCTAACAGATGGGTCTTGTCCATCATATCATTCTCCTAATGATGTGATCCCGTTCATCAAATGACAACACATGTCTATGGTTAGGAAACTTAACCATCTTTGATTAACGAGCTAGTCTAGTAGAGGCATACTAGGGACACAATGTTTTGTCTATGTATTCACACATGTATCAAGTTTCCGGTTAATACAATTCTGGCATGAATAATAAACATTTATCATGATATAAGGAAATATAAAATAACAACTTTATTATTGCCTCTAGGGCATATTTCCTTCGGTCTCCCACTTGCACTAGAGTCAATAATCTAGTTCACATCACCATGTGATTTAACACCAATAGTTCACATCACCATGTGATTAACACCCATAGTTCACATCGCCATGTGACCAACACCCAAAGGGTTTACTAGAGTCAATAATCTAGTTCACATCGCCATGTGATTAACACCCAAAGAGTACTAAGGTGTGATCATGTTTTGCTTGTGAGAGAAGTTTAGTCAACGGGTCTGCCACATTCAGATCCGTATGTATTTTGCAAATTTCTATGTCTACAATGCTCTGCATGGAGCTACTCTAGCTAATTGCTCCCACTTTCAATATGTATCCAGATTGAGACTCAGAGTCATCCAGATCAGTGTTAAAGCTTGCATCGACGTAACTCTCTATGATGAACTCTTTATCACCTCCATAACGGAGAAATATTTCCTTAGTCCTCTAAGGATAATTTTGATCGCTGTCCAGTGATCTACTCCTGGATCACTATTGTACCCCTTTGCCAAACTCATGGCAAGGTACACAATAGGTCTGGTATACAGCATGGCATACTTTATAGAACCTATGGCTGAGGCATAGGGAATGACTTTCATTCTCTCTCTATCTTCTGTCGTGGTCGGGTTTTGAGTCTTACTCAACTTCATACCTTACAACTCAGGCAAGAACTCCTTCTTTGACTGATCCATTTTGAACTCCTTCAAAATCCTATCAAGGTATGTACTCATCGAAAGTCTTATCAAGCGTCTTGCTCTATCTTTATAGATCTTGATGCCCAATATGTAAGTAGCTTCACCGAGGTCTTTCTTTGAAAAACTCCTTTCAAACACTCCTTTATGCTTTCCAGAAAATTCTACATTATTTCCGATCAACAATATGTCATTCACATATACTTATCAGAAAGGCTGTAGTGCTCCCACTCACTTTCTTGTAAATACAGGCTTCACTATAAGTCTGCATAAAACCATATGCTTTGATCACATTATCAAAGCGTATATTCCAACTCCGAGATGCTTGCACTAGTCCATAGATGGATCGCTGGAGTTTGCACACTTTGTTAGCACCTTTAGGATTGACAAAACTATTGGTTGCATCATATACAACTCTTCTTTTAAGAAATCCATTAAGGAATGCAGTTTTGACATCCATTTGCCAGATTTCATAAAATGTGGCAATTGCTAACATGATTCGGACAAACTTAAGCATCACTACGGGTGAGAAAGTCTCATCGTAGTCAACTCCTTGAACTTGTCGAAAACCTTTCGCAACAAGTTGAGCTTTGTAGATAGTAACACTACCATCAGCGTCTGTCTTCCTCTTGAAGATCCATTTATTCTTAATGGCTTGCCGATCATCGGGCAAGTCCACCAAAGTCCATACTTTGTTCTCATACATGGATCCCATCTCAGATTTCATGGCCTCAAGCCATTTCGCGGAATCTGGGCTCATCATCGCTTCCTCATAGTTCGTAGGTTCGTCATGGTCTAGTAACATGACTTCCAGAACAGGATTACCGTACCACTCTGGTGCGGAACGTACTCTGGTTGACCTACGAGGTTCGGTAGTAACTTGATCTGAAGTTTCATGATCATCATCATTAACTTCCTCACTAATTGGCATAGGCATCATTGGAGCTGATTTCGGTGATGAACTACTTTCCAAATTTGAGAGAAGGTACAATTACCTCACCAAGTTCTACTTTCCTCCCACTCACTTCTTTCGAGAGAAACTCCTTCTCTAGAAAGGATCCATTCTTAGCAACAAATATCTTGCCTTCGGATCTGTGATAGAAGGTGTACCCAACAGTTTATTTTGGGTATCCTGTGAAGACACACTTCTCTGATTTGGGTTTGAGCTTATCAGGCTGAAGCCTTTTCACATAAGCATCGCAACCCCAAACTTTAAGAAACGACAGCTTAGGTTTCTTGCCAAACCACAGTTCATACGGTGTCATCTCAACGGATTTAGATGGTGCCCTATTTAACGTGAATGCAGTTGTCTCTAATGCATAACCCCAAAACGATAGTGGTAAATCGGTAAGAGACATCATAGATCGCACCATATCTAATAAAGTACGGTTACGACGTTCGGACACACCATTACGCTGTGGTGTTCCAGGTGGCGTGAGTTGTGAAATTATTCCACATTGTTTTAAATGAAGACCAAACTCGTAACTCAAATATTCGCCTCCGCGATCAGATCGCAGAAACTTTATTTTCTTGTTACGATGATTTTCCACTTCACTCTGAAACTCCTTGAACTTTTCAAATGTTTTAGACTTGTGTTTCATTAAGTAGATATACCCATATCTGCTCAAATCATCTGTGAAGGTTAGAAAATAACTATACCCGCCACGAGCCTCAACACTCATCGGACCGCATACATCAGTATGTATTATTTTCAATAAGCCAGTAGCTCGCTCCATTGTTCCGGAGAACGGAGTTTTAGTCATCTTGCCCATGAGGCATGGTTCCCAAGCATCAAATGATTCATAATCAAGTGATTCCAAAAGTCCATCTGCATGGAGTTTCTTCATGCGCTTTACACCAATATGACCTAAATGGCAGTGCTACAAATATGTTGCACTATCATTATCAACTTTGCATCTTTTGGCATCAATATTATGAATATGCGTATCACCACGATCGAGATTCAATAAACCATTAACATTGGGTGTATGACCATAGAAGGTTTTATTCATGTAAACAGAATAACAATTATTCTCTGTCTTAAATGAATAACCGTATTGCAATAAACATGATCTAATCATATTCATGCTCAACGCAAACACCAAATAACATTTATTTAGGTTCAACACTAATCCTGAAAAGTATAGGGAGTGTTCGATGATGATCATATCAATCTTGGAACCACTTCCAACACACATCGTCACTTCACCCTCAACTAGTCTCTATTTATTCTGTAACTCCTGTTTCAAGTTACTAATCTTAGTAACCGAACAGGTATCAAATACCCAGGGGCTACCATGAGCACTAGTAAGGTACACATCAATAACATGTATATCAAATATACCTTTGTTCACTTTGCCATCCTTCTTATCCGCCAAATATTTGGGGTAGTTCCGCTTCCAGTGACCATTTCCTTTGCAGTAGAAGCACTCAGTTTCAGGCTTGGGTCCTAGCTTTGGGCTTCTTCACGGGAGTGACAACTTGCTTGCCATTCTTCTTGAAGTTCCCTTTCTTTCCCTTTGCCCTTTTCTTGAAACTAGTGGTCTTTTTTAATCATCAACACTTGATGCTTTTTCTTGATTTCTACCTTCATCGATTTCAGCATCACGAAGAGCTCGGGAATCGTTTTTGTTATCCCTTGCATATTATAGTTCATCACGAAGTTCCAGTAACTTGGTGATAGTGACTAGAGAACTCTGTCAATCACTATCTTATCTGGAAGATTAACCCCCACTTGATTCAAGCGATTGTAGTACTCAGACATTCTGAGCACATGCTCACTGGTTGAGCTATTCTCCTCCATCTTGTAGGCGAAGTACTTGTCAAACTCATACCTGTCGACACGGGCATGAGTCTGAAATATCAATTTCAGCTCTTGGAACATCTCATATGCTTCGTGGCGTTCAAAACATTTTTGAAGTCCCGGTTCTAAGACGTAAAGCATGGTGCACTAAACTATCAAGTAGTCATCATACCGAGCTTGCCAAATGTTCATAATGTCTGCATCTGCTCCTGCAATAGGTCCATCACCTAGCGGTGCATCAAGGACATAATTCTTCTGTGCAGCAATGAGGATAATCCTCAGATCACGGACCCAGTCTGCATCATTGCTACTATCATCTTTCAACTTATTTTTCTCTAGGAACATATCAAAAAATAAACGGGGAGCTACATCGCAAGCTATTGATCTACAACATAGATATGCAAATACTATCAGGACTAAGTTCATGATAAATTAAGTTCAATTAATCATATTACTTAAGAACTCCCACTTAGATAGACATCCCTCGAGTCATCTAAATGATCACGTGATCCATATCAACTAAACCATGTCCGATCATCACGTGAGATGCAGTAGTTTTCAATGGTGAACATCTCTATGTTGATCATATCTACTATATGATTCACGTTCGACCTTTCGGTCTCAGTGTTCCGAGGCCATGTCTGTACATGCTAGGCTTGTCAAGTTTGTTGGAAATATGCCCTAGAGGCAATAATAAAGTGGTTATTATTATATTTCCTTGTTCATGATAATTGTCTATTGTTCATGCTATAATTGTATTAACCGGATACCATAATACATGTGTGAATACATAGATCACATAATGTCCCTAGTAAGCCTCTAGTTGACTAGCTCATTGATCAATAGATGGTTATGGTTTCCTGACCATGGACATTAGATGTCGTTGATAACGGGATCACATCATTAGGAGAATGATGTGATGGACAAGACCCAATCCTAAGCATAGCACAAGATCGTGTAGTTCGTTTGCTAGAGCTTTTCTAATGTCAAGTATCATTTCCTTAGACCATGAGATTGTGCAACTCCCGGATACCGTAGGAATGCTTTGGGTGTGCCAAACATCACAACGTAACTTGGTGGCTATAAAGGCACACTACGGGTATCTCCGAAAGTGTCTGTTGGGTTGGCACGAATCGAGACTGGGATTTGTCACTCCGTGTGACGGAGAGGTATCTCTGGGCCCACTCGGTAGGACATCATCATAATGAGCTCAATGTGACCAAGGAGTTGATCACGGGATGATGTGTTACGAACGAGTAAAGAGACTTGCCGGTAACGAGATTGAACAAGGTATAGGGATACCGACGATCGAATCTCGGGCAAGTATCATACCGGTAGACAAAGGGAATTGTGTACGGGATTGATTGAATCCCCGACATCGTGGTTCATTCGATGAGATCATCGTGGAACATGTGGGAGCCAACATGGGTATCCAGATCCTGCTGTTGGTTATTGGCTGGAGAGATGTCTCGGTCATGTCTGCATGGTTCCCGAACCCGTAGGGTCTACACACTTAAGGTTCGGTGACGCTAGGGTTGTTATGGGAAATAGTATGTGGTTACCGAATGTTGTTCGGAGTCCCGGATGAGATCCCGGACGTCACGAGGAGTTCCGGAATGGTCCGGAGGTGAAGATTTATATATGGGAAGTCATCATACGGTCACCGGAAGTGTTCGGGGGTTTTCCGGTATTGTACCGGGACCACCGAAGGGGTTCCGGGGGTCCACCTACCCCGGAGGGCCCTATGGGCTGTATGTGGGAGGGAACCAGCCCCTAAGTGGGCTGGGCGCCATCCCCCCTAGGGCCCATGCGCCTAGGGTTGGGGGAAACCCTAAAGGGGGGCGCCCCCCTTGGCTTGGGGGGCAAGCCCCCTCCCCCTGGCCGCCCCCCCCCCTCTAGATCTGATCTAGAGGGGCCGGCCCCCTTCCCCTTTGGCCCTATAAATAGAGGGGAGGAGGGAGGGCAGCAGTACCTCATCCAAGGCGCAGCCCTCCCCCTCTCCAACACCCCCTCCTCCTCCGTTGAGCTTGGCGAAGCCCTGCCGGAGAACTGCCAACTCCACCACCACGCCGTCGTGCTGCCGGAGTTGTCTTCCCCAACCTCTCCCTCCTCCTTGCTGGATCAAGGCGCGGGAGACGTCACCGGGCTGCACGTGTGTTGAACACGGAGGCGCCGTTGTTCGGCGCTTAGATCGGAATCGACCGCGATCTGAATCGCTGCGTGTACGACTCCTCCAACCGCGTTCTTGCAACGCTTCCGCATCACGATCTTCAAGGGTATGAAGATGCACTCCTCTCTCTCTCGTTGCTAGTCTCTCCATAGATTGATCTTGGTGATGCGTAGGAATTTTTTTTGATTTACTACTACATTCCCCAACAAAGTTTAACCCGAGTATTCCACATGTGCAAAACTGTCTTGCACCCGTTGTATGTGAACGTAGAGCTTATCACACTCGATCATCACGTGGTGTCTCGGCACGATGAACTGTCGCAACGGTGCATACTCAGGGAGAACACTTATACCTTGAAATTTTAGTGAGGGATCATCTTATAATGCTACCACCGTACTAAGCAAAATAAGATGCATAAAGATAAACATCACATGCAATCAAAATATGTGACATGATATGGCCATCATCATCTTGTGCCTTTGATCTCCATCTCCAAAGCACCGTCATGATTTCCATCGTCATCGGCTTGACACCTTGATCTCCATCGTAGCATCGTTGTCGTCTCGCCAACTATTGCTTCTACAACTATCGCTAATGCATAGTGATAAAGTAAAGCAATTACATGGCGATTGCATTTCATACAATAAAGTGACAACCATAAGGCTCCTGCCAGTTGCCGATAACTTCTACAAAACATGATCATCTCATACAATAACATGTATCACATCATGTCTTGACCATATCACATCACAACATGACCTGCAAAAACAAGTTAGACGTCCTCTACTTTGTTGTTGCAAGTTTTACGTGGCTGCTACGGGCTTCTAGTAAGAACTGTTCTTACCTACGCATCAAAACCACAATGATGTTTTGTCAAGTTTGCTGTTTTAACCTTTAACAAGGACCGGCCGTAGTCAAATTTGATTCAACTAAAGTTGGAGAAACAGACACCCGCCAGCCACCTTTATGCAACAAGTTGCATGTCTGTCGGTGGAACCGGTCTCATGAACGCGGTCATGTAAGGTTGGTCTGGGCTGCTTCATCCAACAATACCGCCGAATCAAAATAAGATGTTGGTGGTAAGCAGTATGACTATCATCATCCACAACTTCTTTGTGTTCTACTCGTGCATATCATCTACGCATAGACCTGGCTCGGATGCCACTGTTGGGGAACGTAGCATGCAATTTCAAAAAATTTCCTACTATCACACAAGATCTATCTAGGAGATGCATAGCAACGAGAAGGGGAGAGCATCTTCATACCCTTGAAGATCGCAAAGCGGATGTGTTTATCAACGCGGTTGATGTAGTCGTACACCTTCACGATCCGTCCCGATCAAGTACCGAACGTACGGCACCTCCGCGTTCAGCACACGTTCAGCTCGATGACGTCCTCGCCTTCTTGATCCAGCAAGACGGGCGAAGTAGTAGATGAGTTCTGGCAGCACGACGACGTGGTGATGGTGTTGGTGAAGAACAATCTCCGCACGGCTTCGCCAAGCACAACGAAAACTATGATGGAGGATAAACTAGAGGGGACGGGGTTGCCGGCACACGGCTTGGTGTTTCTTGATGTGTCTTGGGTGCTAGCCCTGCCCCTCTATTTATATGTTAAGCCCTGGGGTCGAAACTTGGAGTAAAAGCCTCCTCAAAGTCGGTTTTGCCCAAAAGGCAAGAGTCCTACTCGGACTCCAGGGCTAGACGCCAGGGTTCCTGGCGTCTAGCCTCTGGTCTCCGTAAAACTTCCTTTTGCACTTTCCAAAATCCTCATGGGCTTTCCCCTTTGGCCCAAATAAAGTGTTCTCGTACCCAAACATTTCGGGAAACATCTGGAACCCCTTCCGATGAATTCCGGAACCCTTCCGGAGACCAAACACTATTATCCCATATATCAATCTTTACCTCCGGACCATTCCGGAGCTCCTCGTCATGTCTGTGATCACATCCGGGACTCCGAACAACATTCGGTAACCAACATATATAACTCACATAATACTATATCGTCAACGAACGTTAAGCGTGCGGACCCTACGGGTTCGAGAACTATGTAAACATGACCAAGACAACTCTCTGGTCAATAACCAATAGCGGAACCTGGATGCCCAGATTGGCTCCTACATATTCTACAAAGATCTTTATCGGTCAAACCTTATGACAACATACGTAATTCCCTTTGTCCATCGGTGTGTTACTTGCCCGAGATCCGATCGTCGGTATCTTCATACCTAGTTCAATCTCGTTACCGGCAAGTCTCTTTACTCGTACTGTAATACATCATTCCGAAACTAACTCATTAGTTACATTGGTTGCAAAGCTTATTATGATGTGCATTACCGAGAGGGCCCAGAGATACCTCTCCGATACTCGGAGTGACAAATCCTAATCTCGATCTATGCCAACCCAACAAAACACCTTTGAAGATACCTGTAGAGCATCTTTATAATCACCCAGTTACGTTGTGATGTTTCATAGCACACTAGGTATTCCTCCGGTATCCGGGAGTTGCATAATCTCATCGTCAAAGGAATATGTATAAGTCATGAAGAAAGCAATAGCAATAAAACTTAACGATCATTATGCTAAGCTAACGGATGGGTCTTGTCCATCACATCATTCTCCTAATGATGTGATCCCGTTCATCAAATGACAACACATGTCTATGGTTAGGAAACTTAACCATCTTTAATTAACGAGCTAGTCTAGTAGAGGCATACTAGGGACACACTGTTTTGTCTATGTATTCACACATGTATCAAGTTTCCGATTAATACAATTCTAGCATGAATAATAAACATTTATCATGATATAAGGAAATATAAAATAACAACTTTATTATTGCCTCTAGGGCATATTTCCTTCATTTATATCATTTTTTGGGACTAACCTATTGACATAGTGCCAGTTGCTGTTTTCTGCTTGTTTTTTACTTCGCAGGAAATCAATATCAAACGGAGTCCAAACACAACGAAACTTTTTGGAGAATTTTTATGGACCAGAACACCGAGGATGGGCCAGAGAAGTACCAGAGGGGTGCCCCGAGGGGGGCACAACCCACCTGGGCGCGCCTGGGGGCCCAGGCGCCCCCTGGTGGGATATGCCCACCTCGGTGGCCTCCCGCACCACCTCTTGGCCCTATAAATCATCAAATATTCCAAAAACCCTCGGGGTAACCCTAGATCAAAAGTTTCGCCGCCGAAAACCTCTGTAGCCATGAAAAACCAATTGGGAGCCCGTTCCGGCACCCTGCAGGAGGGGAATCATCACCGGTGGCCATCGTCATCATCCCGGCGGCCACCATGATGAGGAGGGAGTAGTCCACCCTCGGGGCTGGGGGTTTGTACCATTAGCTATGTGTTTAATCTCTCTCTCTCGTGTTCTTGAGATGTCACGATCTTGATGTATCGCGGGCTTTGTTAATATAGTTGGATCATATGGTGTTTCTCCCTTTCTATCTTGTTGTGATGAATTGAGTTTTCCCTTTGGGATTTCATTTTATCGGATTGAATACTTTTATGGATTTGAGAGCACTTGATATATGTCTTGCATACGAATACCCGTGGTGACAATGGGGTATTATGTTGATTCACTTGATATATGTTTTGGCACTCAACTCGCGGATTCCCGAGGTGACATTGGGGTAATCCATGCATAGGGGTTGATGCACGTTCTTGTCTTTGTTTCTCCGGTAGAAATCTTGGGGCACTCTTTGAGGTTCTTTGTGTTGGATTGATTATTATGAATCTGAAATTGTTTGATGCATATCGTATAATCAACTCACGAATACTCGTGCTGACATTGGAGTGTCTAGGTGACATTAGAGTTGGTTCTTGTGTATCATATGGTGTTATTTTAGTACGAACTCTTAATTAGATCGATCAGAAAGAATAGCTTGTGTTATTTTAGTATGAACTCTAGGATAGATTGATCGGAAAGAATAGCTTTGAGGTGGTTTCGTACCCTACAAACAATTTCTTCTTATGTTCTCCGCTAGATAAGAACTTTTGAGTGATTCTTCGTTGCACGTTGAGGGATGGTTATATGATCCAATTATATTAGTATTGTTGGGAGATTGCACTAGTGAAAGTACGGACCCTAGGCCTCATTTTCAAGCATTGCAATACTGTTTGTGCTCCGTTTTATCAATTGCTACCTTCCTGTTTTTTATTGTTCTTATTACAAAAATCAATATCTACTATCATTACTACACTTGTATCACCATCTCTTCGCCGAACTAGTGCACCTATACAATTTACCATTGTATTTGGTGTGTTGGGGACACAAGAGACTTTTTATTATTTGGTTGCAGGGTTGTTTCAGAGAGACCACCTTCATCCTACACCTCCCACGGATTGATAAACCTTAGGTCATCCACTTGAGGGAAATTTGCTACTGTCCTACAAAACTCTGTGCTTGGATGCCCAACACGAGTCTACAAGAACAAGTTGTGTAGTGGACATCAAGCTCTTTTCTAGCGCCGTTGCTGGGGAAGTGAGTGCATGAAGGTATATCTTTAGATCTTGCAATTGAATCTTTTAGTTTCATGTTTATCACTAGTTTGGTTTTATAATAGAAAACTACAAAAAATGGAGATTGGGTTACCTCAGGTTGTTCTTTATCTTTATAATGTCTATCTTGAGAATAAGGATTCCGATAATTGTGCTCAATTGCTAGAAAAAGAATTCAACAAAATTTATGGCATAGAAACGTTGGATGATGGGCATGATTGCAATATTGTTAGTATGAATTCTTTGAATATCCATGATATTAATGATGATAATGATGTCTCCTATAAGAATGTCAATTTTTGCGGAGTGAATTGGGAGTGCAAATGCACACCAAAAAAGGAAGATAGATTTTGTAAGAAGCATAAATATTTAGTAACGAAAAGGTTGCAAGAGAGGCTAGATGATTGTGCTGAAAGATTTAATTTTTCTCGCCATCCTTGTGAACTTTGCAATGAACGTGGTCATTTAAATCTCCAATGCAAATTGTTTCATGATCAAATCGTGTCCAAAAATTGTGATAACTTGATTACCCTTGAGCATCATAAAGAACTTAGTCTTCTTTTGGGGTATCAAGAAATGAAACGTATAACTGAGGGTATTCCAAAATTTAATCTCAAGAGATTTCTTGATTTTGATCTAGAGGAAATTTATATGTTTTGTGCGGTAAATTGCATTGAGAATCCTTATATTGCCAACTATCTAAAGACAAGAAAACAAATAGAATATGAAGAGAGTACTAATGAAAGGGAAAATATTTCCCAATACCCTCCTAGTGTTTATTATGATGAATCAGGTAACGAGGAGGAGCTTCCTATCCAATCAACCTCTTCAACGAGAAGCTCAAAAAATTAATTAAACCCACACATGATGTGGTGAAGAAGAAGAAAAGAAGAAAGAATAGAGGTAAAAAGGTATCTCTCCCAAATAATGTTGCTCCTATTATTGTTGTGCCTCATGAAAATGAATCAAAAATAATTATGGAAGATGATGCACTTGATGATGATATTGCTTCTATGTCATATGACACAATGTCCGAGAGCACTATTGATGATGATTTTGTTATGCCTATTGCTTGTTGTGATGATTATGATTGGGAAGATAATGATACTTCTTATAATCTTGGAAATCTTTTTGGCACCAACTTGGGAAATTATGATGATAACAATTGTTATACCGTTGGTGCTATTCATACTATTAATGATGAGAGTGATTATGCTTATGATATGCCAAGCCACAAGCTTGGGGATGCTATGTTTGATGAGAATGACATGTTTGAGAATTTATTTGCTGCAATTAATGTTTGTCCCAAGCTTGGGGATGATATGCTTAATGAAGATGATCTTTTTAGTCCCCCTACTTCGAATGATCAAATTTGCTATGATGATTGCATGTCTCCTATCTATGATGAGAATAAAATTGCTTATATGGAGAGTAATAAATTTTCTATGATTTTGGATCATGAAAAGAATGCTTTATGTGATGGTTATATTGATGAATCTATTCATTATGCTACTGAAAATTATTATGAGAGAGGAACTTATGATTCATGGTGCTCTTGTTATGTTTCAATCCTTATCTTTTATGCGAGCATCATTGAACTCATCCTGCCTAGCTAAAAAGCATTAAAGAAAAGCGCTTGTTGGGAGACAACCCAACAATTTTACCTATTGTTTTTGTTTTTTTCATGATTATGCAACTGTAGTAATCATGTTTTATTGCTTTTGTTTCAATAAAGTGCCAAGTAAAGCCTTTGGGATAGTGTGGATGATAGTTGACTTGAATCTGTGCAAAAACAGAAACTTTTGCGCTCAGTCCAGGAATTTTAAAAATTCACTGGAACATGATTTTGATCTGAAATTTTTACAGGTGATAGATATACAAATTCTCTACGTTTTCATGATTTTTCAGAATTTTTGGAGTTACAGAAGTATGGTTGGAGTACAGATTACTTCAGACTGTTCTGTTTTTGAAAGATTCTGTTTTCAATGCATAGTTTGCTTGTTTCCTAGTTTCTATGGCTTATATTGCTCACTATAAATTGTGGAAATGATATGATACAGTAGGCATTGTTTGGAAACAATTATGAATCTTGTCTTTGACAGTACCAAAGTGAAATGGTTTGCTCTTTATCATACTAACCTATCTCACGAAGTTCTGTTAAGTTTTGTGTGATTGAAGTTTTCAAGTTTTGGGTGAGACATCGATATGAAGAGAATAAGGAGTGACAAGACCCTAAGCTTGGGGATTCCCAAGGCACCCCAAGTTAATATCCAAGGAATATCCAAGCAACTATGTTTGGGCATCCCCTCTTTCGTCTCCAACATTATCGGTAACCTCACTTGCAGCTATGTTTTCACTCGTCACATGATATGTGTTTTACTTGGAGCGTCAATTTATTTTGTTAGGATTTGATTTCTGTTATTTATAATAATGTTTTGCATCTTTCATTTAAATAAAAGTGGCAAGGGTAGCCTTTGCCATGCTTATTTTGCAAGTCTGTATGTTGCTGTTTCAAAACAGAAAGTTTGTCGCTGTTGCAAAAATTCCCCAGAAAAGTCAGAATGTGATAAAATGTTGAAACTTTTTGCACAATGAGCTCTGATAAATTTTATACAGTTTTTTTAATTTTAATAATTTTTTTAGTTAGATAAGTATGAATACTCTTGCATTCTTTACAGACTGTCTTGTTTTGGCAGATTGCTGTTATGTTTGCATTGTTTGCACATGTTTGCTTGTTTAATGATTCTATTTGAGGACAGGACTGTTAAATATGCAGAGGCATTTTGTATGCAATATTAAATAATAATTTTAGTGATTTGCTACAGTAGAGATTGATATGGTTTTTGCATTGATTTATACTAACTTATCTCACGAGTTCTTGTTGAGTTTTGTGTGGATGAAGTTTTTGAGATTTAGGAAAACCGTGATATAAAATGAATTAAGGAGACACAAAAGCTCAAGCTTGGGGATGCCCAAGGCATCCCAAGATAATATTTCAAGAAGTCTCAAGCATCTAAGCTTGGGGATGCCCCGGTAGGCATCCCACCTTTCTTCATCAACAATTATCGGTTAGTATCGGTTGAGCCTAAGTTTTTGCTTCTTCACATGATGTGTGCTATTCTTGAAATGTTATTTGTTTTGTTTTGCTTGCTGTTTTAATAAAATATTTAGATCTGAAAGTTTTCAAATAAGAGAGAGTCCTCACATAGCTATCTATTTACTTAACTACTCGCTTGAACTTCACTTATATCTTCTTGGAGTAGTTTGTCATTTTCTCTCATGCTTCACTTATATTATTTTGAGAGAAGAAAAAATTTATGCTCATGTTCTACACTTGAATTTATTTGAGCTTATCAAAAGCAACATATGAAATTAGTCCCAAAGTGATAGATATTCAAGAAGGATATAATAAAAACTTTCATGAAGATAATTGGACAAAATAAACTTGATTCCTTGTAATAGTTTTGCAATATGGAGACAATAATATGTGAGT
The DNA here is from genome assembly GCA_011799875.1 of Thinopyrum elongatum. NCBI lineage: Eukaryota > Viridiplantae > Streptophyta > Magnoliopsida > Poales > Poaceae > Thinopyrum > Thinopyrum elongatum. The sequence goes on along the minus strand of CM022297.1, from coordinate 449,541,588 downwards.
CATGTTGGTGAGTAATTATGCTTTAGTAAGAATATTGGTGTTAAGGTTTGTGATTCCCTATGCAAGCACAAAAGTCAATAGTTATGCAATGAAATTACATCCTACTTGTGGTGCATTATTCGGTGTTAGTTATACTCAATGCTCGCTTATGTGATTTTTCATTTCTTGGTTGGTTGCTTCTCAATCTTTTTGCTAGTCTTCACTTGTACTAAGTAGAAATACTACTTGTGCATCCAAAATCCTTAAACCCAGTTTTGCCACATGAGTCCACCATACCTACCTATATGCGGTATTCCCGTGCCGTTCTAAGTAAATTTGTATGTGCCATCTCTAATTTTCAAAATAAATTTCCTTTTTGTGTGCTCGTACCACTCATGAAGCGGCAGGGGGTGGCCAATATTTTCCATGCTAGATGTGTTATTCTCAAGATGAGTGTTTATTCACTTGCCATTGCACGAGAGTACGGCAAAGGTATTAGGGATGCCCAGTCCCGAAATGAAAAAGAAATTTACTTTATGTTGTCAAATAATAAATTCCCTGGACAGTGTTTGTATGGAGGGCACCCGTGGATACGGCTAGCCATGGAAAGTGAAAGAAATGGTGGAAAAAGGAATAAATTTTATTTTCTGTTTGGGAACCACCTATGATATATCTAGCATGGAAAGTGTTAGGAATTACTCGGTCGTTTTCGTTGACGGGAAAAGTATGGCTCTCAAAATGTTTTTATCTCTAAATTTAAGCTTTGAGCTCTGGCACCTCTACAAATCCCTACTTCCCTCTGCGAAGGGCCTTTCTATTTACTTTATGTAATTTTTATTTTTATTTGAGTCTCCATATTCTCTTATAAGCACCAACTAAGGGGCACTATGATCGTACTTGAGCATTGGATGTAGCTAATATGCGAGTGTGTTTCATGAATGGATCAATGATTGAGCATGATGGGCTAGGGATAACTTGCTCTAGTGTTGATATTTTGAAAGACATGGTTGCTTGTTGATATGCTTGAGTATTGAAATCTTCATGTCAAAACTAGACTATTGCTTTGAACCATATAAAAGTCCATATGTTCATGCTACAAAAGAAAAGAATGTGATGAACATGATAGGCAGCATTCCACATCAAAAATTCTGTTTTTATCATTTACCTACTCGAGGACGAGCAGGAATTAAGCTTGGGGATGCTGATACGTCTCCAATGTATCTATAATTTTTTATTGTTCCATGCTGTTATATTATCATTCTTGGATGTTTTACAATCATTTTATAGCAACTTTATATCATTTTTTGGGACTAACCTATTGACATAGTGCCAAGTGCTAGTTGCTGTTTTCTGCTTGTTTTTTACTTCACAGAAAATCAATATCAAACGGAGTCCAAACACAGCAAAACTTTTTGGAGAATATATATGGACCAGAACACCGAGGATGGGCCAGAGAAGTACCAGAGGGGTGCCCCGAGGGGGGCACAACCCACCTGGGCGTGCGTGGGGGCCCAGGTGCGCCCTGGTGGGTTGTGCCCCCCTCGATGGCCTCCCGCACCACCTCTTCGCCCTATAAATCGTCGAATATTCCAAAAACCCTCGGGGTAACCCTAGGTCGGAAGTTCCGCCGCCGCAAGCCTATGTAGCCACGAAAAACCAATTGGGAGCCTGTTCCGGCACCCTGCCGGAGGGGGAATCATCACCGGTGGCCATCTTCATCATCCCGGCGGCCACCATGATGAGGAGGGAGTAGTCCACCCTCGGGGCTGAGGGTTTGTACCAGTAGCTATGTGTTTAATCTCTCTCTCTCTCTCGTGTTCTTGAGATGTCACGATCTTGATGTATCGTGGGCTTTGTTAATATAGTTGGATCATATGCTGTTTCTCCCTCTCTATCTTGTTGTGATGAATTGAGTTTTCCCTTTGAGATTTCGTTTTATCGGATTGAATACTTTTATGGATTTGAGAGCACTTGATATATGTCTTGCATACGAATACCCGTGGTGATAATGGGGTATTATGTTAATTCACTTGATATATGTTTTGGCACTCAACTCGCGGATTCCCGAGGTGACATTTGGGGTAATCCATGCATAGGAGTTGATGCACGTTCTTGTCTTTGTTTCTCCGGTAGAAATCTTGGGGCACTCTTTGAGGTTCTTTGTGTTGGATTGAGTATTATGAATCTGAAATTGTTTGATGCATATCGTATAATCAACTCACGGATACTCGTGGTGACATTGGAGTGTCTAGGTGACATTAGAGTTGGTTCATGTGTATCATATGGTGTTATTTTAGTACGAACTCTTAATTAGAACAATTTGAAAGAATAGCTTGTGTTATTTTAGTATGAACTCTAGGATACATTGATCGGAAAGAATAGCTTTGAGGTGGTTTTGTACCCTACAAACAATTTCTTCTTATGTTCTTTGCTAGATAAGAACTTTGGAGTGATTCTTCGTTGCACGTTGAGGGATGGTTATATGATCCAATTATATTAGCATTGTTGGGAGATTGCACTAGCGAAAGTACGGACCCTAGGCCTCATTTTCAATCATTGCAATACCGTTTGTGCTCTGTTTTATCAATTGCTACCTTGCTGTTTTTTATTGTTCTTATTACAAAAATCAATATCTACTATCATTACTACACTTGTATCACCATCTCTTCGCTGAACTAGTGCACCTATACAATTTACCATTGTATTTGGTGTGTTGGGGACACAAGAGACTTTTTATTATTTGGTTGCAGGGTTGTTTGAGAGAGACCACCTTCATCCTACACCTCCCACGGATTGATAAACCTTAGGTCATCCACTTGAGGGAAATTTGCTACTGTCCTACAAAACTCTACGCTTGGAGGCCCAACACGAGTCTGCAAGAACAAGTTGTGTAGTAGACATCATACATCAAGATTGTGACATCCCAAGATCACGAGAGAGAGATGAGACACATAGCTACTGGTACATACCCCTAACCTCGAAGGTGGACTACTCCCTCCTCATCATGGTGGCCTCCGGGATGATGAAGATGGCCTCTGGTGATGATTCCCCCCTCCGGCAGGGTACCAAAACAGGGTCCAGATTGGTTTTCGGAGGATACAGAGGCGTGCGGCGGCGGAGTCCCAATTCTAGGTTAAATTTCGGAGGTTTCTATATATATTGGATTTTTCAGCGTTGGAATCACGCGAAGATGGGCCTTAGGGGGCCCACACAACACTGGGGCACGCCCCCCTGGGGCGCGCCCTGGTGTTGTGTGGGGCCCCTGAGCATCTTCTGGTCCTTCTTCGAAGCTTCCTGGGGCTCTTTCCTTATATAAAAAATCATCAAAAAGTTTCATTGCATTTGGAGAACTTTTATTTCTGCACAAAAAACAACACCACGGCAGTTCTGCTGAAAACAGCGTCAGTCCGGGTTAGTTCTAATCAAATCATTCCAAAACCATATAGAATTGTGATAAACATGGCATGAATACTTCATAAATTATAGATACGTTGGAGACGTATCAAGCTCTGGCACCTCTGCAAATCCATGCTTCCCTCTGCGAAGGGCCTATCTATTTACTTTTATGTTGAGTCATCACCTTCTCAAAGAAGCACCAGACCCAAGAGCATTATTGTCATCATCATGCATTGTGTGTGGTTAGTCGTTGAATGCATCATGACTGGATCTTTGTTGCCATGAATTACAATGTTTAGTTGCTGCTTGAACTTTGGAGGTGCTCTACATTTATGTTTTGCGGTCTCAGAAAGGGCTAGCGAGATATCATCACTGTCATATTATATCATGATTGTTTTGACAAAGTTTTGGCATTCGAGTTATCTTATTATTGCTCTCTAGTTGTTTATGACATTGTTATGAATGAATATGGTTTCTAAGAGTTATCATGAATATGGTTAGTTATAATATTTGCTGAAAACTTGGATGATGTTTGAACATAATCATAAGCACAAGAACAAAAAGAGTTTGTAAAAGTTTTTCTTTACCACTGTCAGTTTGCCAACTGAATTGCTTGAGGACAAGCAATGAGTTAAGCTTGGGGGAGTTGATACGTCTCCGTCGTATCTATTTTTCCAAACACTTTTGCTCTTGTTTTGGACTCTAATTTGCATGATTTGAATGGAACTAACCCGGACTGACGTTGTTTTCAACAGAATTGCCATGGTGTTGTTTTTGTGCTGAAATCAAAGTTCTCCGAATGAGTTGAAACTTTTTGGAGATTTTTTATGAAATTAATAAGAAATATTGGAGCAAAGAACCACCGGAGAGGGGCACCAGGGTGCACACACAGCACCTGGGCGCGCCCCCTGGGGCGCGCCCTGGTGTTGTGTGGGCCCCTGGTGGCCTATATTACCCTAATTTCTATCGTATAAATTCACTTTTGTGGAGAAAAAATAAGAGAGGAAGAATTATCGCGTTTCACGAGATGGAGCCGCCCCTCCCTCCTGTTCTTCTTTGGGAGATCAGATCTGGAGTTCGTTTGGGGCTCCGGAGAGGGGGAATCTTTGATCTTCGTCATCACCAACCTCTCTTCATCACCAATTCCATGATGCTCCTCACCGGGAGTGAGTAATTCCTTCGTAGGCTCGTTGGTCGGTGTAGGGGTTGGATGAGATTGATCATGTAATTGAGTTAGTTTTGTCAGGGCTTGATCCCTAGTATCCACTATGTTCTGAGATTGATGTTGCTATGACTTTGCTATGCTTAATGCTTGTCACTAGGGCCCGAGTGCCATGATTTCAGATCTGAACCGTTTATGTTTTCACCAATATATTTGTGTTTTAGATCCGAACTTGCAAGTTGTATGCACCTACTATGTGTTATGATCCGCATACCCCAGGGTGACAATAACTAGGATTCTTTCCGGTGATTACCGTAGTTTGAGGAGTTCATGTATTCACTATGTGTTAATGCTTTGTTCCGGTTCTCTATTAAAAGGAGGCCTTAATATCCCTTAGTTTCCTTATGGACCCCGCTGCCACGGGAGGGTAGGACAAAGGATGTCATGCAAGTTCTTTTCCATAAGCACGTACGACTATTTACGGAATACATGCCTACATTATATTGACGAACTGGAGCTAGTTCTGTGTCGCCCTAGGTTATAACTGATACATGATCAATGTCATCCAACACATACCCAACATCACCAATCCAGTGCCTACGAGTTTTCACAAATTACTATCGCTACTGTTACCATTACTATTGCTGCTACCATTACCTGTCACCAAACTATCATTCTACTTTGCTACTTATCACTTTGCTGCAGGTATTTGTCTTCCAGGTGTGGTTGAATTGACAACTCAACTGCTAATACTTCCAAGTACTCTTTGGCTCTCCTTGTGTCGAATCAATAAATTTGGGTTGAATACTCTACCCTCGAAAATTGTTGTGATCTCCTATACTTATGGGTTATCAAGACCTTTTTCTGGTGCCGTTGCCGGGGAAGCATAGCAATATTTGTGAAGTCACTTGGGATTTATATATGTTTGCCATTATGAAGAATCTTAAGGATGACAGAACTAAAATCTTCCCCTCAACTACGAGGACAGGTAAGGAACTGCCATCTAGCTCTGCACTTGATTCACCATCTATTTTGAGTAAGCTTGCAACACCACCACCTGCTATGGGTCCTACTATGTCACATGTTATTGATGATGCTACTTCTGCTATGAATATGAATGATGCTATGAATGATGCTATGAATGGTACTACTTCTGCTTTGAATGATGTTCATGATGATGCTAGTACTTTGCTTGATACTACTATACCACTTGGTGATTTTCTTGATGAACAACTTGCTAGGATTAGAGAAGCTGAGAGAGCTGAAATACCTGATGAGCATTGTCTTGATAAAGAATCTGCTTTAGCTATTCTTAATTGCAATACTAGAGAAGAGGCTTTGGCTATTATTGCTGTGATAAAAGAAAAATCTTTAAGGGAGAGGATGAAGTGTGATCCTAAGTTTGCTACTTCTCCCATCTTTATTACTGATAAGGATTATGAATTCTCTGTTGATCCTAAGTTGATTACTTTGGTAGAGTCCGATCCTTTTTGTGGTACTGAATCTGAAACTGTAGTGGCACATCTTACTAAACTGAATGATATTGCTACCCTTTTCACTCATGAGGAAAAGATTCGTCATTACTATATTTTGAAGTTATTTCCTTTCTCGCTAAAGGGTGATGCTAAGGCTTGGTACAATACTCTTACTCCTGGTTGTGTGCGTAGTCCCCAGGATATGATTTACTACTTCTCTGAAAAATATTTCCCTGCTCATAAGAAACAATCTACCTTGCAGGAGATATTTAACTTTGTGCAGGTTGAAGGAGAGAGTCTCCCACAAGCTTGGGGGAGGCTTCTCCAGTTACTTAATGCTTTGCCAGATCATCCTTTGAAGAAAAATGAAATCCTCAATATCTTCTATAATGGTATTAATGATGCTTCTAGGGACTACCTAGACAGTTGTGCTGGGTGTGTTTTCAGGGAAAGAACTATTACTCAAGCAGAAGAATTATTAATGAATATATTGAAGAATGATAATGATTGGACACTTCCTGAACCACCGCCTGAACCTACTCCTAAGAAGAGAGGTATTCTATTTCTCAGTCCCGAAGATATGCAGGAAGCAAAGAAATGCATGAAAGAAAAAGGTATTAAAGCCGAAGATGTTAAGAATTTACCACCTATTGAAGAGATACATGGGCTCAATGAAATGCCACCACCACCACCACAGGTAGTAGAGGTTGATATGTCCATTTTGCATCATGCTTTTATATTGATATTTATTGCATTATGGGCTGTTATTACACATTATGGTACAATACTTATGCCTTTTCTCTCTTATTTTACAAGGTTTACATGAAGAGGGAGAATGCCGGCAGCTGGAATTCTGGACTGAAAAAGGAGCAAATATGAGAGACCTATTCTACACAACTCCAAAAGTCCTGAAAATATACGGAGAATTATTTTGGAATATATAAAAAAATATTGGGCGAAGAAAATACCAGTGGGGACCCACCAGGAGGCCACAAGCCTGGGGGGCGCGCCCTACCCCCGTGGGCGCGCCCCTGTGGCTTGTGGGCCCCCTGGCAGCCCTCCGGCTCCCATCTTCTGCTATATGGAGGGTTTTGACCTGGAAAAATTAGAAGGGAGCTTTTGGGACGAAGCGTCGCCGTCTCGAGGCGGAACTTGGGCAGAACCAATCTAGGGCTCCGACGGAGCCGTTCTGCCAGGGAAACTTCCCTCCTGGAGGGGGAAACCGAAGCCATCGTCATCACCAACGATCCTCTCATCGAGAGGGGGTCAATCTCCATCAACATCTTAATCAGCACCATCTCCTCTCCAAACCCTAGTTCATCTCTTGTATCCGATCTTTGTCTCAAAACCTCAGATTGGTACCTGTGGGTTGCTAGTAGTGTTGATTACTCCTTGTAGTTGATGCTAGTTGGTTTATTTGGTGGAAGATCATATGTTCAGATCCTTAATGATAATTAATACTCCTCTGATTATGAACATGAATATGCTTTGTGAGTAGTTACGTTTGTTCCTGAGGACATGGGATAAGTCTTGTTATAAGTAATCATGTGAATTTGGTATTCGTTCGATATTTTGATGAGATGTATGTTGTCTATCCTCTAGTGGTGTTATGTGAACGTCGACTACATGACACTTCACCATTATTTGGGCCTAGGTCAAGGCATTGGGAAGTAATAAATAGATGATGGGTTGCTAGAGTGACAGAAGCTTAAACCCTAGTTTATGTAATGCTTCGTAAGGGGCTGATTTGGATCCATATGTTTCATGCTATGGTTAGATTTATCTTAATTCTGCTTTCATAGTTGCGGATGCTTGCGAGAGGGGTTAATCATAAGTGGGAGGCTTGTCCAAGTAAGGGCAGCACCCAAGCACCGGTCCACCCACATATCAAATTATCAAAGTAACGAACGCAAATCATATGAGCATGATGAAATCTAGCTTGACGGTAATTCCCATGTGTCCTCGGGAGCGCTTTGCTTTATATAAGAGTTTGTCCAGGCTTGTCCTTTGCTACAAAAAGGATTGGGCCCCCTTGCTGCACCTTTGCTACACTTGTTACTTGTTACCCGTTATGAATTATCTTATCACAAAACTATCTGTTACCGATAATTTCAGTGCTTGCAGAGAATACCTTACTGAAAACCGCTTGTCATTTCCTTCTGCTCCTCGTTGGGTTTGACACTCTTACTTATCGAAAGGACTACGATAGATCCCCTATACTTGTGGGTCATCAAGACTCTTTTCTAGCGCCATTGCCGGGGAGTGAAGCGCCTTTGGTAAGTGGAATTTGGTAAGGAAAAATTTTATATAGTGTGCTAAAATTTACTGTCACTTGTTACTATGGAAAACAATCCTTTGAGGGGCTTGTTCGGGGTATCTTCACCTCGATCGGAAGCACAAAGAGTTGCTCCTCAACCTACTGAAAATATTTATTATAAAATTCCTTCGGGTATGATAGAGAAACTGCTAGCTAATCCTTATGCAGGAGATGGAACACTACATCCTGATTTGCACCTAATCTACGTGGATGAAGTTTGTGGATTATTTAAGCTTGCAGGTTTGCCCGAGAATGAGGTCAAGAAGAAGGTCTTCCCTTTATCTTTGAAGGAGAAGGCATTGACATGGTATAGGCTATGTGATGATATTGGATCATGGAACTACAACCGATTGGAATTGGAATTTCATCAGAAGTTTTATCCTATGCATCTGGTTCATCGTGATCGGAATTATATTTATAATTTTTGGCCTCATGAATGAGAAAGTATCGCTCAAGCTTGGGGGAGGCTTAAGTCAATGTTATATTCATGCCCCAATCATGAGCTCTCAAGAGAAATTATTATTCAGAATTTTTATGCTCGTCTTTCTCGTAATAATCAATCCATGCTCGATACTTCTTGTACCGGTTCTTTTATGAAGAAGGATATTGAATTCAAATGGGCTTTATTGGAAAGAATTAAACGCAACTCTGAAGATTGGGAACTTGATGAAGGTAAGGAGTTAGGTATAAACCTTAAGTTTGATTGTGTTAAATCCTTTATGGACACCGATGCTTTTCGTGAATTTAGCACTAAATATGGGCTTGACTCTGAGATAGTAGCTTCTTTCTGTGAATCATTTACTACTCATGTTGATCTCTCTAAGGAGAAGTGGTTTAAATATCATCCTTCCATTGAAGTAAAGGTAGTAGAACCCACTATAGTTGAAGAAGAAACTATTACTTATAATGTTGATCCTGTTATTCCTGCTGCTTATATTGAGAAACCACCTTTCCTTGTTAGAATAAAGGACCATGCTAAAGCTTCAACTATGGTTCGTAAGAGTTATACTAGAACCCCTACACCCCCTGAACAAATTAAAGTTGAACCTAGTATTGCTATGGTTAAAGATCTCTTGGTTGATAATATTGATGGGCATGTTATTCATTTCTGTGATGAAGCTGCTAGAATTGCTAGACCTGATACTAAAGATAAACATAGACCTATTGTTGGCATGCCTGTTGTTTCTGTTAAAATAGGAGATCATTGTTATCATGGCTTATGTGATTTGGGTGCTAGTGCGAGTGCAATCCCCTTTACTTTATATCAAGAAATTATGAATGATATTGCGCCTGCTGAACTAGAGGAAATTGATGTTACTATTAAGCTTGCTAATAGAGATACTATATCACCAATTGGGATTGTTAGAGATGTTGAAGTCTTGTGTGGGAAAATTAAATACGCTACTGATTTTCTTGTTCTTGGTTCCCCACAAGATGATTTTTGTCCCATTATATTTGGTAGACCTTTCTTGAATACTGTCAATGCTAAGATAGATTGTGAGAAAGAAACTGTTACTGTAAGTTTTGGGGACATGTCCCACTATTGAAGAAATCTTTGATGATCTTGATGATGGATATAATGATAATACTTGATTCGTTCTTCATGCCCAGCTAAAAGGCGTTATTGAAAAGCGCTTGTGGGAGGCAACCCACTTTTTGTTTTCTTATGTTTTCACCTTGTCTTCCTTCAGTTTCTTTTTGTTTTATTGAGTCTTGGAAGTTGCTACCTCTTTAACAACCTCTCGTTATCCTTTTTATTTTGTTTTTGTGCCAAGAGTGACCTCTAATAGGGAGGAAGTAAGATTAGGGGAAGTTGATGTCCTGAAAACAGATTCTGCGCTGCTACAAAAAACTTGATTTCTCTCAGCCAGAACGTGGGATTCTTTTGAATATATTTAGACACATGCCCCAGGTTATTACCCAACTTTCAGGACAGAAAGTCACCCATCCTTTTTGCTAATCTCTAACATGGGATCCATGGAGAACTCAAAGTCCTATACCACTTCCACGGGGAGACCCTTAATCACTAGCGCCAGTAGGCGTATCGCTTATCATCTGGGATATGTGGTGGTTATGAGTAGTGTGTTAATCAGAGGTAATCAAGGCACACTAATCTACGGAGCTCCGCCCTAATCAATTCAGAAATATGCTAGTGGTAGAACCATGCTTCCCGAGAACGCTTTTAGCCCTATTGCCGTTCTAGACACCAAATCATCCATTCGTTTGCTCCTGTTTATGTTACTGTTTAGTTTATTTAGTGTTTTATTCACAATCACTTGCAATCAACCAATACACCATTTTCTCCACCTATTTTAGTTTATTAGACAGATCTTTAAGCACCTTAGAAAGTAAGTGATCAAATCTATTACTAAGAGACCATTTCCAAAGCTCCACCGTGGTTTGATACTCTTATTTAGAAACTAGCTATAACAACCCTGTGCACTTGCAGGCATCATGCACCAATTAATAGAGCATAGTTTTTATTCTGAGTATAATGTTCATAGTCCAAAATTTATTATTGATTGATTCATGATTATGGTATTGCTTGCTTGTCACGTCCTCATTTTGGTTGTTTTGTTCTAAGGTAGTGGGAACCAAAATTGTGAGCCAGCAAAAACTTTTCTATGTTGTGTTGATGTTGTTTGAGAGACAAGTCTATGTGCAGTTCTGAACCATCAATGCATTATGTGTTTTCCATTTCTTCTAGTGATCACATGATTGATTTCCACTCCTTGTTTTCTGTCTCTATTTTTCATGTTACCTTGATCAATTCTTGCTGAAGAAATGCCCAATGCTTGACCTCATCATCCAAGATCATTTAGCAAGATGCCATCAACGAATCAAATTTAAAAGTAAAATTGTTGAGGACTTTCTTTGGATAGTTTTCTAAGAAAAAGATCAAGTTTTTCTCCTTAAAACCCTTCCCAACTAGCCCTTTTGAGCCTATGAAATTTTCTTGATCCAATGCCCAATTGGATGTTTTCTGTGGTTGATATCCTTCTCTGGTATATGGTCTCTCATGCCATGTCTTCAATTTGAATTTTTGAATTTTTAAACCATTTGATTCATGCTTGTTTTGCTGGATAGTTTTTAAAAGCAGAAAACAGGAAAAACTGTGAAAACAGGAAAAACAGCCAAGTACCCCTTTTTCTCACCTATTTTCTTGATCTTAAATAATTAATTAAATTAAAAAAAATAGGTTTTTGAAACTAGGCAGTGTGTACTTCAATGACACGCTTTGGTTGAAAATATTTGGAAACTTTTTGAGTTTTAATTCTGTAGCTAAATACTGGATTCAACACTTAGAATTTTTCTAAGTCAGAAAATCTGAAGTGTCTGAAAACAGTTTCTGCCACCCATTTGAATCCATTCAAATTGCTGTTTTGGATTTGAATTGGGGGACTAAATCTTGTCCTTGATGTTCCCTGTTGTACCGCCACCCAAAACCAGCACTTGGTGCACCTGGGATTTGTCACAAGAGAGAAAGAGAGAGAGAGAGGTGAGCCGAAGAGAGAGAAAAGAGGGGGTCGGGCTGGCATTAACCCGAGCTCAACACCCCCAACCAGCCCTTTTGCCCCACTCCCTTTTGTCTGGTAGCCAGTGGAAGCACCTGCGCCGCGCAACCGCCCAATCCCGACTCGCCGCCCTCTGCCTCCCACCTCCACGTCGCACCGCCCCGGCCGACACTCGTGAGGAAAGAGAGCAACTCTCCCCCGTCCATTTAAGCCGAACCACGACTCCCAGCCTTGCCTCCAACCTCATTTCCCCTTCTCCCCCACCTCACTAAACCCCACGTCTCAGCTCGCTCTCTATGAGCGAGACGGGAGGCAAACTCTCGCTAGACCCGACCGGAGAGAAGGAGGAGGTTGAGATCACCCTGGTGTCCGCACACCACCATTTTCCCTTCTTCCTTTCCTCCGCAACCTCACGCACCTCCCTGACACCCTGCTTCGCTCGTTCGTTTGCAAGAGCCGCGTCGCCATCCTCGACGTCGTCCCGGACAACCACCGCGCTGGCATCGTGCATGGACGTTGCTGCAGGGACTGCGACCTCTCCTCCACTGCCCCGACTCACCGCCGCCATCCCCGAGCCTTGCCACCAGTCCCCAACACCCCTAGGTGAGCCCCCACGGTCACCCGAGCCAGCCCTGCCGGCATGCACTCGCATGCACGACGAGAGGAGAACGACAGGTCCCAACCGTCGATCCCCAGATCTACGGGCCCTGTTGAACGCCGCCTTCCCGCGCAGCGCCGTGCGCGCGCTACCCCCACGGGCCGATTTGGCCTCTGCTCGGCCCATTGCCGGCAGATCTGGCCCGCGGCGCCTGTTTCTTTTCTTCTGGTTTTTAACCCTATTAGCAGAAACTAGCTCTTTGGTTTAATTCAAAATAAAAATGGTAGATCTAGTTTTTGGCCACAAAAAAATTCACACTGGTGCATGCATGTTTTCTTGACCACATGCACTTGGTAGATCCACATTTGCACTTCTGGTTGACCCTAGGGAAAATGGGAAACCCAACCTATCTGAAACAGAATCTTGTCCATAACATTAGATTTTTAGATCCAAAAATTGTTTGGTCAACTGTTTTGGATAGCCCTCAGTGATACCTAATTATAGCACCTAACCTTGTATGCAAGTGAGCCTCCTATTAAAAATGACATGCAAGATAGTAAATGACCAGAGGGGCCTTGTTTAATTTTTCTAAATTTTTCTATAATGATTTTTGAGATGAATCCAATTGCATGGTCTTCTGTATGTTTAGGAGTACCTAATCCTAGCTTGGTATAATTTTGGAGCCATATATTAATTATTGTGGTGTTGGCAAGAATTTAGGATTTTCTGCCATTATTATTGTTAGTGATAATTGTTTTGTGTGATAATTTTTGTATTGTATTTGTTATTTATAGCATGCATAGGTTATGTAAATCTTGGATATGTTGGTGTTTTATGGTATACTAGCATGTTAGGAGATGTGGTGTGAGAAGCATGTGTTGATTGAATATTATTTTCCCATGATTAGTTGCTTCCTTGTTCTTATGAAAGTATGGCTATTGTTCTTGGTTGGTAAAATGAGCGTGAGCTTGTATTAGTTTGTTTAGTACCTTTATGGTATTGATGTTGTGTCATGTCACCTCTGGTTACTTGTTTGACCTTGTTATTATAAAAGCATGTCTATTTTGGCTTGATGGTTTGTATTATTAGTACCCCACTAGTATAGGAAATTGTTTTAGTATTTTCTATCTTGCTTTAGTAAACTTTTTCATGTGTGACCAAAGACCATGTATCTTGATTATGTCTTGGTATGAGAGTGGCACACCCACTGATTCCATGACATTTTGGTTGAGGGATGTGGTTCCCAATCATAAGCATTTGTGGCAAATAGCCTTTTTTTGCCATATGTGTTTGCTTGAGTAGTTTTTGTTATTGAAACTTTGGGTGTTAATTTGTGGTGTGTATTGGTTGATGTAGGTGTTAGTTTTGCTAGTGCTTGCCCATGTTTGGTTCTGATTGAGTGTTTTATTTTTCCTTTTTGCGAGTTAGAAGACGAAGAAGGAGGAACTGCTGAAGAAGTTTACTGCCACTCCTGTTTATTCCAAGACCAGGGACCATATCAGTACCAAGGCAAGCCATTCTAAATGCTTGCTGTTATATTACTTATCATTATCTATCATGCATGTTTTACTTCTGAAGTTTTACAAAAATTGGAGGAAAACTATTTTTTGATGTGACTACTACTACTATTAATATTATTTGATACTAATATTGCCAGTAGTCTAATCTTGGTGTTACCAAGACCTTAGCCACCCTATTATATATTACTCACCAAAACTAATGTTTTATAAGTCCCTAAGAGGACACCTTAAAAATGTGTTTCTTAAAACAAAAAGGCTTTATGGAAAAAAACACGGGAAAGGTGGGACCTTGTCCACGGGAGGAATGTGAAGAGGAATGTTTTTAGGAGGTGTTTTCTAAAAATCACACATAACCTAGTCTTCGGCGGACAACCAAACCGTACCGCCACATTAACCCAAAATGGGCACGGGGTCTAGCTTGAAGTTTGTCTGTGTTAGTCCATGCTCTATCTCAATATGCTATAGGGGTTCGAGTCCAATGAACCGAAATGTCGCCAGGAGGAAGTAATGGGACATAGAAAGTGTGGGATTAATTTCCCCCCGGTTGCAACAATTGGGTCTCCTGCCATGGCGGTGTGTTGTCAGGGGTAACCGGATTGATACGACTGACTCACTCGGTGCCAGGGAGAACAAACCCAGTTGAAGAGGTAGACATTTACTAGCATGAACATAGCTGATGGTTAGGACCGGTTATCTGATGTTCGCATACTGTCATGGACAGTCCGTGGTTGTTCACGGCGGATGTACTGGATCTTGTGGAATGTGTACACCTCTGCAAAGTAAATCTATTTGGAATAGCCGCGTCCTCGGATATGGACAGTTGAATGGCCATGTAGCTAGCATTGTGTCGATGTTTTCGAAAATGTTGTTTTTGGAAGGTGGAAAATTATGTACCTGGGAGGTACCGAAGATGGAAAGTCGGAAGTTATTTCTACAAGAAGTTATGCAAAAAAAAAAAAAATTCTTTCCTCAAACTTGTCTTTGCCAAAACCTCATGTGTATGTGATACCTACGAGAGAAACTATATTATTTATAAACAATTTTTTTAACAGAGATATAGATATGAAATCAACCATGATGAATCTTTCATCCATCATGGGTAGTGAACCCTATGTATAGCCCACCTACTCCACTAAATAAGCATACTCGCATTTTATAAGCTTCATTTAGGGTGTTTTGTTGAGTACATTCAAACGTACTCACATTGGTTTCGTCCCTGGCTATTAACTTGGTCAGACTATGAAGAGCAGCCTGAGGAGGAGGCCTACGAGGAGGAGTACTACTACGATCCTGCGAATTAGGCTCGTCTCCTGGTCAGCAGCCTGTAGGTGTTAAGGCATGACTTGGGCTCTACCGCGTTATGTTTTGTTGTCTTCCGTTGTGTAGGTGTGTGTGAGTTGCCTGCCCTGCATGGCAGTTATCTAAGACTTGGTCATGTGACCATTTGTGTAAGACTATGTGTATTCGTGTAATGGATGATGTTATCTGATTACCAGCTCTAATATGTTGTCCACGACTGATTGACCCGGGATCATGAATGTATGCATATTGGAGGTCTTGGACAGCTAGTCGGGGTCCCTATATTGCTCTCAAATTATTTGTGTCTAGTCACCACTTGAACATTGAAGGTGTCCTGGCATTTATGTTTTGCTATTCCATGAAGGACAAGCTGGATACCACTTTATTATGTTTTTCATTATGATCAAACAAATGTATTACCTTCAATGCATTATTACTCATTGTCAATTATTTGTGTTTACTTTTCATGTGCAACATAGTTGCTAAATTTGCATAGTTGAAATAATATTTATTATGCCTTTGTTAAAGTACTTTGATCTCAGCTTATAATGCTTTTACATATCATTGCTCAAGGTTGTGTTGGCTTCATGTCACCTCAAAAATTATTTTGTTATCACTTACCTACTCAAGGACGAGCAGGAGTTAAGCTTGGGGATGCTGATACATCCCAAATGTATCTATAATTTTTGATGCTCCATGCTTGTTTTCTATCCAATGCCTTATTGTTTATGCATGTTTCCTACATGTTTTACTTAGTTTCTGGGATGATTTCATTGACTAACCTATTAACAAGATGCCCTGGGCCAGGTGCTGTTTTTGTATTTCAGAAAAGTTCTTAAGGAAATATTCTCGGAAAAGGCCCAAAATTGACGAACATCTACCCGGAATGAAGACGAAGACCGAAGGGGGGACAGAGAGGTGCCTTGGGGCCCACAAGGGGGTGCCAGGCGCGGCCCCACCCTAGGCCGGGCCTGGGGGCCCCTGTGAGCCCTCGGCACCCCCTCGCATCCCCTCTTCGCCTATAAGTTGCCCTTAACCCTAAAAAGTTCGGGGACAGAGTTATTTTCCATGAAACATACAGAGAGGCGCCGTCACCTCAAAAGTCCAATCTAGGGCTTCTGGAGCCATGTTCCGGCACCCTGCCGGAGGGGGGAATCGCCACCGGAGGCCTCTTCATCGCCATGATTACCTCCATGATGATCCGTGAGTACTTCATCTTGGGACTACGGGTCCATAGCTGTAGCTAGTTGGCGATCTCTCTCCGTTATGCCTCCATGTTTAGAGTCTCGTGAGCTGCCTCACATGATCGAGACCACCATATTGTAATTGTGCATGTTGTGTTTGCCGGGATCCGATGAACTATGAGATTATGATTATTTTGTTCATGTCAAACTGAGATGCTTCACTTATATCTATAGAGAGTTTTAATGTTGTCTTGCAATGCTCTCCGGTGTTTATGATTACCTTGGCCACGTAGTTGTTTTCACCTCCAAGAGAGGGTTTATATGCTAGATAGTGGATTCATGCCTCCCTTAACCAACGCCCGAGTGACAGAAACGTGTAGGAGGGGGATGTGTTGTTGCCACTAGGGAGAAAACAGCGGTTTTCTCACCTATGGGTGAGGATTATTGCTTACATTATGTACTTTACTTAATGCATTTGTCTATTACACACAAGTGATCACTTCATTGCTGCAACTTAATACCAGCGAGATTTGCTGGATAGCTTTCTCAAGGTGGACTTTTAGATATGGATGCATGCTGGATAGCGGTCCATATGCTTTGACGTAATACCTACAGTGTTAGAACCCGTGAACTTTATCTTGTCATAATAGTATTGTTATACGTTCATGATTTGTCAATTGCCCAGCTGTAATTTGTTCACCCAGCATGTTTATTTTCTTTGGAGAGACACCACTAGTGAAACTATAGCCTCCGATCCTATTTTCCTCATTGTTACAACCTTGTTTTAATTGCTTTCATAATTGTTTCCTTGATGTACCGTTTTTACTTTCATTATTCTCCATCATTCTATACGTTTAATTCTCTAGTTTTCAGCAAGACGGGAAGATTGACAACCTTCTCGGAAAGTTGGGGCAAGAGAGAGTTTGTGTTTGTGTGTAGGTTCCACGCTCATTGACGCGCCAGACAACAAACAACCTTCTTCAGGTCTTCGAAGTCCTACTGGATTGATCACTCTAGTTCTTTAATTAGGGGGGAATTTCTGCTAAACTACTTCACACCTTCCACTTGGGGTCTCCCAATGAGCTGTGATTCACAAGCCAACATCCATCTCCTCGAAAAGGACGATCTTGACAACATCAAGTCATCAAGTGTCGAGAATACCACCTTGTCAAAGGATCATCAAACCCAGAAAGTGGAGAAGCCGAGAATCTCATTGGTTGCTACACTCTTCTAGTACCCGCTTACGAATCTCGGGGACGAGATTCATTTTAAGGAGGGAAGGTCTGTAACATCCTAACTTTCGGGAAGCCAGGATAACACAGTTATTAGAAAGCTAAAAATTAGGGCCAACAAAAACTTTTTAAAATGCTTGACTAATGCTTGTGTTTCACCTCTCATTGTTCTGTTTGACCTTGTTTGGTTTGTTGTTTGTGTTTGTTAGCACCTAATAGGAACCTAGTGAACACAACCTACTAAACCCTTAACCCTAGTGATCAAGTCTTGACAAGAAAACTTCCCACCTTCATCTACCACCTTATTTTGGCCAAACACTTTTAAAGATGTTTTGATTTTAGCAACAACCCAAGGACCAAATTTTCAATAGAAACAAAAAGGTATTTTTCCAAACTATTTATGAAAATAATTATGGAGGTAATCATCTCCTACCTATTTTCACCCAAGTTATCTTTAATTGGTATTCCAAAAAGAAACCCCATCTCACTTCCTCTTTTGCAAAGACTATAAGTGGGGGAATATATTACCCCTATGTTTTACCTCTTCTATCATCTTTTGAAAATGAATTTTTTTTAGTTGAACTCTTTTCCAAAAATCATATTTTCCTGGTATTGCTTGATCACTACCTTTCCTCAACACTTGATAAAACACTATGGAAATTGGTGTGCAAACAAAATTGCTTGAGTGTTTGAGTGGACCACCTTTCTTGATCGCACTTCGCTTGGTGAAGACTTCCAAATTGCTCTCCCATAAACAATTATGGGAAAGCCTCTCGTATATGCATCTTCACTTGACCCTTATCTTCATGACGATCACCACCTGATGTCATCCTCCTTGGGCTATATGATATCTTTCTTTTTGATGCGAGCCCATTGGTAGATACCTTGTATCTACTTCTCTTTATCCATAATGTTGATGTCTTGAAGGTAGACATGAATGACCACTCCACTAGTTCTTCAAGACATACTAGAAGTAACCTCAAGAGGCCAGCGGTACTACCGCCCACTTACATCACAGCGGTACCCAGTGTACTGCATACTAGTGCTCAGCGGTACTACCGAAGAGGTACCGTGAAGCTCTCTACTACCGTGAAGCTCTAGTAGAGGTACTACCGTAACCGGCAACGGTACTCCCGCTGGCCCATTTGGTTCAAGCATTGGCGGTAGTACTATGCCAGTACCGCCTAGGTACCGAAGATATCAGAGGCCTTTTCTTTGCCAACGGTACTTCCAGCGGTAGTACCGCTCCTGTAAGGAGCCGGTATAAACTACGATACTATCGCTTTCTGGAATGCACTAGGCGTGCTGAAGCAGTACAACTCCCAAGGGGAGCGGTACTACCGCTGCATAACCCGGTACTACCGCTGGACAGAGAAAAAGCTTCTCGGCTATATCTTTGGATAATCCCTTGAATACTATCTTGGACATCATATAGTCTTCTTCGACTCAGCACAAGGACTCCAAGCTTTGCCTATGGACATGTCCTACAATAATATCTCAATGCAAACATTAGTCCATAAGGATTGTCATTAATTATCAAAACCACACATGGGGCACTATGCTCTTTCAGGGGGGGGGGGGCGGCGGCGGGAACTGCGGGGCGTCTCGCGCGTTACGGGCCCTGAAGTAAGCAGGATGGCGCATGTCTGCGTAGGTCCTCAGGGAGCTCCTCACGGTGGCACATGATCTCGTTCTCTCGCTCGTGCCCGTCCTTGGGGACAAGCGACACCAGAATCCGCTTGGGATTGAGGTGCCAATCCTCGACGAGGTAGTGGCCAGGGCACTGGGCACTTCCAATGATTCAGGCACGGCCGCCGGCGGACACGGCGGTCCTCCTCCTCGCGGTCCTGGGCCAGCGGCGCAAGTTGGAAGGCCCTTGTCGCGGCTCTGGCCGTGGGTGGGGTGGGGGATGGAGGTGGTTGTGTGCGGCGGCTCGAGGACCCCGCCTCGTGGTCGTTCTTACTTTTGCCGAACCAGCGCGACATCGCGGCGGTGGTGGCTAGGGTTCATCGGCGAGGGAGTGGAGTGGGCGTAGGTAGGGGCGAGTGGGGAGATGAAGCAGGGACGAGGGACGCGTGGCTATTAATAAGACTGAGAGGGAGATGAGAGGGCGGTTGTGTCACTGACGGATGGGCCATCGTTGTTGACCACGCGGACGCGGCGTGGTCCGTCTCCTGTCCACGGCTACTCAAATCTAGCCCAGATTTGGGCTAGAAATGAGCACACATGGACGGACCTCATAGGGTCCTAGTTTTCGGCCTGACTGCTCAAAACAGACCTGTGCGGGGCAAATAAGCAGCCATGTATGAATTGTTCTAATAGAAAGATAGAGGTAGGATGAGGTGCAGCC
Organism: Thinopyrum elongatum; assembly: GCA_011799875.1. Classification (NCBI taxonomy): domain Eukaryota; kingdom Viridiplantae; phylum Streptophyta; class Magnoliopsida; order Poales; family Poaceae; genus Thinopyrum; species Thinopyrum elongatum. The sequence continues at coordinate 449,521,561 of CM022297.1, read as the reverse complement.
TTGCAGGGCAGGCTAAAAGAAATGGATATAAATTAAATAAATATGAAAAGCAAACATGAAAAGACAACAATTGCCCAACTTACTAGTAAACCCCTCCTGCCCTCACGCGTGGCGCCACCAAAACCTGAGCGACCAGCCACCCAATCGGTAGGGTTTTTGCTCTTCCCTTCGCCCGCCGACGGCGCCGCTGATCGCAGGAAGGGAGGAAGGGGAAGGCCCGGCGTAAGCAGCAGGCAGGAAGAAATGGCACAGTCACTGGAGCTTCTGCTAATCCAGTTCCTGATGCCGGACAACGATGTGTGGCGCCAGGCGGAGGAGCAGATCCGGCGGCTGGCGCGCGACCCGCAGGTGGTGCCGGCGCTCGTCCACCACCTCCGCACCACCAAGACCCACAACGTCCGCCAGCTCACCGCCGTACTCCTCCGAAAGAAGATCACCTCCCACTGGCCCAAGCTTCCACCGCACGCCACGGCTTCCCTAAAGCAAGCACTCATCGACTCCATCACCCTCGACAATAGGTGCTCACCGCCCTAACTTTCCCCACGCTTCCCGCATCCTTTACAATTCGTCCACTGTTAGGTTCAGCTAGGATAGCTCAAGTTTTGTTAACTGCTTAACATTTCGTGCCTGTGAGTAACGATTCGCTGAACTGTTTGACCTAATGAGAACTAGAACCCTGTTGGGAGGACTTTTATGCTCTACAAAGTTCAATTTTACTGTGATTGTAGTAAGCTGCAATACACCTGATCTGCTTGCAACCGATGGCTGCTCAACTGCCGTTCCTCCTCGTAATAATGTTGTATTCATATGCTGGCATTCCAAATGAAAAATGTTTTTTGGGAAATGGACATACTTTTGTGTGAATTATATTTGGAAAAATTGAATCACTGGAAAGACACGGCCGATTCTGTATGTCTTTGAAAGGAAAACAATAGGAAAGTATACTTAGAAAGGAGAAAGTTGCATGTTCCTTGTTGTATCCGGGGTTGAATCACACCAGGTAGGCCCAGCGTGGGGGGTCCTTCGGGCATCCCCACGTCAATGCCAATACATTAAGTTCCAAATTCTAGAATAAATGTGTTCTGACATTTCTACGTCTGGTGAAAAAATTACCACAGGTGAGGGCTAAGAGCATCTCCAGCCGCGCCCCCCATTGCCCCCAAGCCCTTTGGGGCGCGCTCGACGAAAAACGTCGCCCAGTCGCGTGCTCCATTGAGCCTTCCCGTCCAGCACACCCGGCCCAACCGCATCGTGTGGGGGACGCATCGGGGCCTCCGAACGACTCGCGCGGCGCGTGGGGCCGCCTTTTCATAGACACAGAAAAACCCTCATATCCCAGCCCTTGTCCCCTCCCCCATCCGCCGCCCTTTCCCCTTCCGCCGCCGCTCCCTTTCCCGCCCCTTCCATCTCCCCGTCGCCGCCATGCCGCCGAAGGCAGCGAAGGCGAAGGCGACCAGCACCCTCGGCGTCAAGCGCCGCATGATGACCCACAAGTGTAGGGGATCTATCATAGCTTTTTCAATAAGTAAGAGTGTCGAACCCAACGAGGAGCAGAATGTGTTGATAAATAGATTTGAATAAGGTTTCACTGTAAACACTAGAAAGTAAATGTTTAGGGATTTTTGTATTAAGGAATAAAGCAATAACAAGTAAATAACAATAAAAGTAAAAAGTTGTTGCAAGTGGCTGATACGTTGCAAACGTATCTATAATTTTTTATGCTCCATGCTTGTTTTCTACATGTTTTTCCCTATGTTTTCATATGTTTTCTATCTTTTATTGGACTAACCTATTAACAAGATGCCCAGTGCCAGTTCCTGTTTATTTGTCGGTGCATTGCAGAAATAGGTTAAAAATCAAAGTTCTCAGAAAATTCTGAAAAAAATCCAGTAGGCCTAACTCCCCGAAAAACTCCAGGAGCCAGAAGGGCAGCCCAAAGTGGGGCCCAGGGCCCCCAGGGGGCACCAGGCGCCCCCCTTGGCCGTGCCTGATGGTCACTTGGAGGCCCCGGGCACCCCCTCGCGTCGCCTCTTCGCCTATAAGTTCACTCTTGACCTAAAAATGGAGGAACCCCCGACGATTTTTCCAGAAACGAGTCCGAGCTTCGATGCCATCGAAAACCCTAATTTGGGGGACAGAAGTCTCTGTTCTGGCACCCTGCCGGGACGGGGAAGTGCCCCCGGAACCATCTCCATCGACCGTTCTGCCTCCGTGATGCTTCGTGAGTAGTTCCCCCATGGACTATGGATTCATAGCAGTAGCTAGGCGGTACTCTCTCCTCTATGTTGATCAATACAATCTTCTCATGAGCTATAATGACCCGTAGTTCTGAGAGTAGAAAGGGGTTAAGTATAATATGTGCATTTGCATTTCATGCATCTGAAAATGCAGGTAAATTTCGCGCGTTAATTTAAGCAATGCAAAGTGATCGAGGTTTCTCTTTGATTGATGAGTTAGAGCTAGGTCATCAATGAGAGTGTGTCAAACTCCGATATGATCTTTATAACAATAGCTAGTAAAGTTGAATCGTCTGTGGAGTCATTTGAAAATTTGACAATGACTTATCTTAATTCTCTACACTTGAGCACAATTCAACCACAGGACAATATATTGTTCTGATAGATTCTAAACCAGCCACATATATTTTGATCATACATAAGATCCTATTTCCACAATCTAAACCTTACATCTTATTAGAACGTTTCAAATGGAACCCAATACATGGTCCAATTTCCATTTGATACATCTTTCAAACAAAACACAAATGGATTAGGACATAAGTCTGAACTCACAAGATGGTATTGGTGAAACAAATCATCTTATAATCTTTTATGAAATATGTACATATCTCAAAACAATAAAGAGAAGAGTAAAAAGTAACAACACAAAACTCTGAGAAAACAATCTAACACTATGACTTAAAACATCAAACCCCAATAACATTTATATGCTCATTGTCTCATTCAACATACACAAATGAGCATATGAGATCTCAATACAATAAGGAACCAGTTGATCAACTTATTATCTTAAGTCATCATTCCATAAGCATTACACATTTCCATCCAAATTCAATCTTCAACAACTAAAGTATCTTTGGATACAACTAATGGAATAATAACAAGTTATAATCTTTATAAGGGGATTTGAATTGAAAGTGAGGTAAAACCAATCATTTGTGAAATAAGTAGATATCTTATGGGAAAGAAAATAAGAAGTACATGGAAAAAGAATAAAAGCTTAACTAAATCTTAATCAAGATCTTGTTACTTTGTCTAGACCATCTTATCTTCTTATCTCTCAATATTCTTGAAGTCATCCTACAAAAGAGAAGGAACCTACATGAAAGGTGGAACTACAACAAGAAGATGTGCAGAAGGATTCTGTAGGTTGATCTAGAAGTACTATTCCAATCCATCATAGAGTATTTGGAAACTCTTATATCAAAATCTATTCTTCTTAAACAATCTAGAAATAGTGTGATATCCCAATGTTAGTGCTATATAGAAGTAGTTTGGTAACAAGTCTTGCAACCTTGTTAACAAATCACCTTTGTATGCTCTAACAATTGAATGTCATACACAAATAAACATAAGGTTAGATAACCTAGTACATCTCAGCCATTTGTATATGAAAAGTAATTTGGAGACAAGTCTTGCAAACTTGTTAACAAATTCTTCTTATATGCATAGGGCAAATTGATGTCATAAAATACACCCACATTCTTTTATAATCATCTAGGAGAAATCTTTGTTTGAGTAATGGGTTGTCTTCACCACAAGGGTGATGCAATTGAGGTTGGAATCAAAGAAAGGACATCAAGAAGTTATCTCAGGTCCAGGGATTTACTAGAGAGATCAATACCAAAGTAAAGGCCACAGTGGACTATGGATCATTTGGATCATTTTGATTCAAATAGGAAACTATGATAAGATACAACCATGATCCATATAAGGGAAAGAATAACAATGAGGACATAACAAACCACAATATAACTTAGGAACCATATTCAAGTTTCTAAATAAGAAAGTTATATGGAGAATTATGGTATTACTCCAAGGATATGAATTCCAATGAGTAAGTAAAGCCACATAATTACCAACCATAACTTGAATGGCATAATATAACCCTCACATTTTGTGAGTGGTCAAGTCTCATAAGAGAGCACTTCACAAGTTCATCTTGTGACAAAGGTCATTTGGCTTGCTCTTGAGTTCTTTCTCAAGAAAAGATAAACTTGGACATGTGGATAATAGAATCACATGGGCTACTTAGTCACCAGTTGTTCTAACAATTTGCTTCCACACACTCAAGTAACAAGTTCCTATCAAAGAGGAGTGCATCAACTTGTTCAACATTAGGATGAGTTATGGAATTAAGAGATATTCTATTCTCATCATTTTACTCATCCATTTTTCCATAACACCTGATCACAGGTAGGACAATTGTAAATTATGCATCCACTGACATCTGATCATGTTTTCACATGATTTAGTTGTCAACTACCACAAACCAAAGCCACTGTGATAATATATCATGTTGGCAAGTAATTGAATGAAAACAATGGGAATACTTTTGTAGTCATCATAGGGAGCAAATTAAGTAAATATTGTTGGACAACAATTTAGTGTTGCCTAGGAGTTAATAAAGCACTCAATCTGTAGCATTCCAAAAACTACAAGTAGTCACAAATAAATAATTATAGCAATATGTTTTCATGTTGCTAATCATATATAACAAAAATAGTGATGAAGGTTACACCTTTCAAGATGAGAGAAATATCCATAACACTAGTTGAAACCTTTATATAAATTGATGTCCACAAGTGGGGGCAAATCCATTTATTTCCCAAAGTCATTTAGATTCCAAGTATAGAACTCATTAGTAGTTAACCATGATTTCAATGCATAAAACTTTACTAAGAAGTTTTACAAATTATTTCCTAAATCCATTGTAGTTAAAATGTCCAATTAAAAATGTTCAACATACCATTTTGGCAATAACATGTTTGTTGTGTTATGCTAGTATCATAGCATGTAAGAAAGAGTTGTGCAATTCATTTGAAATCTAAATTTAGAGAAAATAACAATTTGTCACAAATAAATAAAAGGGCAATGTAATTTCATGTTTATAAAATCATTGAGCAACAAAAATAGAGGTGTTAAGTCTCACATTTCCAAATGTGAAATAAACCCAATAGGCCAAAATTCAATTTAAATGGTGAAGAAATTTAAATATAGAGAAAATAGCAAAAAATCACTTAATTGAGCATCCTAAGTTCAAAAATCAAAACTTGCTCAAAATTGAAAAACCAAAACATGGTGAGCTTAGAAATTTGATAAGGAATTCAAATCTTATTTTTAATATTTTTTCCTATTGCAAATAGGCCCTGAAAACATCTGTTTTCTATTCTTTTTTAATGGCAGAAGGGCTTGTTTGTAATTTTCCGGAAGCTTGAGGGGGGTTCTGTGAAAATTCATTTTTTTTCCCGCCGATGGAAGCAGCTGCGTGGCCGCGCCGAGATCGCTGTCGTTCCACCTCCTGCTTGCCGCCCTCGCCAGGAGAAGTACACCACGACGTCATTTCTTGTCTCTTTTTCCCTTTCTCTTTATTCTTTTCTCTATTTCTTTCCACTGGGCCGAAACTCATTTCTCTTCCCTTCGGCCCATTTCTTTTCTTCCTCTCCTTTTTCTTTCCCCGTCCGGCCCACTTGGCCTTTCTCTCCCGCGCGACCCACCGCACCCTCGCCTCCATCGACCGAGTCCGAACCGAACCCGGCCGTGCCGTACGCCGCCGCCCCAACCGAGTCCGCCTCGGCGTGAGCGCCCCGGAGACCCTAGGGCTCTGCGCCTATAAAAGTCGGGCCCCGTGCTCCCGTATCTCCCGCAACCGATTCGTCGCGCCGCATCCGATCCCGCCGCCCCGCGCCGAAACCCTAGCCGCCGCCGCCCTCCATTGACGCGCCAAGTCGAGCTCGAAGCCTCGCCTCCCAGAGCCGCCTTGTCCGTCGCCAAGCAGCCCAGAAGCAATCCCGGAGCCGCCGCATCCCGTTTGGGCCGAAACCGACGCGTCCCCGGCTCCGGAACCAACTCCTCGCTCTACTCCGACGAACGGCATCTCCCGGACCTCCCCGACGTGTTTACGTCCCAGGGTAATGATCTCCTCGAGCTCCTCTTCGATTTGTTCCAACGCCGGCAAGGATCCGAGCACTGCAGCGTTAGCGCCCCCCTACTTCGGCAACCTTATCCTCAGTATTTCCAATAAGAAAACTAATTCCAGAAAATAAATATAAATCCAGAACTTTGCAGAATAGCCCCTGAGTTTATTTTAAATAATACTTTAGCCCTCTGTTTAACATTGTAGACCTTTAACTTAACATTTTAGCACAGGCCGTTACCAATCTTCCACTGCTCCCGCTCGCCCGCAGCCATGGCGAGCAGCATCGCGCTGCTGCTGCTCCTCCTGGCGGCGGTCGCGTCCACGATCGCCGAGCTGGACGAGAGGGAGCGGCACATCGATCCAGCGTCCACCATCGCCGAGATGTTGAAGGCGGCGGTCACGTCCACCACCACCGAGCTCGACGATGTCGAGCCAGCCGACTGCCACGGCTACAGGACGTACATCGTCATGCTCGAGCCACCAGAAGGAGGCCAAGATGCCGATCTTGACGCTGCCAGAGCGTGGCACCGCTCCTTCCTGCCATCGGCGACGACGGCACAAGGCAAGCCGAGGCTGCTCCACTCCTACCGGACCGTCTTCACCGGCTTCGCCGCGTGGCTGACGGAGGAGGAGCTCAAGGAGGTCTCCGCCAAGCCAGGCTTCGTCCGCTCCTTCGACAACCACATCTACCGCTAGCAGATGACACCGACGCCGACCCCGACGTCGGCGTCGTTCGTGGACCTGTCGAACCATATTGGGGAGTCCCCCGATAACTGGCCTGGTGTCGGCGGATACTTGCCTCTGGACATGGACAACGGGCACGTCTGTTAAAGTATATACTAGAAGGAAAAGACCGCGCGTTGCCGCGTCCGGTCTAATACAATCGACGATAAATAAATAATGTTTTTTTAGTGAAAATGTATAAATATTGTACAAATAATGAAAACAGTAGTACCACTCGCTCACTCTTGCAAAACGATCACCCAGACATACTCACATAAATATAGAGAAGTAAAGAAAGAAACATAATTATGTGAGTTGTAGCAAAAATATGACTACACCACTCAAGAGATAGAACACAGGACCCCGTAAAAGAAGTTTAAGCTCTCAGATACTTAGTTAGACAATTAAAATACGACCAGAATTATGAAATGTCATGAAAGGTAAATTGTGTACATGGTTCTATGAAGATTCCAACAAAAGAATTGAACAAATTTCCGACAATCTGTAGACAATGTACGACATATATGATGAGCATTGCAAACTCAAGAAATGATTATTCATGACTTGATTAGCCATCGAGACAAGGTCACATATTTATTGTAATGAAATCAAATAGACTTTTCTGCATTAGTTATCCCACAGTCAGTAATAGTTGGTATAATTATGTCCTGAGAAATTCAATCAATTCGATCGAGTACAATTGATACTATGTAAATGGAAGAATATTCTGCCGATAAATACTAAATAATGCACACGAAAAATAGAGCAAGGTGAGATCTTAAACGGTTTATATGCCATTTTTAATCTGAGAATCAGATCCATATTACATAAAATAAAATATAAACAAAAATAAATGGCATGAATACCACCAATAATTTTGAGTATATATCTAATTGCAGAAATGGCCATCTCTAAACATATAGTTGTTCATCTTCACTGTACTTCACATGCTATTTTATCATTGTACACTTCAGATGAGGCTAGACACACATAGCTCCTTTTCGGTTGATGCATCCAACCATCTACCAAATAAACACACGCACTTGCTTACATAATACATTCTCTTAATATTAATGACATATAAGCAAATAAAGTGTAGAGAAAAGGTTCACAAATAAATACACACATGATCTTTTATCAGTTTATAAAGTGTAGAGAAAAGGTTCACAAATAAATACACACATGATCTTTTTATCAGTAATTAGGTGGCATCCAAAAAAATGCGTCTAACTCATCATACCACCCTCATTCACCATCGAATTGTTCCTCACGGTATCAACCGCAGCTGCCACCATCACCGAGTCGAGCACCATTAACAGCAACAGCGGCATCGGCGACTGGTGCGAGAGTTGACATGGGTATCACGTGCAATTACTGTGTGAGATGTAGGTAGTCTTTCACCTCACGGGCCAGCATTGCGTGGCCACAAAAATATGCATCGACGGGGAGCTTACGTGGCTTGCAAGTTAACAATGGACTTGAGAGGCGACATTGGGAATGGAGGGGCTCCGTATTCCAAGGGGCTTAATGGAGCCATATGAGTGTGCGGAGAGGTGGGTAAAATTTCAGTGAAACGAATGTTTTTGGTAGAATACAGATCGAGGGAAGCGGAGGGAGAGAAATGATGTCATGTGGCTTAGCCCGCGTGATGCTATGGTGGGCGCTGGCGGCAGAGAAAGGATAAGTGAGAGAGTTGTCATAAATTACCTGTAGCTTTGAGCTCACCACATTTTCTTTTTCTAGAAAAAATAAAACGACATGTCTAAGTTTCATTATTTGGCCAATAAAGCATACAACTACGTGTACATGCTCTTGAAATTTCGTAAGCATTTTGTATTTTGGGCTACACAAAAAAGAGATTTTAAGGGGAATAAAGCTATTTTCTTTTTCACAGTCACAATTTTCTTTTTTGTGTAGCTGGGAATACCATTTTTCACCGAAAATTTAGCATATATATATATAAAACATGTGTATGTATTCAACTTATTTTTTTGTAGTTGTGAACTATAGATGGGGTCCATGATCCACCATGGTGTAGTATAAAGATTAGTATTTAACTAAATGATATCAAAGTGGGGTCCATTTTGATGTGGACATGTGAAGTAAGGAGAAGGCAGGAATTATAGGGAGCTTAGTATTTGTAGAGATTTATAAACAGAAACAGCAGCACAGCACATGTTTTATTCTGTCAGCTTCCACATCTGAAAGCTGCACATTTTCAAACACATACTTATCCTCTCTAATTTCAGTTTAATTTCAAAGCAACTTTGGGTTTAGATTGCAAGACATCAAGAGGATCTTTGTAAGAGCAGGGACACCCATCTTCATCTTCTTTTTCTTTCTTTTTTCGTTATGTGTGTCCATCAAATGGATGGGTAATGCATCATCAAAGTTCTCCAATGGGGAGCCTTGCATCTTGATTTGGTTGAGCTGCGACTTTTGCTGCTGTCTGTCCAATATAGATGTAGGGATTGGGAGTGAAAGGGGGGAGTGAAAAAAGGAGATGTCTTCATCTAGAGTTCTGTCAGCTGACCACTGATCCTTTTGGTGGTAATTCTAATTCGCAGTTGGATGCCCCCCCCCCCCCCCGCCGCCGCGCTTCTCTCTCGTTTTTATTAGATGTAACACTCTTGCATCAGGGATGGCAACTGGTAGTGAAGCCACGAAGGCAGCTGAGGCTGTGCTTCAGTGGCATGAGCTTGAGTGTTGAGTGGCATAAACAGGACAGCAAGAGGATGCTCCATGCGGTTTACCGTGTCGGGGATCTGGACCGCATAATCAAGCATGTTACTATATTCTAAGTGACATTTGCAACATCTGCAAGTAATATCATGGCTTTGATGTGATCTTTGTCATTGTGGGAGGTAATACACAGAATGCTTTGGGATGAAACTGCTGAGGAAAAGAGATGTTCCTGATGAGAAGTACACCAACGCCTTCCTTGGCTTTGGACCAGAGGACACCAACTTCGCACTTGAATTGACATATAGTATGTTCACTGAGCTGCCCAAAGTTTTGTGGCACAGTTTCTCCAATATGCCACTTATGTTTGCAGTAGTACAATATGTATCAAACCAATAAGGAAAATACATTTATCTCTTCATATGAACTGACCAACTCTTTTCCTGGTAAAGCATTTCAATTTTCGGTAACTTCTACTGTGCTAAAAATTTACCCTTGCTCAACAGACTATGGTGTTAACAAGTATGACATTGGAGAGCGCTTTGGGCATTTCGGAATCGCTAATGAGGATGCAGTATTATCAATTTGCAATAGCCTATGTCGATGCTGTGAAATTATATTCATATGATATGATGGATGCAAATTTTTATTATTTAGATCATGGATGCAAATGCAGGTGTACAAGTTGGCTGAGCATGTTAAATCCAAGGGTGGCAATATCACTCGTGAACCTGGTCCTGTCAAGGGAGGATCCACTATTATTGCCTTTGCACAGGACCTGATGGCTACAGGTTTGCCCTTATCCAGAGGGCTGAGATAGAGATACATGAACCTCTTTGTCAAGTCATGCTTCGTGTTGGTGATCTTGAGCGTTCTATCAAGTTCTATGAGAGAGTATTTTTTGCTTTTCTAAGGCTGGGCTATTCCAAAAGTTGGAGATGCTAAATATTTTTTTGTATCTCTAGGGGAGCAGTCTCATTCTCATACATGATGATGTATTGTTTGTTTCCATGCAGGCCCTTGGGATGAAGCTACTAACGAAGGACGCACCTGATTATAAGGTACCTTCTGTTCTAAGAAATTTTTTAGATGTAGTGTTCTTTCATCTTAGTAGACTGAATATTTAGGAGGACTTGAGCAGCGCGGCTTGCGCGGCGGCGGCGACGGCGGAGAGGGAGGGGTGGGAGGAGAGGAGGCGGAGCAGGGTGGGCACCGCCGGAGACGGCCGCAGAGCACGCACCATCTCGTCGAGCGAAGCGACGCGGACGACTTGTGCTGTTCGTTTACTTCCTGATGATCACGCTGGGCGCAGCCAAGGGGACTGCAATCGACCTGGCCAAGTTCGTCAACAAGGTTGATTTATTTCACGTCCCATTCCCTCCTGCTCCGTCTCTAATTTTTTGTCAGCATAATAATTCGGTGCTCCAAATTTGCACATGATAAGGATTTAGCTATTGAACACAATTAAGTGGCTTCCTATGAATAGTTGCAATCCAGCTTGCCTTGTGATATGAATGAAGGGGAAATATATCTCTTTGCACTCTGTGTTTGTGTTAACTTGAGCTGGCTGGTGCTATGTAGTCGTTTTAAGTCGTCGGGTGAAGTTCACGAAACCTGCCACATACTCCGTACTTTTTTGTTTAAATCGGGTCCTATCAAAGTATTTTTGTTGGACGTTGCACGAACCACAAAACCTGGGATTAATTGTGCATTCCAAAACCTAGTCTTTTGTGACACGTGAGCTGTAAAACCTAGGTTTTGTGAAATTCACTCACATAATTTGTGCTTCCTATAAGACTGGGTATATATCTCTGTAATAAGAACACAAAAAGGATGTATAAGCTGAAGAATGTATACATATTACAGTCTCTTGTGCTAGTAGCTGAAGAATGTATAACCTCCTTTATTCGTTTCAATGCGTGGACCCTTTTGTAGCTTTCAGGTTTGTTCTATATGCTGACCTGCTGCCATATTCATATGTCCAGTGACAGGAACTTTAAAGGCATAATATGACCAGCACTTAACTTAGTGCTAGATGAAGCGGTTGAGTCCGAAAGAGGTACTTTCTGATTCCTTTGGTTCTTTTGTATAACGCTTGGTATTGCTTATTGAAATTGGCAAGAGCTAGGGACTTAGGACATAATTTACATGCACATTTTATATCTCAATTATTTGGGCAGTTAGTATTTGCTAGCTAATTGGTTAACTAAAATTCGGCTAAGGGATAAGATAACTGCTTATTAGAACTCTGAGCTAAGTGTAGACGGAGCATGGGATTCTTTGTTCTGCAAAGAACTAGATCATCCATCAACCATAATAGTGCTACATTTCTCAGTAAGTATATGCTGCGTATCCTGATGGAATATTGTTAGTTTTTACCGCGCTGAACAGAATGAAGTTATCAGGGAAAACCAGACAGCTTGGCCTCATTGTAAGTATTTGTTTTCTGACAGTTTTGATTTTATACCTTAGTCATTCCTCTATTATTTGAGTGATGCGAGAGGGGAGCTGTCAGGTTGTTACCAATAAATGAATTCAGAAAAGGTAGGCTCAGCCTATCAGGCACTAGTGTTTCTAGTAGATTATCCTCAAGGATGAGTAGTCGGTCCTCCTGTGGTTACCTGAGGAAACGTAAGAAACTACATAATTTTGAGGTCTCTGCTAAATAATTCACTTTTGGTATATGTGTCGTTGCGCCCTGTTTACAACTACATGTCTGAACTTCATGTGTCCTGTTGTGTTTTTTTGCAGGTGTGCAGGAGCACGGCGGTCATGCTGGTCTCAGCATGAGATCGCGAACCCTTTCCTCGCCGATGGGGCATAAGCTTGCATTGGTTGGTTATTTAGAACCTGAACGTTTTAATTTTCACTGCACAAGTTCAAATCTTGACCCTTGGTTGCTAAAGTGCTGCTGCTAAGTAACTCTGTGTTTTTTCCTCTTCTCCGATACCACTATTGAGTTATTACGGTGTGCCTCTGTTGTGTGCATGTTTAGACTAGAACGAGGCACCGTGAACCCACACAGTCCCTGTCCCTGAGGCTTGAGGGAAAAGTTTGAAACTTGGTAACGATGAAACAAAATAGAAAGTTGTGATGAAATCTTCCATGCATAACCAGAATTGATGCGCCCACTATTGTTGAAAATGAAATCCTAAGATGGGATTACTGAACTTGCGGCATTGGTTGCTGATCCCGTGAAGGGCCTGAAGCATATACGTATACGAATGCAATGGAAAGTTCAGCCAATTTCTTCATTCCTTGAGGTATGGCGATGCAACTAGTACAGGATACAGGTACGAGTGAGTAATAAGACAAAAACGTTTCCCAAGTAGTAGTTGAAGATAAAACGACGTTTCACAAGTAGAGCTAGGTTTGTGTGAAGAATTGAAGGCGGGATAGAATAGAATTCAGAGGAGCAGCCATTTGATTTCTCATTAGCTAAATAAATAAAACGATCGAGGATGACAGAGTCCACAAGCGGTCGATCAGAACAGGGGAACTGTTGTAGTTAGCACTAGGCAACTCTTCGCCACACCGCCAGCAGTGCCTGCTGGTCGGCGCCCTGACTAAGCTAGCTAGCAGAGCAACGAAGAAGAAAATACGTAGAAACGAACATGCATGCTGCAGCAGACAGATCAACAGGAAACAAACGCACGACTGCCCCTTCCCTTGCTTCACTTCAGTCGTCCAGCTTACAGGCCGACGACGGCGACCACCGGGCTTCGGACGACGTGGCGGCTTGACGACCAAGTGATTGAGCCCTCGAAGACGGCTCCCTTGATGAACGTGACCTTGGGCATCGGGGCGACTCGGATGGAGTAGGACTGCTTCTGTCCCAGCGACGTGAAAATCAGCTCGGCGGGTTCCACGTCGACCAACACCAAACTGGGCATGGCCACCGCCACCTTGTACACCTCCGGCAGGCCGTCGGCTTGCAGGTTGGTCAGTGTCCTGACCACGAGCTGCTGCTGCTGGAACAAGGTCACGACGATGCTTGGATAGTTGAGTTGTTCTTGGGGCACACCTTCATGATCGGAGCACAGGCCGGAGCTGTTGCGGGTAACGGCCCGCATCGCCATCTCGCCCAAGTTGGAGCACAAGTAGCCTATGTACTGTGCTTTGTCGATGTCGTAGGCCAGGCCAGGGTCCATGGCCCTGGCCAAGTCGACGTGGGCAGCGCCTGTCGCGTAGAGGGCAGCAGGATCCGGGCCCCGCTGCTCGTCCAGGATGCGCCCCCCGCTGTTGTCTCGGGTGGAGGCTGTCGTCATCAGCGCTGACCTGCAAATCGATCCAAAAAGCATGCAGCAGCATGATCGAATATTAGATACTGTAACAAGTACTCGTACTAGCTAGCAGCTCGGGAACGAAGGGGATTATATTATATGATTGCTTGCATAATGCTGTGTGTGGAAACGCAGAGGCGGGAATATATTTTTCCATTATCAAAAATATATACTTCCTCCGTCCCAAAATTCTTGTCTTAGATTTGCCTAGATACGAATGTATCTAATACTAAAAAATATATACGGTTGCTTGCATTGGCCGGCGGAATTACGCAGTACCTCATGATGGCCGGACTCCACGTCGGGTGCACCCTCTTCAGAAGTGCCACGAGCCCGCTCACATGGGGCGTGGCCATCGAGGTGCCCGACTTGAAAGCGAACGCCTCTGGTCTCGCGGGCACGCCGGCGAGGATGTTGAGCCCCGGAGCCAGCAGATCCGGCTTGAGGACGCCGGGGCTCCACTTGCTCAAGCCACGCCCCGAGAAGTCAGCCACCGTAGGCGCCGGCGACGAATCCTGCGTGCCGGCATCCCAGTTGACGAGGGCATAGCGTATCGGCCCGCCTGACGCGAACTTCTTCAGGATCTCACCCTGCTTGTGGGTCACTTGAACGACCTGACTCCATGGGCCGAAGTCGTGCAAATCAATGGTATATCCAACCTTTTCTGGTTCGACGAAGACAACGGCCGAAGCGTACAATCTCAGAAGTGTACGGGCTAACTTGGTCGTGAGATCAATGCTGTCGCCGAGGTCGCAGATGACGACATGACCAGGAACCAAGGCAATCATCTCCTCGTAAGGATACGCGCAGTACCCGCGATGGCCCTCGGTACGGTACAACAGAGGGTGGAAAGTCGGCGGCGGCAGCGTCAGGAGCTTCATCCTATCGGCAAGACTCTCACCCACACGGCGAAATCGTGAGTAGACCTCCTTGAGCTCCTCCTCCGTCAGCCGCGCGGCAAAGCCGGTGAAGACGGTCCGGTAGGAGTAGAGCAGCCTCGGCTTGCCTTGTGCCGTCGTGGCCGACGGCAGGAAGGAGCGGTGCCACGCTCTGGCAGCATCAGCATCGGCATCTTGGCCTTCTTCTGGTGGCTCGAGCATGATGATCCGTCGCTGTCGGCTGGCTCGACATGGTCGAGCTCCGCGGTGGTGGACGTGAGCGCCGCCTTGAGCAGCTCAGCGATGGTGGACGCTGGCTCGATGTGCGGCTCCCTCTCGTCCAGCTCGGCGGTCGTGGACGCCACCGCCGCCAGGAGGAGCAGCAGTAGCAGCGCCATGCTGCTCGCCATGGCTGCGAGCGAGCGGGAGCGTGAGCGGTGGCTGGCGAGAGGTAGCAGTAGAAGATTGGTGCTCTGCGGGCTGCGGCAATGAAATATATGGGCACAAGCCGGCCCAGCTAGATGCGGCGCGACGCGACGCGGCTCGGCTAGCTACGTGGGTTGGACTTGGACGCGGCACACACGGCCGGGCTGGTGCACGGGCACAATATAATAAATGTCCATGGATCATCCCCAGCCACGCACCGTCGGTATACAAACATACGGATGATCGTGGCGGATCGGATGACCACGCGCGTGCCTTCTTCTTTGGTTGAGCTGCTGCTTTGGTTGGACACGGGAAGACCGTGAACGAGAGCGCACCAGGCAGGGTCATGCATGCTAGCCTTTTGCTAGCGACTTTAATTGGCTTCTGTTGCAGTGCGATGATGATCGAATCCTTCTATATATATAAGGGGATAGTGGACCACCCAGCTAGCTAGCTATCTATCTCCATGCATGCCAACGACTATGCTCGGTTTTTGTGGCAGCTAGCTAGTACTGCACATTACATTACTAGCGCATTTGCGAGATGCATGCATGGTCCATGCCAACGACTATGCTCGGTTTTTGTGGCAGCTAGCTAGTACTGCACATTACATTACTAGCGCATTTGCGAGATGCATGCATGGTCCATGGAGCGGATGCGATGCATGCTCCGTACGTCCATCGGGTCGGGCTCCTGCGTAGCGTAACGAACATCAACGACGCACGGTCATCCTCTCTTCCTGCGCGCCGCCCGTATCCCGTATCGTATTGAATTCACCGTTCCGTCCCGTCCCGGGATACTCTGGCGCCCATCCGAAATGCTGTTTTAGTAGCTCTCCCTGGCCGGGTAGGTGATCATTCCGTATGGCTGAAACGCCTAATGTGATAGGAATTCCAAGTTACGTGGTTCTTTGTCCACTTTATTAAGAAGAAGAAGATTCTGGTCGATCGTTCATCGTGTCAAAAAAGAAGAAGAAGAAAGAAAGCCTCGATCTCGTCGTCATAGCTACTAGGTACCTCCACCAGCCAAAGATATATACCTCGTACACAAGTAGATATGATCTGCTGCTGCAGCCAACCAGCCTGGAGCAGCAGCAGGAACAGCAAGAAGCCAGGTCGACGATCCTTTCACGCAGGCACGCTAGGGACTTGTGGCAGCAGTGTCACATGCATACTAGTAGCTAGAACCTCAGCTAGAATAATGCCGATACGAGGGTCTATATATATATATATAAGGCAGGGGGATCGGAGGAGGACCACTCAGCTAGCTAAAATTGTTTGTTGATTCCTTTGCAGCCAAGGAGCCAACGTACTCCTACAGGAGCATGTTAATCGCAGAGCGTAGCGTGAAACAAGCACAGGAGCTGCGTTGCATCGCCATGGTCCATGAATGGGGCAGGAGAGGAAATCGAGAGCCTTTTATTTGTTTCCGTTGAGCCTTTTTGCAGAGTGAGTGCAGGGAGGCAGAGAAGAAGTGGCTCCCAAGTCCGCCCGGTCCGTTCCCAACTAGCACCAGTCCACCATGACTTTTATTAATTAATGTGGCAGCCCTACGACGAGCAGTTGCTCGTTGCAGAGCCTCAAGACAGAAACCTATGCCGATACGATTACCATGAGATGCATCGGATGATCCTTCTATATACGTATATATAAGGGGATCGGAGGAGGACCACTCAGCTAGCTAGCTAGCTTAGGTATCTAAATAGCAGTTTACAGTGAAACATGTAAATAGCAGTTTACAGTGAGACGGTTAATTGATCTAAACAATGCATAACTGGAATTTAAATTAACAGAGAAATTGGATGCAGGGTTTCTGCAGGAACCCAGCTGGTTGCAGAGCAATGATCTGGCTGCATCCAACTGACAACCATTCATGGATAGTAAGTAGAGTCATCTCTGATCACAATCATGCACTTTTCTGTTCGTTGTGGAGAAAAGAAAGAAACAATGAGGTTCACACAGTTACATAGATCCAATGACCAAAGAATTCATAACAAGATTGAGAAGCGACAATGTACCACTGGGTCGTGTACGTATGCAGGCATGCAGCATAGTAGGGGTGTTATCGCCAGAATAAGATGGAGTACCAATCAAAAAACAAGCAGTGAAGAACATGTGTGCCCGGTTAGCCTAAGAGGATATACAGGATGATATGAAGAAGACTATGGAGGGTTAAGCATAAGGCTGGACGAAAAACTCGAAGCTCTGTTAGCTCGCTCGGCTCGTGGTTGGCTCAACTCGGCTCATTATCGTAACATATTGAATCTCTCTGGTATAACAAGATTTAGCTCGTTAGCTATAACAAGCTAACTCGAGCCAGCTCCCAAGCCAAATGAGCCATATTTCTAGAAAAAAGCAGCAGAACTTATATTAAATCTTTTTATTACTTCAAGAATTTTACTTATAATTAGTTGATGGCTGGTCTTGACCTTATATAAACTTAGGATCATTATGACTTCATCGTTTTATTTTTAAATGGATGTATGGATACTGATAGACGCGCATTACGTATGACATAGAATATGGATCATAGATGTATGATGTAATACTATAGTATGTATTATTATACTTGTATATATGTTAGCACATATTAATTTTTTGTTCGATTTAAGGCTGTTCAATATGTTACTTTTGTACTACTACTATTCTCAAACTTTAGATAAATAAAAATATTATATTTTATATATTTTTATACCTGACTCGCGAGCTTAACGAGCTAGCTCGAGTTTGCAAACGAGTCGATCTTCTGGCTCGTTATCTAGCCTTAGTTATCCAGCCCTAGTTAGAACGAGCCGAGCCGAGCTGGCTCGTTATCCAGCCCTAGTTACTTAAGTATATCCCGAAGGCAGCTTCCCGGGAAGTGGGTTTCTTTCACTGTCCAATGGTTTCTCGAGATTCGTGCCGAAGAGGAAGAGGACAGCATGAGGCGGGAGGCGCTCCCACCCCATCCAGGCGGCGCCACTCCTCCACCCCGGCTCCTCCACCCTTTGGATCTCGTGGTGCGCCGACGGAGGCCATCCACGCCGGCGAAGATCCGCCATGCGGCGGCGGCCTATCCAGGGAGGGACGGGGGCGCCATGGCCGGAGCTCGGAGCTCGCTGCCCATGGTGGATCTTCGCCGGCGTGGATGGCCGCGGGAGGGAGCAGCGCCCGTAGGCGGCAGAGACGGAGGACGACGAGGCACGGCCGAAGGACGCGGAGGAGGTGGAGGACGACGAGGTGCTTCTGCACAGTCGCGGCGGGGCGGCGCTTGGGGTGGCTGGCCGGTGGAAGCGGCGAGGGAGGAGACGGGGCCAAGGGGGGCAACGAGAGGGAGGGAGGGCCCCAGAGCTGCATATGCGGCTACAGAAATGCCGTCCCAGGGAGGTGCCTTTTGGTAAAACCGTGTTTGACTATGGAGCTATTGCAGAAGATGAAACATGATGACAAAGAATTGGAAGTGAAATTTAAGACCGACGGGGAAGGCACCATAGAATCAATGCTATGGTGCATCGGAAAAAACCAAAGAGACTACAAACACTTAGATATTGTGACGTTTGACACCACATGCAGAACAAACCTTTACAACCTGCCATTTGGGATTTTTGTGGGAGTTAACAACCACTACCAATCAATAATCTTTGGTGGTGTACTACTAAAACATGAAAGAACTGAAGATTTCGAGTGGACCTTTAGGAATTTCACACAAATAATGAGCGGGAAGCAACCTCAAACAATTCTAACTGGTAAGCTGATTCATATATTGATGACCTGCCCACTATTAGAAAACAACTGGTCAAGTTCAAATTGTGCCTGAATATATACATACATGAAAATTTCTTGACCTATAATTACTTATATTCATTGAAATTGCAGATAGTACCAGGGGATGGCACTTGCAATAAAGTCAACTTGGAAAGGAACAAGGCACAAATGGTGACATGTCCTTCAAAAGGTTAAGCAGAAAATTGGAACAACATACTCCAAGAAGTGTGTGTTCAAGAAAAAGTTCAACAAGCTGGTAAACTGATGAGGTATCACCAAGTGCATTTGAGTCGAGATGGAATGAATTAGTGAAGGAGTACAGACTTGAAGAGAACAAGTTCATGATCCGGGCATACAAGATGAGAGGTATGTGGGCAAAACCATACTTCAAGGGTATAGATTTACTGTGGTCCACAACAATGAACTGGGGAAAGAAGATGCTAGGCAATTCAGGGTTGAGTTAGAAGGTCTGAAAAAACCAATTGCAGCTACGGTCTTTATGAGCATGCTGGGATGCCATGCAGACACAACCTAAAGGTAAGCATCTACCCAAACAAGTAATGCATTGTTCTGAACGAAACCCATACGTCTTTTACTAGCAAATACTAATTCTTTAATAAGCATTGGTGAGTGCAATGAACTATACAGGTGCTGGTTCACTTAGACCGGAAGGAAATATCGAATGGGAACATACACAAGAGATGGACAAGAGACAGTGGCGAACCTGCGGTTGCAGTAAGTGTGCTGATAATTAAGGCTCTCAGACAAGAGAACATATTGATGACAACGACTTCACTGAAACTGTGCGAGCAATGCAAAGCGTGGTGACAAGGGTGCAAATTAAGCAAACAAAGGTTAAGAGATACCGAAGTTGGTGATAATACAGAAGAAATTCGTAATGCCTCACAATGCATGTCAATTTCTTGCCCTCCAAGACCGAAAAGAACAGGCAGGCCGCGAGATACATCCCTAAAGTCATGGAACAAACACTCAAAGCTAGAGAAGGAAAAAAGACGAGGAAACGATGAGAAGCTCGCGAAGAACAAGACAGATGAATGTGCATATGTAACTGGCAAGACTACAAGACTTTCAGATCTGATGCAAGTTACATAGTGCTGCAATTTGACTGTGAATGGAGAAAATTAAAGAGAAGATCACTCAGAACACCATGTAATATATATTAGTAGTACATGATCAATTGAAAACTGTACTCATTATGCACCGTATGTAAGCAAACTTTGCTTCAGCGAGCTTATTTCAGATTGCAGTTATCCGAAAATTGCAACAACCCATTGCTCCAAAAGACAAGCATAGACGTCATTTGCACTAATTATACTCGCATATATCTGCACTACGTCAGTAGCGCCCAAGTTTTTTGTTTCTATTTCAGGACCTATGTACTCATGATAGGGAGATGCAAAAGTTTTGCGTTTCCTGATCAGGACCCATGTACTCACGATAGGGAGATGGCCTATTCCAAAACTAAAAGTAAGATTTGGGGGATTTGCAAATCAATCAATCCAAAAAGATTGAGCATGGGATTTGCAATCCACATCAACGAAAGAAATACAACACATGAGTTGCCAAGCTTCAAAATGATCTAAAAGTTTGTGTTAAACTAGATTTCTCTTTCATAACGACACGCCATACAGGATGGAAATAATCAACGGGTACAAATAATTATATTCTTATGTAAGGTCGGGACTAAATTAGACAAATACTAGTAGGGAAAAAACTAATCCGTGCAATTAAATGGTATGCAAACACAACCTGTGATGAAGCTTCCTACGATCAAATAGATCATTCAACCGGGTCTTTAAACCATCGTCCCAACCGTATACCAAATACTAGTTGCGTTGTTCGTCTCCACTGACGACGGTTACACCCGATGCATGAACACTGACCGTCTTCGCATACCCCTTCACGAAGCTGCAGTTAACAGATGCACCAGGCAATGCTAATGATCGACGGGTCAACTCCTTGGTTTCCACGCATGCAAAAGAGATGGGACGTACTGGTTTCAGGGACGTGCATGCTTAGTGGGGAGTGACGACGTGGGGACGAGTTAACTCCTCCACTCCTCCGTCACCGCCGCTATTTCCCGTAATTAAATAGAGGGGCAACCAAACGCACCTTCGATTACTTCCTCCTGACCGACTTCCATCTCTAGTACATCGAACGCCACCTGCTTCTCCTTCCCGAAAGATGGCTGCACAGGAGATGGGCCTTGCTTCCAAGTGATTTCTCACTTCCTTCTCTGCTTTCAGTTCCTTGCATCCATTCTAAGCTAGTATTTGCTCCTAATTTAACTTACTTCCGTTCATCCATCTGCCTGCAACTACGTATGTACAGGCCCGGTGAATCAGAGCCGACATCGGAGACTGAGAATGAGGAACCTCGAGATCACAGATGAGTTAGTTGCGGCCCTCAAGCTTGCCAACAGGAACCTCGACCAGGCAATCGAGGCAAGAGAGCTGCTATTCAAGACGCAAAACACAGCCATGAAACAGGACCAAGAACAGAAGAAGATGATGGCCCGCAATAACGATCTATCAAAGAAGGTTCTAGACCTCGAGATCAAGGTCAGGATCGAGCGCAATAGAGCATCGGTTCTGCAAATTGAAGCTCTGAACCACCAACAGGAGAGCCTCGACAAGCAGCTCCAAACGGCTAAACGCAAGCGGACTTTTTTTTTTTTTTCAACCGGGCTCACACCCCTTTCCATTAATTTTGCAATCAACGGAAATACATCAATCTGTTTCAAGTCTTATCCAACCACTTACTCAAGGGAGCCAGACCAAAATGAAAACAACTGCAAGCCAAAGGAGACTGAAAGGGGAGAGCGAGTTGGCGCATCGTCAGGAAACCCACCGCAGGACGACCCTGGAACGGATCGTCCGCCATGGGGCAAAAACCTGACGACACTATCATCTAAACCACTGCCCAACCTAAAGTTCGAAGGATGAAACTACTGGCATACTGATGCCAAGCAAAATGCTACCAAACTAGTCCAGCGGGCATCAAACCCCATTGGAAACAAACTAGCAATGACCACCCCCAGCTAGCCGATCTGAATCCCGTCCCTATCTCCCAGGAGAAGTCTGCCACGAGGGTAAGATCTGTCCACCAGAGCAGCTGCCGCGTGAGCCAACCTCTT
Source organism: Thinopyrum elongatum (assembly GCA_011799875.1). NCBI lineage: Eukaryota > Viridiplantae > Streptophyta > Magnoliopsida > Poales > Poaceae > Thinopyrum > Thinopyrum elongatum. The sequence goes on along the minus strand of CM022297.1, from coordinate 449,499,510 downwards.
CACCCCAGTCTGGAACTTCGCCTTGTCATCCTCTTTAAGCAATCCTACCCAATACAACATAAACGAGCAAGCAGTGAAAATAGCCTCCAGTGGAGTACGAACAACATATTTGTCAAAAGTAACTTTATTGCGGAGGCACCAAATCCCCCAACAGATGGCAGCAATAATCATCATATAAAAAAAATCCCTCCTAGAAGGAACTTATATAACCAGGCCCATCTTTGTCAAAGCGATCGAGGACAGCAAGAAGCCCCGACTGTCAACCCCAGCACCCCCCAAATCGTATGGGCAAGCGGGCAAGTAAAGAACAAATGGTTCGCTGTTTCCACACTTGTACAAAAAGAGCACGCAGGATTTCCAGGCCACTTCCTATTGCGTAGGTTATCCCGCGTAAGCACAACATTTTGAAATAGCTGCCATAAGAAAATTTTAATTTTTAGCCGGATAGTAGCTTTCCACACCCATTTATAGTTAGGGCCAGATAAACTTCTCTCCAGCCACTCATAGACCGACTTAGTAGTAAATTTTCCTTTACTATTAAGTGCCCAGGAAATTGTATCTGGAGAGTCATTCAGAGGTAATTTTTTAGCCTCCAGAACAATCCAGGTCCACTGATCACACAGCTCACCAAATAATCTGCGCCTAAAACCAAGTTTGTAGTTATTAGCTACAAAAGATGCAATAGTGCCATCCTGATCTTGGCAAATATTAAACAGATCAGGAAATCGATCACGCAATGGGATATTAGATACCCAAGGATCATGCCAGACCCTAGCCAGGTCTCCACTATTGATGTTAATCTTCCTCCCCACCATATATGTCTCTTTGACTTTCATGATAGCTTTCCAGCATGGAGAGTCGGAAAAGCGACTTTGTATATTAGCCACTGTTTTATTTTTAAAGTATCTAGCCCTCACGATACGTTGCCACAGCCCATCACTCGTTTCGAGCTTCCACCACCATTTAACAAGCAGACTAATATTCTGTTTATGGAGATCCTTGATCCCCAGCCCCCCCAATTCTCTTAGATCGACACACTCTTGCCCATTTCACCATATGGTATCCATGTTTCTTATTTTTTTTCTCCTCCAAAAGAATCATCTACGATGTTTATCCATCTTCTCAATAAATGTTTTATTGAAAAGGAACATCGACATAAGATAAGATGGAATCCCATCAAGGCTGGATCCCAAAAGTGTGAGTCTGGCCCGGAGGAAGCCGCATAGGCAATCCAGGCATCAAGCTTTTTGATCATTTTAACATCCAGGAAGTCCAACTCTATGTTCTTAAGAGTGGAATATGTGACTGGAACTCCCATGTATCTCATAGGTAGGGTCCCCACTTGGCAGCCAAACATGTTAGCATAGGTTAAATCAGTCTCATTATCCCCTCCGATAACGAACACCTCACTTTTATCAAAATTAATTTTTAATCCTGACATAAGTTCAAAAAGATAAAGCAATAACTTGACATTGATAGCTTTGTCAATGTCATGTTCAAAACACAGCACCGTATCATCAGCATATTGAAGGATGCCAACCCCTCCCTCAATTAGGTCAGCAGCTAGTCCTTTAACAAGACCATTTTTTTGAGCCGTAAGTACCATCTTAGTCAAGCATTCAGCCGCAAGATTAAACAGGAAAGGGGAGTGTGGATCACCTTGCCGCACCCCCTTAGCACTTTGTATGTAAGGACCAACCTCATCATTGCTCTTGACACTTACTGTGCCATTTTTAAGGATTTGGGATACCCACCCACACCACTTGGAATTAAATCCATGTTTCGCATGATAATCAAGTAAGAATTCCCAATTAACTTTGTCATAGGCCTTCTCGAAATCGAGTTTAAGCACCACCCCCACTTGCTTTTTGATATGGGTATAATGCAATACCTCATGCAAAGAAAGAATGCCATCAACTATATGCCTCCCTTAATGAAAGCATTTTGTTGAATACTAAACAGTTTATGAGCATACTTGCTAACCCTAATGTCCATGACTTTGGTGATCAGCTTGTACGGGCAACGTAACAAGCAAGTGGGTCTATACTACTGGATTTTTCTTGCATCTGTTGATTTAGGCAACAGAGTTATAATGCCATAGTTCAGGCGCTGCACATCCAACCTGCCCTCATAGAACCACTCAAACAGGCGAAATAAATCTTGACCTACAACATCCCAGCAGTGTTGATAGAATTCAACAGGGATGTCGTCCGGGCCAGGGGCACGGTTAGATCTCATATCAAAAAGAGCCTTTTAATCTCATCAAGAGAAAAAGGTCGAGTCAAGTCATCATTATCCGCAGGAGAAATTTTCTTATCTTGAGACCATAAATCTGCATCAATCTGGCATAGATTGCCAGGAGCCGGCCCAAAAAAGTTTTTTATAATACTCAGTGGCATGGGATAATAAGTTTTTGGTCCCCTCTATGATCACAGGCCCGCATTCAAGCGAAATCATGGAATGTTTTCTACGGCGCCCATTAGCCACTTTGTGAAAGAAGTCAGTGTTATTGTCTCCTTTCAAAAGCCACCTCTCATTAGAAAATTGGTGCCAATGAAGCTCTTCCTCCACATACATATCATTTAGCTCTACTAGGATATCAAGCTTCCTAGTGTATGCCTCTCCGCAAAGCCCAACAGTCTCCTCAAGCAGTTCTAGCTCTTGCAGCTCAAGTTTGATAAGTTTCTTTCTGATTTTATTGTGTCCAAACAAATTGGACCCCCACCCTTTAAAGAACTTCTTAAACCTCTTCAATTTAACGTTTAAGGTATCAATGGGATTAACAGTATACACTGGTCTCGACCAAATTTCAGTCACTAAAGGGAGAAAGTCCGGATTATTAAGCCAAGCATTATCAAATCTAAAGCACCTATTCCCTGGTGCTCTAGAGGAAGCCACCCCCCCATCTAACAGCAAGGGGTTGTGATCAGATAATTCCTTGACCATCTTATAAACTGAGACAAGGGGATATAGATCCTCCCAATCAGGGGACATCAACACCCTATCCAACTTTTCTAAGGTAGGGTTTTCCTGTTTATTGGACCAAGTGTAACATTCTCCTGACATACAAATTTCCCTTAGACCAAGCAGGTGTATGACAGAGTTAAACACATCCGAAAAATGAGACATAGATGTTTTTTTTGTTCTTGTCCCCACTGTGTCGAATGATATTGAAATCGCCCCCAACCAAGTACGGTCTATGAGTATTATGACACATAGAGGATAATTCTGCGATAAACTCAGGTTTATGCTCATCGTGAGCAGCACCATATACAATCATCAAAGACCAACTGCAACTCTTGTTCTTATCGAACAGATCCAGCTGCAAAATATATTTACCATGTTTAGTCATAAGGACATCGAAATTATCTTTACTAAGACCACAAAGGATGCCTCTAGATTTCCCCCTAGAAGGAACCCATTCCCAATGAAACTTTTGGCCTGGGTCCAGTTTCCTAAAAAAGGAAGGTTTATACGTCTCCTTCATAGTTTCTTGTAGACCAATAAAGTCCACCTCATTGGCATTTATCATATCAGTGAGGCAGGTAGACATGCCTTTCTTACCTGCCCCCCTACAATTCCAAAAGATGCCTTTCATTTATATCGTTCGGGTTTATCCCTCACCCTGATAGGTCTGCCAGGATGCATAGCAGCCCTACACTCTCCCTATTTCTTTTGACTTCTCGTCATAGGTCTAACAGGATCATTAGGAGACAAAACCACCACCGATCTCCTGTGTTGATTTTTCCTTTTCTTTTGTTTCGATTGGACAAGGATAAAAGGGTCCTCATCATCTTTATTATCATCATCCCAGGTTAAAGATAGGGGAATATCATTACCCAACCCATCATTGATAGTAATATTAGAGGGATTTGCATCATTATTTTTATCACGCAGTAAGTTCCTAGATAGCTCTAGTTCACGCAAAACATCTATAGTAGCAAAATTATCATCAGGTATTTGTACTCCCACCATGGAAGCACGTAATATAATGGCAGTGTCAGATAAAGTAGAGAATTGGTTGTTCGAGTTGGGCACTTTCGTACCTTCAGAATCACGCTTCTTCAGCCTGTTGGTGGCCATTTCTTCCACACATTCCAGTTTCTGCATTTGTCTGCGTGGAGCATATTCCTCACGTACCAAAGTATCATGAATTGGAGACCCAGAAGGAGACTCAATGGTATAGGCACTGCAGTTCTCTCCCCCTTCTGTTGACCCCTCCTCAAGGGGCACAATATGAGGTAAGGAAGGCCAAACCACGTAATCTAACAAAGGAGGAAACATGTTTCCATGAGTTTTTTCAGCATGGCAGAGGAACATAGGTGAAGGAGGAATAGGAGTGATAATCCCCCAAGCACCTTTCTTTATGTTAGCATCAGAAGTGGGAGACCCAGCCACCCCCTCAGCCTCCAACTCATCAGAAATGTTTCCATAAGAAGTTTTGTCAACCTGGGAATCATAATGAGCCATTTTTTCAGTTGCGTGTTCTCTGGCCATGGTTTCAATCAGCAATTCAGTATGATTTCCCTCATCACTTTCCTCTTCCTCTTCACTTTCAGCAACAGCTGACAGCCGCTGCGCCCCCTTATCATAGTTCTGAGATGAATAGTTACCAACCATAGATGCACTAGTCTCTCCTTGTCCAACAGAAGAAGCAGGGTATGAATCCACCCTTGCTTTCTTGGGAAAAGAAGGAGACGCACTACTGTTTACAGCAATAGAAGATTGGCTTTTATCAGCCCCCACTATCACAACTTTTTCAACTTCATAAAAGAAGTCATAGTATTGTTCCCCTAGCATTCCCTCAGCCGAAGGGGGAATTTTCTTCACCTCTCTGCATCCAAGCAGGATTCTAGCATACTCAGGTTTATGCAGTGTAGCTTCATCAACTTCCAGCATTATACCAACCAATCCCCCAGCATAAGCAACATGTTCAACACATCTTTTTTCTATAGGAACATTACGAACCCTGACCCAAGCTTTTTCCATAGTCCCTTTAGCACCTATCGAAGCAGACCAAGGTGTTATGCATACCACAACAGACCCCTCCTTCAGAGGCATACGTTTCCCATAACAGCAAGCTCTCTCCACTTCACTAGCATTAGGGAATCGCATAACAAACTGAGTAGGACTAATGGAACGTGCAGTACAATGCCATTTTTTCTTTCCAGGCTTCTGAGCAAAGATGGCATTAAACTCTTGCTCAATCTCTTTCACAGTAGCAAACCCTTCCACAATAGTAATCACCACATTGTTGGTTTTTTCAACATTTTGCTTAGAAGCACACAGATCAGGGATATAGAAAAATCCCTGTCCAGGAGACTGAAACCTGCACATGAATGGAACACACTCCCAAGGCCTCAAAGTTTGACACAATTGAGCCATATGACCTAGCTTGTTGCATTTCTCACATCGGATAGTAGGACAGCGAGGAGCAAAATGACCTGGAAGGGAACAGTTGAGGCAGAGCTCGTTGGTGCTTTTGGTCGCCGATGGACCAGTTGATGGAGGTGGTGGCGCCTCCTTGGTAGCCGCCATCGTCTCCTTGGCCACTCCGCCCATCGCTCACACGGCGGCCTCCCATCTGTCCCCGGCGTCGCCTCCGCCAGATCTCGAACCACTAGTCGCTGGTGGCAGCGGATCTGGCCGCTGCCAGACCATATGACGAGTCTAATTTGGCAACGGTGCCTTGCGCCCTCCTCCGAACCCTCCCCGTGCAGTGCTATCGCGCCACCCTCCAGATCTCCCCCCACCGCGATCTCCCATCGTCGCACGCGACACACCACTCCCAGCACTCGTCGCCGCAGCGATCTGAGTGAAGGATCGGTCGTCGCCGCCAACCTTGCCGCGCCACCAGCGAAGGAATCGCATGGGGAATAAGGAGGTGGGCAAACCCTAGGTCTCTCCCACAGGTGCCCGAAGAGATGGGCGAGATGCACGTCGCGCCCACTCACAGTGGTGATAGATGGGGAATATGGTGCATTTCCCCCCGCTCCGCGTGCTCTAGAATGCTCCGCACCGGGGTCGAAGCTGGGTCCCCCATGGCGGTCGGACGGTCATGGATCCTGGATCCCACCGCCTCCTGTGCTGCCAGATGTCTCACATCCACCCGCTGCATGCCCCTCCCCCTCCCTCATCAGCGTGCAGGGTCCCACACGCGGCGAGGTCATGCATGGCGGCAGGATCAGACGGTCAACCCTAGCCCGGTGGCAAGGAAAGGAGATGACCTGGTCGATGTCGATGCGTTCTCCCTCGCGTAGGTATCGCGCATCCACCGTCACGCCTCGCTTATCCACCAGCACCATCCGGAGAGCGCCATGTCGGAGGATGATCTCGCCGTCGGCGGCGGTGAGCGTGCATGCCGTGACGAGGTCCGCAATGAACGTGACGTGCCAGCGTGTCGCCATCGCCCAACCCGACATTGCTAAGAATTGCACCTCAAGCGGACTTCTTAGATTATCGAGCGCGATATTCCATATTTCATGAACTTTTCAGGTCTAGTTTCCGAAACGATATCCCTCATTTGTTTTTTCTCATGCTGATGATTTGGATGTGAACATTTTTTTGACTGTATGAAGCCACGATGGCAAGTCAGACCTTACTGACACAAAATATACATAAGGTGGTCACGTGTAAGGAAATGTAAAACTTAAACCCACGAGCGCCAAGCATAACCAAACCCAGAAAAAATTCGTCACCATCACGTGGAGCCGTGATCACCTTATCCCAACGTCTGCGAGAAAAAGCAGCAGAAAAAATGTGTGCGAGAATCCCTAGTTTAGCCGACTCGCTTAGGCCAGAACGATCACAGACCAATGGAACGCTAGGTCAATGGACGGTGCATACATCACGGGCATTGGCCGACTCCCGAGGTGAGGATATGTCCGACTCCAGGATCCGTCTGAATACACAACCCGACTCGTGATGAATGTTTTGTTCTTAGCGTTATGGTCAATGAAGATAGTTGGTCGAGTCCCGGGAGTCGGCTAGAATGATCTTCTCAATCTCGCTGCTCGGCGACTCGGCGATCACAGCGAATCCAGGGAGTCACCTCCATACATGCGTCCGACTCCGGGTTCCAAACCGACGCGTAGACTCGCTTAGGCCAGAACGATCACAGACCAACGGAACGCTAGGTCAACGGACGGTGCATACGTCACGGGCATTGGCCGACTCCCGAGGTGAGGATACGTCCGACTCCAGGATCCGTCTGAATACACCACCCGACTCATGACAAATGTTTTGTTCTTAGCGTTATAACCAAGGAAGATAGTTGGTCGAGTCTCGGGAGTCGGCCAGAATGATCTTCTCGATCTCGCTGTTCGGCGACTCGGCGATCATAGCGAATCCAGGGAGTCACCTCCATACATGCGTCCGACTCCAGGTTCTAAACCGACACGCCGACTCGCTTAGGCCAGAACGATCACAGACCAACGAAACGCTAGGTCAACGGACGGTGCATACGTCACGGGCATTGGCCGACTCTCGAGGTGAGGATACGTCCGACTCCATGATCCGTCTGAATACACCACCCGACTCGTGACGAATGTTTTGTTCTTAGCGTTTTAGTCAATGAAGATAGTTGGTCGAGTCCCGGGAGTCGGCCAGAATGATCTTCTCGATCTCGCTGTTCGGTGAATCGGCGATCACAGCGAATCCAGGGAGCCACCTCCATACATGCGTCCGACTCTAGGTTCCAAACCGACGCTCATACGTGCCTCTAAACGAATCCCGTGTGACGCCACGTCTGATCTCACCAGGTCCTTCGAGTCGTCTGCAAGAACATGCGGCACTAGTAGAAAACAGGGCTTTGGTCCAGGCCTGCCCAGCCCATTAGTCCCGGTTCAGTCAGGAACCGGGACCCATGGGGGCATATGTCCCGGTTCGTGCGCCTAGGGGGCCGGCCGGGCCTCGTGGGGCATTGGTCCCGGTTCGTCTGGACCCTTTGGTCCCGGTTCGAATGGGCCTCGCTCCTGGCCCACATCCATTGGTACTGGTTCGTGGCTGGAACCGGGACCAAAGGGTGGCCTTTAGTACCGGTTCCAACCACGAATCGGGACCAATGTTGTGCCTATATATACCCCTCGCCCGCGAGCAGAGCAATCCACTGCTCTGTTTTTTTCTGGCCGGCGAGGGGAGGGCTTTGTGGTGCTCTAGCTCACCTCCTATGCACATGAGGTGTTCGATGAAATGCCCGAGCCACACTACTTAAGCTTTTTCCTCTCCAAACTCGACCTCCAAGCTCCATTTTCCTCAAGATTTGTCTAGGTTTAGCGGTCCGTCACGTCCCGTCCCCGTCTTCACCGTCGTCGACCGTCCGCGCCGATCTCGTCGCCGGCACCACCGTGGTGAGCCTCTTGTTCTTATCTTCTTTCTAAAAGAAAAAAATTCTTACTTGTATGATTTAGATAGATACTTGTATAATTTTCTTACTTTTATTATTGTTTGTTATTATATAGTGCGATGGTTTTGGTATCCGCCCCCGTCGGCCCCCGTCCTGTCTATGATTCAGATGTGGTATATATTATATTTTATAACTATTTGGTTCATTTATTGTTTATGACAATTATGCCGACCAACGTGACATAGATTTTTTTATCTAGGAGGTATGTGAACCGGAAATTCCAACCGACCCTATTGTCGAGAGGTTAAATTTAGTTGAAGAAGAAAACAATTACTTGAAGGAAAAATTGTAAAAAATTGAGGAGGAGGAGATGATATTGGAGTTGCATGTTGCGGATGTCGTCGATGATCACAAGATCAAGATGGATGCAATGCGCTTCAAGATTAGAAAGTATAGAAAATATGCCATTCATACCGAGGCTTGGTATCATTATGCCGTTGGATCAATTGTTACCTTGGTTGCGATTATGATCGCATTTGTTGTTGCATTGAAATGTTTTACATAGTTTCAATGTATGGTTTAATTAGATGCTCTGAAGAGCTATATGTTGTTCAATGAGAACTATGTATGTACTTTGGTTTTAATGTGATGATGAACTTCTATTAATTTGGTCATTTATCTATTCATGATGTTTTGTAATGGTTTTTGACACACTTAATTATATATAATGCACGCAGATGAACCGGCAATGGATGTACGGTGACAGACGCACCTCCGAGTACATTAAGGGCATGCATAATTTTCTCGAAGTGGCTGAGGCAAACAAGCACAATGGTTTTATGTGTTGTCCATGCCCTATATGTGGGAATACGAAGTCTTACTCTGACCGGAATATCCTTCACACCCACCTGCTTTATAAGGGTTTCATGCCACACTATAATGTTTGGACCAGGCACGGAGAAATAGGGGTTATGATGGAAGACAGCGAAGAAGAAGAGGACGATGACAACTATGTGCCCCCTGAATACGGTGATGCTGCAACGGGGGAAGCTGAAGATCAAGAGGAACCAGACGATGTGCCCGATGATGATCTCCGTCGGGTCATTGTTGATGCAAGGAGACAGTGCGAAAGTGAAAAGGAGAAACTGAAGTTCGATCGCATGTTAGAGGATCACCAAAAAGGGTTGTACCCCAATTGCGAAGATGGCAACACAAAGCTCGGTACCATACTGGAATTGCTGCAGTGGAAGGCAGAGAATGCTGTGCCTGACAAAGGATTTGAGAAGCTACTGAAAATATTGAAGAAGAAGCTTCCAAAGGATAACGAATTGCCCGACAGTACGTACGCAGCAAAGAAGGTCGTATGCCCTCTAGGATTGGAGGTGCAGAAGATACATGCATGCCCTAATGACTGCATCCTGTACCGCGGTGCGTACGAGGATTTGAACGCATGCCCGGTATGCGGTGCATTGCGGTATAAGATCAGACGAGATGACCCTGGTGATGTTGATGGCGAGCCCCCCAGGAAGAGCGTTCCTGCCAAGGTGATGTGGTATGCTCCTATAATACCACGGTTGAAACGTCTGTTCAGAAACAAAGAGCATGCCAAGTTGATGCGATGGCACAGAGAGGACCGTAAGAAAGACGGGAAGTTGAGAGCACCCGCTGACGAGTCGCAATGGAGAAAAATCGAGAGAAAGTACCGGGCTGAGTTTGCAGGTGACCCAAGGAACGTATGGTTTGGTTTAAGCGCGGATGGCATTAATCCTTTCGGGGAGCAGAGCAGCAATCACAGCACCTGGCCCGTGACTCTATGTATCTATAACCTTCCTCCTTGGCTGTGCATGAAGTGGAAGTTCATTATGATGCCAGTACTCATCCAAGGCCCTAAGCAACCCGGCAACGACATTGATGTGTACCTAAGGCCATTAGTTGAAGAACTTTTACAGCTGTGGAATGGAAACGGTGTACGTGTGTGGGATGAGCACAGATAGGAGGAATTTGACCTGCATGCGTTGCTGTTTGTAACCATCAATGATTGGCCTGCTCTCAGTAACCTTTCAGGACAGACAAACAAGGGATACCACGCGTGCACGCACTGTTTAGCTGACACCGAAAGTATATACCTGGACAAATGCAGGAAGAATGTGTACCTGGGGCATCATCGATTTCTTCCGACCAACCATCAATGTCGAAAGAAAGGCAAGCATTTCAAAGGCGAGGCAGATCACCGGAAGAAGCCCGCCATGCGTACCGGTGATCACGTACTTGCTATGGTCAATGATTTACATGTAATCTTTGGAAAGGGTCCTGGCGGACTATCTGTTCCGAATGACGCTGAGGGACGCACTCCCATGTGGAAGAAGAAATCTATATTTTGGGACCTACCCTACTGGAAAGACCTAGAGGTCCGCTCTTCAATCGACGTGATGCACGTGACAAAGAACCTTTGCGTGAACCTGCTAGGCTTCTTGGGCGTGTATGGAAAGACAAAAGATACACCAGAGGCACGGGAGGACCTGCAACGTTGGCACGAAAAAGACGGCATGCCTCCAAAGCAGTATGAAGGTCCCGCCAGCTACGCTCTTACCAAAGAAGAGAAGGAAATCTTCTTTGAATGCCTGCTCAGTATGAAGGTCCCGTCTGGCTTCTCGTCGAATATAAAGGGAATAATAAATATGGCAGAGAAAAAGTTCCAGAACCTAAAGTCTCATGACTGCCACGTGATTATGACGCAACTGCTTCCGGTTGCATTGAGGGGGCTTCTACCGGAAAACGTTCGACTAGCCATTGTGAAGCTATGTGCATTCCTCAATGCAATCTCTCAGAAGGTGATCGATCCAGAAATCATACCAAGGCTAAGGAGTGATGTGGCGCAATGTCTTGTCAGTTTCGAGCTGGTGTTCCCACCATCCTTCTTCAATATCATGACACACGTCCTAGTTCATCTAGTCGACGAGATTGTCGTTCTGGGCCCCGTATTTCTACACAATATGTTCCCCTTTGAGAGGTTCATGGGAGTCCTAAAGAAATATGTCCGTAACCGCGCTAGGCCAGAAGGAAGCATCTCCATGGGCCATCAAACAGAGGATGTCATTGGGTTTTGTGTTGACTTCATTCCTGACCTTAAGAAGATTGGTCTCCCTCAATCGCGGTATGAGGGGAGACTGACTGTAAAAGGAACGCTAGGAGGGGACTCAATAATATGCAGGGACGGGCATTCTTGGTCTCAAGCACACTACACAGTTCTACAGAACTCTACCTTGGTGACCCCTTATGTCGATGAACACAAGAACATTCTGCGCTCCAAACACCCGGAGCAGTGTGACGACTGGATTACATGTGAACACATCAGGACTTTCAGCAGTTGGTTGGAAACACGTCTCAGAGGTGACAACACTGTTTCTGATGAGCTGTACTCGTTGTCCAAGGGACCATCTTCGACTGTATTGACTTACAAAGGATACGAGATAAATGGGAATCCATTTTACACGATCGCCAAAGATCAAAAGAGCACCAACCAAAACAGGGGTGTCCGCTTTGATGCAGCAACCAAGAGGGGAAAGGACACATATTATGGTTACATAGTGGACATATGGGAACTTGACTACGGACATGATTTTAAGGTCCCTTTGTTTAAGTGGAAATGGGTCAATCTGTCAGGAGGCGGGGTACAGGTAGAGCCTCATTACGGAATGACAACAGTGGATCTGAACAATCTTGGGTACACAGACGAACCATTCGTCCTAGCCAATGATGTGGCGCAGGTTTTCTATGTGAAGGACATGTCTACCAGACCGAGAAAAAGAAAAGATAAGGAAGCGAATACATCATACGATGAGCCAAAGTGCCACATAGTTCTTTCAGGGAAAAGAGACATCGTGGGAGTGGAGGGTAAGACAGACATGTCTGAAGATTATGAAAAGTTTCATGAAATTCCTCCCTTCAAAGTCAAGGCTGACCCAAGCACCCTGTTAAGCTATGAAGAATATCCATGGTTACGACGCAATAAGCAAAGGACACAAGCGAAGAAAAAGTGAAGACAGATGAAGTCAGAAAGGGTTGAAAATTGATGATTTGGCTTTGAATGGTTCATTTTGAGCACACAAAAAGTCTGGAGTTCAAATAAGTTCAAAAAAATGAAATCCCTTTGTAACAGATGAGTTTTTGTCCGAAACCCTGATACTTCGAAAGAGATATTGTCCATTTTGTACACGAAGTGCATCCAGTTTTTGCCGTAACCCTCTCAACTTTTTAGCACATGCTATGTGGGTGAAATGATGATATCATGCCAATTTTCAACCTCTTCAGAGTTCATTTGAAGTGCTTTTCAATTTCAGGGTCATTTAGCTCAAAAAAATCAGTAAATGCATGAAAAATAACAGATGAAGTCAGAAAGGATTGAAAATTGATGATGTGGCTTTGAATGGTTCATTTTGAACACACAAAAAGTCTGGAGTTCAAATAAGTTCAAAAAAATGAAATCCTTTTGTAACAGATGCGTTTTCGTCCGAAACCCTGATACTTCGAAAGAGATTGTCCATTTTGTACATGAAGTGCATCCTGTTTTTGCCGTAACCCTCTCAACTTTTTAGCACAAGCTATGTGGGTGAAATGATGATATCATGCCAATTTTCAACCTCTTCAGAGTACATTTGAAGTGCTTTTCAATTTCAGGGTCATTTAGCTCAAAAAATCAGTAAATGCATGAAAAATAACAGATGAAGTCAGAAAGGGTTGAAAATTGATGATGTGGCTTTGAATGGTTCATTTTGAACAAACAAAAAGTCTGGAGTTCAACTAAGTTCAAAAAAATAAAATCCGTTTGTAACAGATGAGTTTTCGTCCGAAACCCTGATACTTCGAAAGAGCTTGTCCATTTTGTACACGAAGTGCATCCAGTTTTCGCCGTAACCCTCTCAACTTTTTAGCACATGCTATGTGGGTGAAATGATGATACCATGCCAATTTTCAACCTCTTCAGAGTTCATTTGAAGTGCTTTTCAATTTCAGGGTCATTAGCTCAAAAAAATCAGTAAATGCATGAAAAATAACAGATGAAGTCAGAAAGGGTTGAAAATTGATGATGTGGCTTTGAATGGTTCATTTTGAACACACAAAAAGTCTGGAGTTCAAATAAGTTCAAAAAAATGAAATCCTTTTGTAACAGATGAGTTTTCGTCCGAAACCCTGATACTTCGAAAGAGATTGTCCATTTTGTACACGAAGTGCATCCAGTTTTTGCCGTAACCCTCTCAACTTTTTAGCACATGCTATGTGGGTGAAATGATGATACCATGCCAATTTTCAACCTCTTCAGAGTTCATTTGAAGTGCTTTTCAATTTCAGGGTCATTTAGCTCAAAAAAAATCAGTAAATGCATGAAAAATAACAGATGAAGTCAGAAAGGGTTGAAAATTGATGATGTGGCTTTGAATGGTTCATTTTGAACACACAAAAATCTGGAGTTCAAATAAGTTCAAAAAAATGAAATCCCTTTGTAACATATGAGTTTTCGTCCGAAACCCTGATACTTCGAAAGAGATTGTCCATTTTGTACACGAAGTGCATCCAGTTTTTGCCATAACCCTCTCAACTTTTTAGCACATGCTATGTGGGTAAAATGATGATACCATGCCAATTTTCAACCTCTTCAGAGTTCATCTGAAGTGCTTTTCAATTTCAGGGTCATTTAGCTCAAAAAAAATCAGTAAATGCATGAAAAATAACAGATGAAGTCAGAAAGGGTTGAAAATTGATGAGGTGGCTTTAAATAGTTCATTTTGAACACACAAAAATTCTGGAGTTCAAATAAGTTCTAAAAAATGAAATCCCTTTGTAACACATGAGTTTTCGTCCGTAACCCTGATACTTCGACAGAGATTGTCCATTTTGTACACGAAGTGCATCCAGTTTTTGCCGTAACCCTCTCAACTTTTTAGCACATGCTATGTGGGTGAAATGATGATACCATGCCAATTTTCAACCTCTTCAGAGTTCATCTGAAGTGCTTTTCAATTTCAGGGTCATTTAGCTCAAAAAAATCAATAAATGCATGAAAAATAACAGATGAAGTCAGAAAGGGTTGAAAATTGATGATGTGGCTTTGAATGGTTCATTTTGAACACACAAAAAGTCTGGAGTTCAAATAAATTCAAAAAAATGAAATCCTTTTGTAACAGATGAGTTTTCGTCCGAAACCCTGATACTTCGAAAGAGATTGTCCATTTTGTACACGAAGTGCATCCAGTTTTTGCCGTAACCCTCTCAACTTTTATGAAACTCTAATAAAAAAAATAATAAACTAAAAGAATGAACTAGAAAACTTTAATGAAACTCTAATAGAAAAAAGAATGAACTAGAAAACTTTAATGAAATTCTAATAGCAAAAGGAATCAACTAAAATTTATGCAACTAAAATTATCAAAGTATTTTCTGTTCAAAACATTAAAAGCAAAAAGAATTTTCATAAAGAACTTTTTTTGTTAGAAACTTTAATAGCAAAAAGAATTATCATAAAGATTTTTTTGTTAGCAACTAAAATAACAAAAACTGTTTTTGAATATAATGATAAAACACAGTAATATTAAATAGCGGGAAAAAAATCACTCCAAAATCTATATTTATAGTAAAGTTAATCGAAAACTAGTGATTCATACAAATTTCAAAGAATTCAAATTTAAGCTATTCAAATTGGAAAACTAATGGCACTAACAGCAAGTTTATAATTTTTATTACCTAAAAGCAAAAAGAATCACTAAAAAATAGTTTGTATTTTGTTGTAAGTAGAAACAAAATAAAATAAATAAAGCAAAAAAGAAAACAAAAAAACTAGATAATAAAATAAAAAAATGCCACCTACTGGGCCACCACTGCCTGAATACGACTAGAAACCCAACCATGGGCCAGGATTCAGGCCCGCAGCAGGCCCAGTAGGCCCACGGGCAAAGATTAGCAGAGAAGGCCCGAAAGCCTGGAGTTGAGAGGAGCTCGAGAGGGTGGGCGCAGCAGCGCTTATAAACCACTCTCGAGCTCTCTCAACTAGCGAGGTGGGACTAAACATCCCACCGCACCGCGCCAGCGCAAGGCCTTTGGTCCCGGTTGGTAGCACCAACCGGGACGAAAGGGGGGCATTGGTCCCGGTTGGTGGAACAAACCGGGACCAATGCCCCCCCTTTGGTCCTGGTTCGTGCCACCAACCGGGACCAATGGTGTCTGTTTCCCGCCCTTTGGGCTACTGAAAAGAGACCTTTGGTCCCGGTTGGTTGCCCGAACCGGGACCAAAGGGGGGCATTGGTCCCGGTTTGTGCCACGAACCGGGACCAATGTTTCGTCTATATAAGCAAACACTTAGAAATTTTCTCCAAAAATCACTTCTTCTCCTGCCCGCCCCTGCCACGCCGCCGACGCCGCCCGCCCCGCCGCCGACGCCGCCCGCCCCGCCGCCGACGCCGCCCGCCCCCGACGCCACCGCCCCGCCGCCCGCCCCGATGCCTCCGCTGTGAGCAGCGCGCCCCTGCCCCGGCGCCGCGTTGATTTTTTTTATTTATGCTTTTTATATATATATATGTGTTTTCTTTTTATATGTATGTATGTATGTATGTATTTTTTGTATGCATGTATGTATTTTTTAAACTTTTTATATGTATGGAAAAGAGGAAGAAGGAAGAAAGGAAGAAAAAGAAGGAGAGGAAAAAGGGGAGAAAAAAGAGAAGAAGAGGAGCAAAAAAATAAGAAGAGAAAGAAGGAGAAGAAGAAGAGAAGAAGAGGAGAGGAAGAAGAGGAGAAAAAAAATAAGAATAGGAAGAAGAAGAAAAAAAGGGAGAAGAAGAAGTCTATTCCTTCTTCTTCTCCTTTTTTTTCTTCTTCTCCTCTTTTGTTTTTTCTTCTTCTTCCTCTTCTTAATTTTTACCGGGAGCGAGGGTGTCGAGGATCGCCGAGCGGTCGAGGGTCGGGAACTAGGGTAGAGGGTCGAGGGTCACCAAGGGGTCGAGGGTCGCCGAAGGTTCGAGGGTCGAGGGTCGTCGAGGGGTCGAGGGTCGAGGAACGCCGAGCGGTCGAGGGTCGGGGCGGCGGAAGGTTTGAGGTTGCCTTGTGTCAAAGTATTGAACGGGAAGAAGAAGAAAAAAAAGAGAAGAAGAAGAAGGAATAGAGGAGAAGAAGAAAAAATAGATTAATAAGAAAAAATATATTAATCTATTTTTTCTTCTTCTCCTCTATTCCTTCTTCTTCTCCTTTTTTTTTCTTCTTCTCCTCTTTTGTTTTTTCTTCTTCTTCCTCTTCTTAATTTTTATTGGGAACGAGGGTGTCGAGGATCACCGAGCGTTCGAGGGTCGGGAACTAGGGTAGAGGGTCGAGGGTCACCGACGGGTCAAGGGTCGCCGAAGGTTCGAGGGTCGAGGGTCGTCGAGGGGTCGAGGGTCACCGAGGGGTCGAGGGCCGTCGAGGGGTAGAGGGTCGAGGGTCACTTTCGCCTAATGATGAAGACATGGTTTTGTTGAATCCTTTGACACTAGACAAACATGACATGAGGGGGTGGAGGGTCGGGAACTAGGGTAGAGGGTCGTGGATCGCCGAGCGGTCGAGGGTCGTGAACTAGGGTAGAGGGTCGAGGGTCGCCGAGGGGTCAAGGGTCCAGATTTATGAAGAATGCCCCCATTATGGATGTGCACAAGTTGATCCAATTTTTTTCTGATCTCATATATATATATATATATATATATATATATATTCTTCTATATGTCACGTTGTCTGTCAAAGTATTGAAGAAATCCATGGCTTCATCATTTGCCAGAAGTAACAGGCGTATGATGCTACAAAGCTCTTCAAAGTTGTTTTGGAACGGAGTTCCTGATAGAATAATTCGCCTTTTGGTACGAATTTCAGCAAAGGCCTTCCAAATAGTGATATTCGGAAGGCTCTTGCTGAACTTTGTACCAAAAAGCGAATTATTCTATCGGGAACTCCGTTCCAAAACAACTTTGAAGAGCTTCGTACCATTATACGCCTGTCATTTCCGGCTAATGATGAAGTCATGGTTTTCTTGAATTCTTTGACACTAGACAACATGACATATAGAAGGGTAGATGAGATCAGGAAAAATATGGACCATTTTCTGCACATCCAGAATGGCATCATTTTGTTAAATCCCTTGTCGGTCCGGACGTCGGACATTCATGAGAGAGGCGGTCCGACCCAAACCCTAGAAGCATTGTCGAGGCCACCCCAAACCCTAGAAGCGTTGCCTAGGCCACCCCAAACCCTAGAAGCGTTGTCGAGGCCACCCCAAACCGTAGAAGTGTCGAGCTAGCTCGGTCTACGTTTGCACTAATATATCCATCTGTCATGTTTGTATATTAATTGCCATGTTGTAATATTTGCAGAAACTATGGAGCACCGAGACATCGAAGCAGAACAGTTGTTGGGGGACATAATCCTCGGTGGAGGTGATGTCTTGTCGTATCTCAACGACACCGATGGTCTGGAAGGAGAGGGTGAAGCAGGCTCCGGTGATCGAACAATGGAGCTGGAAGGACATGATTATGATGGCTCCGGTGACGGAATGCCGGTGGAAGAAGGAGACTGTGATGACTGCTCCGGTGAGCGAACGGAGGAAGGAGATGTTGCAAAGTCCGGCGAGGTATATATATTAATTAAGCCTGTGCTGACTAGCTAATTGATGCATTAATTGTTTTGGTATGTACACATATTAACTCTCTTCTTTCTTCTTTTCTAGCCCTCCGGATCAAGCCAAAGTTTGGTAACGAGACGAGGCCTGAAGAAAAGGTTGCGCCAGGATGAAAGGTTCACGATCACAGCAATCAAGGGCGATGGCCAACCGATTGAACCCAGCCGGACCAAGGAAGCATTTTCTGCTCAGTGCGGGGTTCTTGTTAGGGACATGATCCCAATCAGCATCCACCAATGGAATAAGCCTAAGAGCGAAGACCCTCAAGTGTCTTTTGTCAACGATAGACAGAAAGATGATCTTTGGACCACGCTGAAGGCAAATTTCACCCTACCGCCAGAGGGGGATCCGGATAAGCCAGTTATAGAGCCATTGGTCAAGGCTCATGCTCTTAAGAAGATGGCAGATCTATTCAGGAGGTGGAAGAATGAGTTGAAATCAACGTTTGTCGATGAAGGGAAGACTCCAGAATTCACCGGCCGATTTGAGAAGATAAGAGATCACTGGCCCGCATTTGTGGCCCACAAGACATTGGAGAAGAGTAAGAAGATGTCAGAGACAAACAAGAAAAATGCTGCAAAGAAGGAGCATCATGATCGCACGGGGTCAGGTGGCTACCTCAAAGCCCGGCCGTTGTGGGACAAGGCTGAGAAGGACCTGCTTGATAAAGGGGTTGAACCAGAGACATTGAACTGGCCAGACCGTTCAAGGACTTGGTTCTTTGGGGTTGGGGGAACCTTGGACCCTGAAACAGGGAAGTGTCGTTGGACGAAGGAGCAACTTGAAATACCCGTCAAGAACCTTCAGAAGTATATCGCCGCAGCGCAGCAAGGGACGTTCGTTCCCGACAGAGAGAACAACGAGCTCACACAGGCCCTCGAGAATCCTGAGCACCCAGGACGAACACGAGGCACGGCAGGCTCCGTTGCGTGGAAGGTTGGGTTTCCCAGCGTAGGCGGTTAAAAAACCCGGGAGAGAAGGAGGAAAGTGGAGCAGACCAAACTGCAGAAGCTGAATGCAAGGGTACGAGCGCTAGAGGAACAAGCACTACTAGTTCAGAGCCAGCGACCTGCCGGAGCTACCCCAGAAGCTACCCCACCATCTCAGCGGAGAAGCAGCGTGGCTTCCACCGAGCTCCTTCAGCAGCCTGACTTCACGGCTCCCAGCTACCCCGTGGATGCTATCACGGAGACTCAAGATTGCCACATTATGACGCAATGGCAGCACCTCAAAGTCAAGGTGGCTGTCGGCTGTGTTGCACCTCCTCAACCCGGCACAACTTTTCACTGCCTTCCGATTCCACAAGGCTATGCTGTTGTGATGGTCGATGAAATAACGGAGGGATTTGAGGAGCTCGAGCTTGACCACCCTACCGGTGAAGGGGAGACTCAGCTGGGTCTTGCTCTGAAGACTCCATGTCTATGGCGGAAGGAGCTCATCAACCTTCCGAACTGGACGCCTCCTCCTCCTCCTCCGGCGAGTCAGGGCACTGCGCCTCCTCCTCCTCCGGCGAGTGATCAGGGCAGTCCGCCTCCTTCTCCGGCTGCTCCGGCGCGTGGCGGCACTCCACCTCCTTCTCCGCCTGCGCCGGCGCGTCAGAGCAGCCCGCCTCCTCCTCCGCCTCATCAGCAACAGCGGAAGACAGCCGCCGCTGCTCCGGCTGCTCCGGCGCGTCGTAGCACTCCGCCTCCTTCTCCGCCTCGTAAGCAATGAAGGAAGACAGCCGCAGCCGCTCCGGCTGCTCCGGCGGCTAGCAGTACAGCCAGAGGCGGGAGGCAATACATATTCGGTCCATCTCTCAAGCCTCTAGAGAAGTTACCATACGAGATGACCGAGGAGGAAACACGGAGATCTGTCAAGCCCAAGTGAAGGACTTTTTTGCAAAGAAAAATCCACCTCTGGAGGAGAAGATAGATCCGGTGAAATTGAAGCGCACTTTGGAGAACCTGAAGCGACCACCACCGCCTCCGCCGGATGACAACCATGTCCGCGCTCTTAAAAAGGCAGTGGAAGGAGTGCGCCGGTCGGGAACTACTTCAAGTGACAAAAGGTTACAAGAACGAAGAAGTGGGAACAAAATTCCCCAGCTCGGCGAACAGGCAAACCAATCATGCCCCCCGCTCAAGGTGTCTAGCGATATCGTCGCAAATCTGCCGAGGATGCTGCCCGGTACCAATCCTGGTGATTACCTGCCCGACGATGCACATTTTGATACAATGGAGGTGGACGAACACAAATACCGGTACGGGAAGCCTCTCGTCAGACCTGGTGATCCTCCTCTAACAACGATGATGCGAAGATTCCATAAGTGGTACATGGACACCTGCAAGTCTGGGAAGGATATTTTGATGCTGAGAGTTAAAGAGGAGCACGACCTCATTGGAATTGATCTGTTGTCTGTTCCATTTGAGGAGTTCTTCCAGTTTTTCAATCAAAAGGACCTCGATAAAATAATCATCACTTGCTACTGTCTATAAGTACTATACTTCTATAATTAAGTCTCTATATATAGCTCAGATCTTTCATTGCATGTATATATAATTAACCTCACTATATTATGCAGATTGAAGATCGTCGAATGCAGAAATGCAAAAATCTATGATATTGGGTTCATTAACACAAATCTCATAGATGAATGGACGGTTAAATATAATGCGAAAGAAACCGAGGCCAACTTGCTACAATCGTTGCTTAAAAATCAAAACAAAGATAAAATACTCTTTCCTTACAACTTCAAGTGAGTGTTACTGTCTTCTGCATATTCGGTTTCCCTTATTACTCGAGGTTATAGTAATGTAATTGATGAGTTATGCATGCGTGCGCAGCTTCCACTTTATTCTCCTAGAGATTAAGCTTGAGCAGGGACTAGTAACCGTCTTAGACTCAAGACGAAAAGATCCCAAGGAGTATGCGGCCATGACTGAAATGCTCCAGAAGTAAGTTCAATCGATCATTATCGCACCATATCGGCAACTTTGTTCATTTCCTGATATCAAGTAATTATTTTCTTTGTCTCGCAGGGTTTGGAAAGTGTTCACCGCAAAAGCTCCGGGACTACCGGGGGAGCTGCGATTTACACACCCGAAAGTAAGTACTACTAGCTAGTTCCGCACATCTCCCATTGATTCTAGCTAGTTTCATCAATACCATTTATAATGCTTGATTATCAGTTTGATTGACCTCTATTTCTCGTAAAGTGGTTGTGGCAGGAAGGCGGGAATAATTTTTTTCGATACTACGTTTGCGAGTACGTCTACAACGCGACGACATCTAAGCGGGGCTACTCTGAAAAACAATATAAAGTGCGTAAGCAATAATATTCACAATTTTATTTTATTACCATCATTTGTGTTGAGTTTCATTCATATATATGTGTTGACCCCCTTCTTCAAATTAGATTTGGCAGATGCGGGATGAACTCCTACCACAAGATCGCATAAAAGCAATTCAAGAGGAATTGGCGGGATTCTTTCTTGACCACGTCATCAATCCAGCCGGAGAATACCATGTGGAACTTGACATCAGATAATAGGGATTGTAAGAGATCTTATATTGTATATATGTAGCTAGTAGCGTCGGATAGATATACGAAAACTTGTTGTTCGACCAATCTCTCGGAGAAGGAGGAGGTCGATCACTTCTCTTTGTATATGTTCATGACGATCTTGTGTACTTAATGGTTTCCTTCATTTGCTTACTAGCTAGCGTGTCGAGTCCTCTCTATACGTATAGTACGTAGCGTCGACCAAGCAAAAGCGCAAAGCTGAACCCGCAGGTCCGGGTGAGACAGCAGTGGTGAACCAAGGGAAATTCAAAGGAAAGCCTAAGGGGCCATGGATCCCCAAGAAAGAGAAAGATCAAGCGGGTAATGATGTGCTTGATTTGCCGTGTCATATACACACAAAGAAAGATGAAGAGGGAAACCTGATTTACCCCAAGCATACCACTCGACAGTGTCGACTCCTGATTCAGAGCTTCCGAGAGGGTCAGCCCAATGAAAAAGAAAAGGAATCTGATAAGGACGAGGACAAAAAGGAGGATGATGGTTACCCCAACGTCAATGCCACTTTAATGATTTTTGCTGACATCGAGAGCAAAAGTCGACTGAAAGTTATCAACAGGGAAGTAAACATGGTTGCTCCGGCAACGACGACGTATTTGAAGTGGTCAAAGACTCCCATTATGTTCGACTAGTCCGACCACCCAGCGCACGTTGCTACCCCTGGGCGGCAAGCGTTGGTGGTCGACCCAGTAGTTGGGGGCACTCGACTGACCAAGGTCTTGATGGACGGTGGCAGTGGTTTGAACATTTTGTACGCTGAGACCCTCCGAGGGATGGGTATTCCGATGTATAAGCTCAGTGAAAGCAACATGCGATTCCACGGTGTCATCCCTGGGAAGAAAGCCGATTCACTCGGTCAGATCACTCTTGATGTGGCTTTCGGTGATTCAAAGAACTACCTGAAGGAAAAGTTGACATTTGAGGTCGTGGATTTTCACAGTGCCTATCATGCTATTTTGGGCAGGCCTGCATACGCTCGTTTCATGGCTCGACCGTATTACGTGTACCTCAAATTGAAGATGCCTGGCCCCAGAGGCGTAATCACAGTCACTGGAAATCGGCAGAGAGCAGAAGAATGCCTCCAGAAGGGCTCCCAGATTGCCGATGAACAGATGGCAGCAGTAGAGATGCAAGAATACCAGAAGAATGCAGATCCGAGTGATTTATTGCGTGCTAAGAAGCCTGCTTCAGAGTCTGCATTTCAGTCATCCGGTGAAACAAAGCCAGTTCACATTCACCCGACCGATCCCAATGCTGCTCCGACTCATATCTCAACAACACTCGACAGCAAATAGGAAGAAAGCGCTCATCCAGTTCCTCCGTGAGAACTGGGACATCTTCGCATGGAAACCATCCGACATGCCATGTGTACCCAGGGGACTGGCTGAGCACCGTTTGCGAGTCGACCCAAAAGCGAAACCCGTCAAAGAGCATCTCCATCGGTCCACCGTGGAGAAGAGGAAGGCAATTGGCGAGGAGGTGGCTCGGCTTCTGGCAGCTGAGTTCATCCGCGAGATATACCACTCCGAGTGGCTCGCCAATGTTGTCATGGTCCCTAAGAAAGGCAAATCACTTCGTATGTGTATCGATTTCAAACATATCAATTGAGCCTGCCCGAAAGATCACTTCCCTCTGCCCCGCATCGACCAGATAGTCGACTCAACTGCGGGGTGTGAGCGATTGTCCTTCTTGGATGCATATTCCGGGTACCATCAGATCCGACTGTATGGACCCGATGAAATAAAGACAGCTTTCATCACCCCATTCGGGTGTTTTTGCTATATTACCATGCCCTTTGGCCTCAAGAATGCTGGTGCCATGTTCATGCGTATGATTCAGAAGTGCCTGCTCACTCAAATCAGTCGGAACGTGGAACCTTACATGGATGACATCGTGGTCAAGTCACGCAAAGGTTCCGACCTACTGACTGACCTCGCTGAAACCTTTGCCAACTTAAGAAGATATGATATCAAGCTCAATCCGTCAAAGTGCACACTCGGAGTTCCAGGTGGAAAGTTACTCGGTTTCCTCATTTCCGAATGAGGGATCGACACAAACCCAGAAAAGGTTGGCACAATCCTCCGAATGAAACGCCCCGTGCGCGTGCACGATGTTCAGAAGCTTACTGGTTGTTTGGCTGCATTGAGTCGATTCATCTCACGTCTCGGTGAAAAGGCATTGCTGAGGGAGTCCTGGATTAAGGGGTCCTCAGGCGTCTAGGCTACGTAATGTGGGCCGGACTGATGGGCCATGAAGATACAAGACAGAAGGCTCTCTCCCGTGTCCGGATGGGACTCTCCTTGGCGTGGACGACAAGCTTGGCACTCGGATATGAAGATTCCTTTCTCTGTAACCGACTTTGTACAACCCTAGCCCCCTCCGGTGTCTATTTAAACCGGAGGGTTTAGTCCATAGAGGCAATCATAATCAGATAGGCTAGACTTCTAGGGTTTTAGCCATTACGATCTCGTGGTAGATCAACTCTTGTAATACTCATATTCATCAAGATCAATCAAGCAGGACATAGGGTATTACCTCCATAGAGAGGGCCCGAACCTGGGTAAACATCGTGTCCCCCGTCTCCTGTTACCATCAACCTTAGACGCACAGTTCAGGACCCCCTACCCGAGATCCGCCGGTTTTGACACCGACATTGGTGCTTTCATTGAGAGTTCCATTGTGTCGTCGCTAGAAGACTCGATGGCTCCATCAATCATCCATAATGATGCTGCCTTGAGGGAGGTCTTTCTCCCTGGCCAGATCTTCGTATTCGGCGGCTTCATACTGCGGGCCAACTCGCTTGGCCATCTAGAGCAGATCGACAGCTACCCCCTGGCCATCAGGTCAGGTTTGGAAGCTTGAACTACGTTGCTGATATCCGCGGAGACTTGATCTTCGACGAATTCGAGCCCATGGCAGCCGCTCCCTGCCACCGCGATGAACATGACCTAAATCTGTCATCGGACCATATCCGGGAGATAGCGCCTGTAACTGCTCTGGCCCTAGATCCGGAGCAGATTGCGCCATCCGAGGACGGGAAGCTCAACCCCGCCACGGAGGCCGCAGACTCAGCGGCGTTGGAGCCGCACACAGACCCAACTTTGAACGGGATCTGTGTCACCGGAACCTCGGATTCGTCTCCGGCCACAGGTTCTGAACCGCGTGCGTCCACGCCCATCGAGCTCGATCGGGCGCCGATCATCGAGTTCAGCTCCGCGGACATCTTCCGACACTCACCTTTGGGTGATGTGCTAAACTCATTAAAAACCCTCTCCTTAGCGGGGGACTCACAGCCGAATTATATCTGGTTTGAACTGGAGGCTGATGACGGAGAATTTCGCTTCCCACCCACCGCCATCTTCATTGCCACTGCTGAAGACTTAACCGACATGCTCGATTACAACTCCGAAGACATCAACGGTATGGACGACGATGCCGGAGAGGAGCAGGACCAAAACCCGCCGTTTACTGGGCGCTGGAAAGCCACCTCCTCGTATGACGTGTACATGGTGGATATTCCCAAAGAGAATAACGGCGATAACGAGAAAGATCCAGTCGAGGATAAACCTCCTAAGACACAGCCAAAGTGCCGACGTCAGCGGCACCGCTCTAAATCACGCCGTGGAAAAGACAGCAATACCAGCACGAGAGAAAACAATACTCCGGACGATGCCGAAGACAAAGAAGATCCCGTCGAGCCAACTTCCGAACAAGACGATAGGGAAGATGGGCAAGTCAGCCCTGATGAACAGGCCATAAACGAAGACTCGGAGGACAGCAACTATCTTCCACTCTCCGAGGATGAGGTGAGCCTCGGCGACGAAGACTTTTTTTTTTGAACCTTGAATAGTAGGAGAACCTCCTACTGTTATGTTTGTATTATAATAATTTTGTACAATTTACATAGTAGCTTTACATGTGTCAACCCCCCATTTGGGGGCTGGGTGAAGTGCTAAGCTATTGAGGAAAGAATGAGAGGGATGAAATGCTTATGCTTTTCCTTGACCCTATAGGTAAGGAGAGAGAAATCCTTCTTAAGTCTGTCCACGCAAGATGTTCTTGTTGGTGCAATCCCCCTGAATTGTTTATTATTGCGTTCCTTCCATATGCTCCATGCCGCGAGTAAGAACATCTCTATAAAAAGAGGTCGGTCCCAGTTATTTTTGGCCATGGTAATATTTTGTATTCGTGAAGTTCCTTGTGGCCAAGAAAGACCAAGGCTGGACCAGCAATCAGTACTGAGGTGGCATTCAAAGAACAAGTGTTCCAAGGTTTCCTCAATTTGTAACCCACAGAGAATACAATTGTGATCCTCACCAATGTTGTAATGTCGTCGTTTAAGCATATTCCTGGTGTTGAGGCGGTCTGACAGTAGCAACCAACCGAAAACTTTAATTTTCATTGTGGATCTTGATTTCCAGATCCATCTAAAAGCCTCATGCGCCCGAATATCTCTGAAGTAGAATGTGTAGTATTTGTGTGCAGTGAATTGTGCTGATCCCCATGCATATAACCAAACGTTTTGCTCATCGGATAAAACAGTCGTGGCCATGTCAGATTGAAGTTCATCAACTTCAATCTGACATGGCCACGACGAAGACTTTATCGTGCCTGAGGAACCCGTCGAGCAGGAGCGCTTTAAGCGCCGGCTAATAGCCACTGCTAGGAGCCTGAAAAAGAAATAGCAGCAGCTTCAAGCTGATCAAGATCTACTCAATGACAGATGGACTGATGTCCTGGCAGCCGAGGAATACGGACTCGAGCGTCCCATTAAAAGTTACCCGAAGCGCAAACTGCTACCCCAATTCGACGACGAGGCACTTGAGCCCATGCCATCAACACGTAATGCGGCTGACCGACCACCACGTGGCCGGGACAAAGCGGCAACCCAAGCCAAACACCTGCCCATACTACCTCGCCGTAAAAGCAAAGACACCACAGCTCGGGAATACACATATGACCTACGGCAAGACCTGGAGAACAGAGCAGGTCAGTCCAGATCGATCTACGGATCGCAGGGGCATGCCCTGGCGCGCGACGACGGCTATCAAGCCAGACGTAACGAGCATAACCACGTCCGGGCCGAAAACCGCAGACGGACTACATCCACACTATGTCGCGACTTGGCCCGATATAGAGGCGCCGCACATCCCCTTTGCTTCACTGATGAAGTAATGGAACACAAATTCCCGGAAGGGTTTAAACCAATGAATATCAAATCATACGATGGAACAACAGATCCCGCAGTATGGATTGAAGATTTCCTTCTCCATATCCACATGGCCCGCGGTGATGACCTCCACGCCATCAAGTACCTCCCACAAAAATTAAAGGGACCAGCGCGGCACTGGCTGAACAGCCTCCCAGAGAACTCCATTGGCAGCTGGGAAGACTTGGAAGACGCCTTCCACAATAACTTTCAAGGTACATATGTCCGGCCTCCGGATGCCGACGACCTAAGTCACATTAGCCAGCAGCCCGGGGAGTCATCCAGGAAGCTCTGGACTAGGTTCCTAATTAAAAAGAACCAAATCATCGATTGTCCGGACGCCGAAGCACTCGCGGCCTTTAAACATAGCGTCCGAGACGAATGGCTTGCCCGCCACCTCGGTCAAGAAAAACCAAAATCCATGGCAGCCCTTACCGCTCCGATGACCCGCTTTTGCGCGGGAGAAGATAGCTAGCTCGCTCGTAGAAGCAACAGCACCAGTGACCCGGGCACTTCCGAAGTTCGAGACGGCAACGGCAAGCCACGGCGCAATAAACACAAGCGTCGAAATAATAGAACGCAAGACACGGCGGTAAACGCCGGATTCAGCAGCTCCAAAACCGGTCAACGGAAAAAGCCATTCAAGGCAAACAGAGACGGACCATCCAATTTAGACAAGATACGGGATCGGCCCTGCCAGATTCATGGCACCCCCGATAAACCAGCCAATCACACCAACAGAAGCTGTTGGGTCTTCAAACAAGCCGGCAAGCTTAACGCCGAACACAAGGGGAAGGGGCCGCCCAGTGATAGCGATGACGAAGAGACTCGCCAACCGAACACCGGGGGTTAGAAGCAATTTCCGCCCGAAGTAAAAACAGTCAACATGGTATACGTGACACACATCCCTACAGAGGAGCGCAAGCGCGCACTACAGGACGCCAATGCCATAGAGCCAGGCACCCCAAAATTAAGCCAATGGGCGGCCTGCCCGATCACTTTTGATCGCAAGGACCACCCAGCCAGTATCTGTCATGAAAGTTCGGAAGCTCTGATCCTCGATCCAATTATTGATGGGTTCCATCTCACGAAAGTCCTTATGGACAGCGGCAGTAGTCTTAATCTACTCTACCAAGACACTGTCCGCAAAATGGGCATTGATCCTTCACGAATCAAGCCCACCACAGCTACCTTCAAGGGAGCAGTGTCCGGCGTAGAAGCTTGCTGCACGGGCTCAATTACATTGGAAGTCGTTTTCGGCTCGCCAAACAACTTTAGAAGCGAAGGCTTGACCTTCGATATTGTACCGTTTCGCAGTAGCTACCACGCACTACTCGGGCGTACCGCTTTTACTCGTTTTAATGCGGTCCCACATTACGCCTATTTCAATCTTAAGATGCCCGGTCCACGCGGCGTCATCACGATAAACGGAAATACGGAATGCTCCCTCCGTACAGAAGAGCGTACTATGGCTGCTGCAGCCAAAGTACAAAGCGGCCTTATCAAGCTGCGTATCTCATCGGCCGTCAAGCCGCCGGTCTCTGCTAAACAGGACCAACCAATCTCAGAGCTGGATTAGCAGTTCGGCCTCCATCGTCCGCCCCATATAGCCGCGAAGTTTATACCAAGCATACATAATTATGCACTTAAAAAACCATGGTCATCGGCGGAGGCACAGTACGGACAGGCCTACAATGCGGTCCGCACCCTCATAGTCTTTTTACTTTTTCTAACTATTTTTTGTTCTTTACAACAGGTGATTCAAAGCCTGGTCATCTTACGGACTCTTTCTAAAGTTCGGCTTCGTATAAATAACCAAAGGCTATTCCTACTAAGGAGTTCTTTAACTGAGGCAAGGCGGCGCAGACGTGCGACAGGAGGTCCTAATGATTTTAGTAAGACCGCACTCTTTATTTTAAACCTGTAAAGTGCCTTTTTCCTCAGCCCTCGGCCCCTGGCATGTTAAATAGCCCGGGTAGGGGCGTTATAATCTGTAGAATTGCGTTTGACGTGTCAATCAGATTCCAGTGAACATAACCTGTATTCAGTATTCGCTTTTCCTACGTACTGAATTTTGCTTCTTCGGTTGTTTCACGAACGCACCTCGGCACAAATTGCCAGGGGCTCGATACGGCAACACATGAGTTGCCGACAAGTCCGAACAGCTTTTCAGCACACTTCGGCGTCATGAGTTTGGCCTTATATGCATCAGCTCTGAATCATGTCTTTGGTCAATAGTTGGGTTGCCCGGCTCCTGTGCTTACTACCTTACGTTCCGCTATATCGGCTAAGGTAGTAAAGGGAGAACTACTGCGATTGTGTCCTGGTTTATCCGGATGAGCACCTCAATAGAGAAAGCCGAAAACTGACTGTCATGATGCGGCGAGAGCTGGTCAACCACTCGATGACTCATCAGAATCTTTCGCGATTCTTTCCGTATTACACAAAGGACCGTTTTTCGGGTCACCTATGTAACGCACCGTATTCGGGCAAACGCGTACATACCAGGGGCTATATCATAGACCCGCCGTCAAACTCCTATGGCTAAGTGAAAGTGTTAAAGCCCTATAGTCCGATTGCCTAGTTTGCCGCATTGACACCTCCTTCATGGACCAAGACGTTGGGTCAAGAGTGATCAAGTGCTTTTCCGAACACCCCCGTATTATATGCGAGGGGGCTGAAGCTGACGACTGGCAAACTTTCAGATTATACTAAGAACGGCCGCACAGGAGGAACCAAAACTTTCAGGCAAAAGTATAAAAAATATGGCCTTTATATATCATTGTTTTTACAAATTTGGTATATTCATTCGAACATCATATCTTTCGAGCACTGACCCTCTATCAAGCGGGCACCCTCTAGGACATCCTCAAAATAATGCTCTGGCGTGTGATGGTCCTTGCCCTCGGGTGGACTCTTCGCTGCAATATCGGTGGCCTTCATCTTCGCCCAGTACATCTTGACGCGGGCAAAGGCCATCCGTGCACCCTCAATGCACATTGACAGCTTAACAGCGCTGATACGCGGCACCGCATCAACAAGTCGCTGCACCAAACCGAAATAACTATTCAAAATTGGCTCAGTCGGCCACAGCCGGACCACGACGTCCTTCATGGCAGATCCGGATATCTTGTGGAGCTCGGCCCACTGGGCCATCTGTTCGTTCAGTAACAACGGACGCTTAGGCATGCTGAATTGCGACCAGAAAAGCTTCTCTGTTGCACGTCCTTCTTGCGCTTGGAAAAACTACGCCGCATCGGAGACACTCTTCGGCAAGTCCAAGAATGCGTCTGGCGAACTCCACATTTGATTAAGGGGGGCATACTTCGGATCGCCGAATTAAGTTTGCAATAAGAAGGGCTTACCGGCCGCTATCTCCCCAGCTTGCCGGATCTCTTCCCGAGCCGCTCTAGACTCGGACCGTGCTTCTCTCGCCTCTTGTAAGGCCTTGCCGAGTTTAACTGTTCTGGCTTTGTTATCCTTCTTGAGGAATTCGCATCGAACATTGGCATCTTTTAGCTCACGCGTCATGGTAGATATTCTCTCCTCGCACTGGCGCCGAGCAGCCTGTTCGGCCTTTAACTCAGCAGCTGCCTTCTTGGCAGCCACTTCACTCATCCTGGCTTGCTCCTTGGCCCGGGCAAGCTCAGCCCGTAGGGCCTCAACTGCGGCAGCATTATCTGTAGTTATGCATATCTCAGTATATAATTTTTAGCATCATGCTGATATTATCATACTTACATATACTGACTGCCCCAAAAACATACCTTGCGCCTCGTCGAGCCGCCTGTTAATAAGTGTGAGGTCGTTATCCGCCACATCAAGTTTCTGCTTCAGCCTTGCAACCTCTGTAGCTTGGGCAGTCGTCATGGATGAAACAGCTTGCGTTCCAATCCATCAGATTATTTCCTGGGAATATCTTTTTTGATCCTCTGATCGCCTCCCTCCGGACGCCAACCAGAGTCTCAGGGGCTACTATCTATACACAGGTGCATTTTGCACGAAGAAGTGCAATTAAAGATATTACATTGCATACCTCGAAGCCTCTTAGCAGGCTCATGAAGGATTCATTCAATGCGCTTCTCGCGGCCAGAATCCTCTCAACTACCGTACCCATTAAGGTACGATGTTCCTCTGAAACGGATCCATGTTGCAGCATGCCCGTCATTGTATCCGGCGCCCTCGGATCCCTGGGAGCGGCCGCGGGAGTACGGACTCCCTTCGAAAAAATATGTTTACCCGGCTCTAGAGTCGTCCCCGGCTGTAAACCGGATAGTCCGGGCCCTTTATTATTGGTCCCCATAGGGTCCGCATGCCCCGGAATCTGGACGGCCGAAGTATCACCTTCGGGCGTAGTTTTCATTATCCCTCGCACCGCTTGTTGGTCGGGAGAGATCCTCCGGGACGACACCTCGGAGTCGTCTGCCCTGTCGGGCGAGAAGATCTGTAGAGGCGTCTCGCTTTCCATCATCTCCGGAAGAAGATCCCCCGAGGAGGAGGATTGTTGAGGAAGACTGCGTCCCGGACTGCAAACATATATTTTAAATGTTACCCTGGTAACCGGAAAGCAATGGGATATGTTTCGGACGCCCCTGTTCACTTACGATTCGGCTAAAGGCTTGTCCTTATGGAGGAACTGCGCGACAACGTCGTCTTCTGAACCCGAGCCACCTGACAGGGGCATCTTCCCTCGCTTAGGAGCCTTCGCTTCCAAATCTTCGGAGGCGGCCCTCTTCTTCCCATCGGGAGAGGGGATGTCAGTTTCTCCTTCTCTTTTGTCTTCTGAAGAGGGAGTTCCAATCTCCCCGGACACCGTGTCCGGTGTACCTTTAAGATAGAGGTCACCTTTGGCCTTCTTGCTCTCCTCTTTGTCCCCCTTCGCCGACACTTGGTATGGCGCCGGAGCCAGCATCCTTGTTAACACAGGATCTGCTGAGTCTTCAGGAAGAGGGGCCGAACACTTAATTCTTTCCGCCTTCTTGATCCAGCCCTGGTCGAAGATGGTTTCTCAGTATATTGTTACGAGATATTTAACTAAGCTGTGTTCGGGAGTCGAGGGCTTACCGAGGTATCTGGATGGTTGCAGTCGAGGCCGATGTCCTCGGTAGTATCCGGCCACTGTTTTCGTGTCCCGAAGAATAACTTCCACATTCCTTTGTGCATCATGCCAAAGAAGTGCTGAAGAGTCTGTGGTCCTTCCGGATTGAACTCCCACATGCGGAGGGGCCGTCGCTGGCACGGCAGGACCCAGCGGACTAGCATTACCTGGATTACGTCGATGAGGCCGGTGTCCTTCTCGAGGAGGCTCCG
Source organism: Thinopyrum elongatum (assembly GCA_011799875.1). Taxonomy (NCBI): domain Eukaryota; kingdom Viridiplantae; phylum Streptophyta; class Magnoliopsida; order Poales; family Poaceae; genus Thinopyrum; species Thinopyrum elongatum. The sequence continues at coordinate 449,467,397 of CM022297.1, read as the reverse complement.
GATGCGGCTTTGTAGTGTCTGCACTTCGTCCATTAATCCCAGTCCAGCCCCTTATTAATCCATGATGCGAGCCATAATGGAGGGCCAGGCCGGAACGCAGGTGTAGCTGCCCACTTGGTACCACGGGGTTCAGTGACGTAAAACCACTCCCGTTGCCATAGGTTGGAGGTTTCCGTGAAAGAGCCTTTTGGCCAAGGTGTGTGGGTGAGTTTGCTCACCGTCGCACCGCCGCACTCCGCTTGCTTCCCATCGACTACCTTCGGCTTCATATTAAAGGTCTTGAGCCATAAGGCAAAGTGTGGGGGAGTGCGGAGAAAGGCCTCGCACATGACGATGAATGCCGAGATGTGAAGAAAGGAGTTCAGAGCTAGGTCATGAAAATCTAGCCCGTAATAGAACATGAGTCCGCGAACAAAGGGATGGAGAGCGAACCCTAGCCCTCGGAGGAAGTGAGAGATGAATACAACCCTCTCGCCGGATCTGGGAGTAGGAATGACCTGCCCTTGAGCAGGGAGCCTGTGGGGGATTTCCGCGGTCAGGTATTTTACCGCCCGGAGCTTCGCGATATCCTCCTCTGTGACGGAGGAGGCCACCCACCGGCCTTGAGGGTTGGGTCCGGACATGACTAGGAGGCTCGGAACAAATAAATTGAACCTTGGGTGCTAGAACTCGAGGTTGGAAAGGATGAGGAAGAGGGAAAGCGTAGAGGAGAAAGATGGGACTGTGCCCCTTTATAAAGGCGATGAATATCAAGACGCCTCCTCCTAGGCCTCAAAACCTGCCTATTCCCAAGGAATCATACCAACGGGACGGTTGGGTTACCCACGCCCGTATTGATGAGAATCCCGTAATAAGGGGACATGATCTCTACTTCGACAAGATGTGCCAATAAAACCACTTCTCAAAACGTGGAGCGGGAGGCTAAAAAGAAAACGGTTCGAAATAAAGACCGTGCAGGAACATGTTGTCGCGTTACAAAAAGTTGTCAGCAGATTGGACTCGTGAAATATTATACTCTCTGCGGTTGTGTGTGGTACTTGTTTTGCAGAGCCGGACATGTTTTCTGTGCTCGAAGTCTGTTCTGGAGTATTCGGAGGAGGAACCCGGCTTGCAATGCCGAAGACAATCTGCGCGCCGGACACATCATCATTGAAGCCTGGTTCAGGGGCTACTGAGGGAGTCTTGGATTAAGGGGTCCTCGGGCGTCCAGGCTATGTAATGTGGGCCGGACTGATGGGCCATGAAGATACAAGACAGAAGGCTCTCTCCCGTGTCCGGATGGGACTCTCCTTGGCGTGGAAGACAAGCTTGGCGCTCAGATATGAAGATTCCGTTCTCTGTAACCGACTTTGTACAACCCTAGCCCCCTCCGGTGTCTATATAAACTGGAGGGTTTAGTCCATAGAGGCAATCATAATCAGACAGGCTAGACTTCTAGGGATTTAGCCATTACGATCTCGTGGTAGATCAACTCTTGTAATACTCATATTCATCAAGATCAATCAAGCAGGATGTAGGGTATTACCTCCATAGAGAGGGCCCGAACCTGGGTAAACATCATGTCCCCCGTCTCCTGTTACCATCGACCTTAGACGCATAGTTCAGGACCCCCTACCCGAGATCCACCGGTTTTGAAACCGACAATTACCTCTTTACCGACTGATGAAGAAGTCTGACAAGTTCGAGTGGAATCCTGAAGCTGAAGCAGTGTTTGAAGAGCTCATAGCCCTGCTTTCCACCCAGCCGGTGCTTGCTGCTCCAGTCAGCAAAGAGCCTCTGTTGCTATATATTGCAGCCACTGGACAGGTTGTCAGCACAGTGCTCATGGTCGAGCGGGAAGAAGAAGGCAAAGCCTACAAAGTTCAACGCCCAGTGTACTATATTTCTGAAGTCTTGACTCCGTCCAAGCAGAGATACCCGCATTATCAGAAGCTTGTCTATGGGATTTACTTGACCACGAAGAAAGTCGCACATTACTTTGCAGACCACTCGGTTTCAGTCGTCAGCGATGCCCCATTATCTGAAATTCTGAACAATCGAGACGCAACTGGTTGAGTGGCCAAGTGGGCGATTGAACTCCTTCCTTTGGATATCAATTTTGAGGCAAAGAAAGCAATCAAGTCTCAGGCAATAGCAGATTTCCTCGCCGAGTGGATTGAGCAGGAGCAACCGACTCAGGTTCACTTGGAACATTGGACTATGTTCTTTGATGGGTCCAAAATGGTGAATCTCTCTGGTGCTGGAGTGGTCTTGGTATCCCCGAGAGGTGACAAGCTTAGCTATGTCCTCCAGATTCACTTTGATTCTTCAAACAATGAAGCTGAGTATGAGGCACTTTTGTATGGGTTACGTATGGCCATTTCACTCGGCGTCCGTCGCCTGATGGTCTACGGCGACTCAGACTTAGTGGTCAATCAGGTGATGAAGGAGTGGGATATCAGGAGCCCAGCTATGACCGGTTATTGCAATGCAGTAAGAAAGCTAGAGAAGAAGTTTGAGGGGTTAGAGCTCCACCACATACCTCGAATCAAGAATCAAGCTGCTGATGATCTGGCGAAGATAGGTTCCACTTGGAAGCCTATCCCCAGTAATGTGTTCTTGGAGCATCTCCACACCCCGTCAGTTCAAGAAGATCCCTTCACGGAAGAGCCCCCGCAACCGATAAGCTCAACCAATCCGACTGAGATTGAAGTCCCAGCCGTGGTCGACCTGATCATGGATGTTTTAGTGATCACTCCCAATTGGACGATACTGTATATCGCATATCTGCTCAGGCAGGAGCTCCTAGAAGATGAGGATGAGGCCCGTCAGATCGTCCGCCGATCCAAAGCCTTCACAGTAATTAGAGGACAACTTTACAGAGAAAGTGTAACTGGAGTTGCTCAGCGTTGCATTTCCCCAGAAGAAGGTCGACTGATCTTAAATGAAATCCACTCGGAGACCTGTGGTCACCATGCGTCCTCTCGGACCATCCTGGCCAAAGCATACCGATCAGAATTTTACTCGCCGCGTGCAAATGAGATGGCTAAAGATATAGTCGACAAGTGCGAAGGCTGCCAATTTTATTGAAACATGTCTCATAAGCCTGCGTCCACCTTGAAGAATATTCCACTCATCTGGCCGTTTGCAGCTTGGGGTTTGGACATGGTTGGACCTTTCAAGACCGGCAGAAGTGGCTTTACTCATTTGCTCATAGCAGTCGACAAATTCACCAAATGGATTGAAGCCAAGCCTATCAAGAATCTTGATTCAAGCACTGCCATCAGTTTCATCAGAGAGTTGATATTCAGATATGGAGTCCCTCATAGCATTATCACGGATAATGGCTCTAACTTTGATTCTGATGAGTTCAGAGTGTTTTGTGCTTCCCAAGGCACTCAGGTCGATTACGCATCTGTTGCGCACCCGCAGTCAAATGGTCAGGCAGAAAGGGCGAATGGTTTGATCCTTCAAGGGCTAAAACCCCGACTGATGCGCGATCTCAAGCATGCTGCTGGGGCCTGGGTGACTGAATTACCATCTGTCCTATGGGGACTGAGAACAACTCCTAACCGGTCGACTGACCGAACACCCTTCTTCATGGTATACGGAGTCGAAGCTGTCCTTCCGAGTGACTTGCTGCACAATGCTTCCCGAGTAGAACTCTTCTCAGAGGCAGAGGCAGAATAGGCACGCCAAGACGCAGTTGATCTCCTAGAGGAGGAACATGGGATGGCGCTGATCCGGTCGACCATTTATCAGCAGGACTTGCGTCGATTCCATGCCCGAAATGTCAGAGGCCGAGCGTTTCAGGAAGGAGACCTTGTACTCCGAGTACACCAGAAGCGGCCTCACAAGCTTGCTCCGGCCTGGGAAGGGCCCTTCATCATCACCAAGGTGCTCCACAATGGGGCGTATCACCTCTACAACATTGCCAAGAAAGAAGATGAGCCACGCTCGTGGAATGCGGATCTGCTTTGCCGTTTTTATACCTAAACACTCAGATCGACGAGTTGTAATAAGAATCCTTCAGTCTACTTATCAAAGACAAGATTTTTGCAGTGTCTTAATGATTGTTATCCCATAAACACATGTGTTCAAATCCCCCAGTGGGTGGCTTAGCCGCGAATCCGATTCGCCTAAGTATCAAAAACCACTCCGAGTGAAGAGCAACCCTCTCACTCGGGGGCTTAGCCCGCGAATCTGATTCGCCTAAGTTTCAAAAACACTCCGAGTGAAGAGCAACCCTCTCACTCGGGGGCTTAGCCGCGAACTCGATTTGCCTAAGTTTCAAAAACACTCCGAGTGAAGAGCAACCCTCTCACTCGGGGGCTTAGCCGCAAACCCGATTCGCCTAAGTTTCAAAAACACTCCGAGTGAGGAGCAACCCTCTCACTCGGGGGGGCTTAGCCGCGAACCCGATTCGCCTAAGTTTCAAAAACACTCTGAGTGAAGAGCAACCCTCTCACTCGGGGGCTTGGCTGCTATCCTGTACTCGCCTAAGTCAAAAATACTCCGAGTGAAGAGCAACCCTCTCACCCGGGGGCTTAGCCGCGATCCCGTACTCGCCTAAGTTAACAAACCACTCCGAGTGAAGAGCAACCCTCTCACTCGGGGGCTTAGCCGTGATCCCGTACTCGCCTAAGTTAAAAAAACACTCTGAGTGAAGAGCAACCCTCTCACGCGGAGGCTTAGTTGTGATCCCGTACTCGCCTAAGTTAAAAAACCACTCCGAGTGAAGAGCAACCCTCTCACTCGGAGGCTTAGCTGCGATCCCGTACTCGCCTAAGTTAAAAAACCACTCCGAGTGAAGAGCAACCCTCTCACTCGGAGGCTTAGCTGCGATCCCATACTCGCCTAAGTTAAAAAATCACTCCGAGTGAAGAGCAACCCTCTCACTCGGGGGCTTAGCCGCGAATCAGATTCGCCTAAATTACAAAGATACTCGGAGCTGCGTCACAAGTGCAACATCCGCTCTATCCCGATCCGCAAGGACAACGAGGTGCAGGTCATGTGCGGCACCTAGTGCTCATTTTCGCGGCCCTCTCGTCGGAGCTGCGTCACAAGTACAACGTCTATTCCGAGTGAAGAGTCAAGTTTTACTCGGAGTCAAGAGACTTAAAAGTGGTAAAGACAAAGCAACCATATTCGAAGAAAAACCAAGTTCGGATAAATCCAGCAAGGTTCAGAACCGCGAACGGAAGTGCTCAGGCCTCAGGCCCGAAAGAAGTTTAACGGTTACAAAATCACTCGGCATTCCGAGGCAAATAAAATCAAGGCATAAAGTTTGTTCACTCCGCAGGAGGAGGGCTAGCTGGCTCGACGAACTCGTCCAGGTCGATTCCATCAGCAATACGAGTAGCAGCGTCGATGAAAGTCTCCATGAAGGACTGGAATTGAAGCTTCTTGGTATTGGCGACCTTGAGAGCTGCCAGCTTCTCTTCTTTAACTTCCTTGCAATGAACGCAGACAAGAGACAGAGCCACGTCAGCGCCGCACCGAGCAGATGACTTCTTCCACGCCTGTACTCGACCGGGGATTTCATTAAGTCGAGTCATCAGAGACTCGAGGTCATTCTAGAATGTCACTCCTGGCCAGAGCTCCGTGTCAATCCGCGACACCACCACCTTCAGTCGTGCAAGATAGTCTGTGACGCTGGCGAGGCGAGATTCCAGTCACAGCACATTCATCGCAGCTTCGTCCTTGATAGGGGAGTTAATGGGGTCCAGATTCGTCTCAATCCGCCCAGTCTCTACCTCGAAGTTTTGACAGAATTCTGCACACACAGAAAAATGGTGAGTCGACAGTTATGTGATGAGTCGACAGTTACAAATCAGTCGGACAAAGGAAAGTACCTTCGAGCATAAGGAACATCTTCTTGGCGAGTCCTCCTAGATAAGCCTCCAGTTCGTCCCTCCTCCGAGTGAGATCTCCGACTTTGTCGGTCAAGGCCACCTTGTCCTTCTTCAGCTGCACGACTTCTTTGTTGGCTTCATCAATGGCAGTCTTCAGCTTGGCGTTTTCTTCTTCCAACTTGCCGACTGAAGCCAGCTTCTTGTCGGCAAGTTCAGTTCTCTCCCGCGCCGTCTTCTGCGCTGCGGCAAGGTCGAGGTCCTTCTGCTCTAGAGCCTACTTCATTTTGTCTAAAGAAATAACATTCTTCAGACGAGCTTGGAGTTGTCGATTTTCACTACGCACATCTGTTCGAGTGGATTCACTCGGTTCAAAAGATGAAAAGGAAAGATGGCAAGGCAAACAGTCGACAGGTTATTACCTCCCATGGCAGCTGCTTCATCCTTAGCCTTCTGCAAGTTCTCCTTGGCCAGCTCCAGGTCGAGATTGAGCTGGATTTGTTTCTTATGCAATTCGGCAAACTGGGCCCCGAACTCACAAGATTTCTGCAATCAACGAATAAGACACGTCAGTCGACAGGCACAAAGATTGATTGCTTCCAAGCGATAAGATACAAGTTCAAGTCATCATGGCAAAAAGAGTTCTAAGACCACTGCCGAATCGAACATTCGACAGTAGTCTCGGGGACTACACCCAGTGGGTGCACTTGGCGTGCCCCCACTGGTTCGACTTTCCACTCGACATGGTCCGTCCAGTCGGAGTATAAAAAAATGGCAACATTTGTTCTCAGACCACCGCCGACTACCCGCAGTCGACCGCGGTCTCGGGGACTACACCCAGTGGGTGCACTTGGCGTGCCCCCACTGGTCCGGATCCCACTCGGCACGACCTGTCTGGACCAAGTGGAAGAACTATAAAGAGACATTTGACAAAGACCCCCGCCGAATCAAACATTCGACGGCGGTCTCGGGGACTACACCCAGTGGGTGCACTCTGCGTGCCCCCACTGATGCAAGGATACACTCGACCCGACCTAGTCGACTCAAGCGGAAGAATTATTCAGCAAAAGTTAAAGCACCCAGTGGGTGAACGGATGCAGGGTGCAGACTCATGATAGATGCACATTAAGGGTTTCAAAACGCTCATCCACGGGCATCTTACGAATAATAAAGCAGCAGTTTTCAAGTACCATATCCTAACAGAGCAAAGATCAAGCTGAAAAAATCAGTCGGAAATCAACTCACCTGGACATTGGTCTGAAGAGCAGAGCTGGCATCGTAGGTAGCCTTGCTAGCTTCATGCACCACCTTCATTTGTTCCATCATCAGGCCTGCTTGGCGTATAGCTTCCTTAGCAGCACTCATTGGGTCCTCTGGGACATGATGGGTAACAAAGAGCGGAGTTGGTGGAATAGTCGAGGCAGCCAGGGGATCTGAAGCATGGAGTTGCACAGACGGAGCAAGGACTTGGGCGGTCGACGCCGAAGGACGATCAGTCGACACAGGGTTGGCAAAAGAAACAGAAGCTCGAATTGGATCTCCGGATTGCTGGATCACTGCTTCTGGCGCTGATGTCGACTGAGGTACCTTGCTGGCAGGCACCCTCCTACTCGAAGTCCTTCCCTTTCTTCCCGTGGTCTTCTGGGGCACATCTTCATTGTCGTCTGGAAGTTCAATGACATTTTGCGGCGCTGCAAAAGACTCGACCGTAAGAGTTCGGTCGACCGACAGTTCAATGAACAAAGTGAGGGCAAGATTGTGGAGTTGTACCCGCTTTGGAAGTGGCCGCGTCTCCAGTTTCCTCATCTTCTTGATCCTTGTAAATGTCCATGGAAGTCCCAGAAGTAGCAACACTAAAAGTTTCAGAATTCACTCGGTTAGACAAGCGAATGAGTTGACTACGAACATAGAAGTTCCCAAGCAAAGAGGGAAAGCAAAACACTTACGCAGAAGCGGCGGGAACATCCACCTTGATCTTGGGCAAGGCCTTCCGAGGCTTTGAGGGGGCGATCTTGGGCTGCTTGGCGGCCTTTTCAGATGGTTCCGGGGTCGAAGTCCGAGTGCGTTTTTGCACTTGTGTGCTTGGAGGAGCTGCCTTGCCATGACCGCTTGCAGGATCTTGAGACTGTTTGGATCGGTGTTCCAAGCGAGGTGGTGAGTAGACTTCCTCACTGTCGTCCGAGTCGTCACTGTCGTCTTCATTGTCGTCGGGGGATTGCCAGTCACCACTCTCATCTGCGCTCTCCGCTCCCTCCTGGACTTGCTCCCCGTTTGGCATCGAGTACATCTCAGTATAAATCTGCAAGGCAGGGCGTTAAACAAGCGTCCATCAAATTCAAGGACAGTCACAAATCGGAATAAAAAGATACTCGGTAAAAAAGGTCAGACCTTTTCCGGCTCATTGTCGGCGTCGAATGGTGCAACTCTTCTGGACCCCCTGGGGTTGTCTTTGTTTCCAGTAATGCTCCGTAGCCACTGTGCCACCGTCTCCTCGGTGACCTCCTCTGGGTGGACCCGAGCGGTGTCGCTAGGGCCCGAGTACATCCACATCGGATGATCGCGGGCTTGGAGAGGCTGGATGCGTCGACTGAGAAACACCTCCAACAAATCCATGCCAGTCACGCCATCACGGACTAATTGGACTACCCGGTCGACTAGCCTGGACACCTCTACTTTCTCTGCTGGAGTCACGGTCAATGAAGAGGGTTGGCGGACTCGCTCCATTGTGAAGGGAGGAAGGCCAGTCGACTGACCAGGGGTCGGAACATCTTGGCAATAGAACCAGGTCGACTGCCATCCCCTAACTGACTCGGGAAGAGTCATAGAAGGAAAAGTACTCCTACCCCTCATCTGAATCCCTAAACCCCCGCACATTTGGATCACGTGCGTCCTTTCATCAGTCGGATTTGCCTTCTTCACGGTTTGAGAGCGGCAGGTAAAGATGTGCTTGAATAGACCCCAATGCGGTCGATAGCCCAAGAAGTTTTCACACAGAGAGACATACGCAGCAAGATATGTGATGGTGTTGGGAGAGAAATGATGAAGTTGGGCACCAAAAAAATTCAGGAAACGTCGGAAAAAGGATGCGGAGGCAGAGTGAAACCGCGGTCGACATGAGTTGCGAGGAGGACGCACTCACCCTCCTGCGGCTGAGGCTCGGTCTCGTTCCCCGGCAACCTCCAAGATCCGTGGGCAATCAAACCCGCGTCGGCCAAGTCTTCCAGATCTTCCTTCTGGATTGTAGATCGAATCCAGTCTCCCTGGATCCAACTAGGAGGCAGACCAGACCTCGACGACGATCCCCGACTCATCTTCTTGCCCTTTGTCGTCGCCGTCGCCTTCTTCACGCGCTCCAGGACCGCCGTCTTGTCCTTTCCCATTGCGGCGGACAGCGTTCGGGCAGAGCGGCGGCGTCGAGAGTAGAGGGAGATGTGATGGAGAAGCAGAGGAAGAAGAGAGAGAATGAGGCGCACTGTGCAAACGCATCGGCCTCGACGTCCTTATATGGACCTATTTCCGAGTGACTGACTCGTGGGCCCGTGCAATCCTATCAAATCCCGCAACAGTCGCGCGCCCGATACGTGGCGAAAAAGGTGGCACGAAAATCGAGGCATCCCTGTCTATCCACTCCGTTTACTGCGGCGCGCTCCGTCCCGCGCGCTTCCCCGAAATTTCGAATCCCGTGAGATCCGCGGACCGCAAAGCAACCAATCGCGCCAAAGATTTCGTTCTATATCAACACTCGAAGATTGTCAATATAGTTCACTCGACGAGGGCCTCTGAATGGATCAAGGCGATTGAAACAAGATTGAAGCTTCAACATGATTCGCAAGTTCAGATGAAATACCTCCGAAGTATGGAATCGAGTCGGAGTCAACTTCAACCCTTTCTTCACTCGGACCTGAATCCATTCGGGGGCTAATGACGACGACATGTACCTAGGGTAGGGTCATAGGCCTGACCTAGACACCCTACCCAAGGACACTGCCCTAGAGTCAAAGACATTCAAAATGCAACAGAAGAAACCAACTGAGTTCATCTAGGGGTGCAATCCACTCGACCACCTACCTCACTCGGATACCCCAATTCCACTCGACCAATATGAAATCAGTCGACCATACAAGAAACCACTCGGAGTACAGAAGACCTAGACTCACTCAGGATGGCAATGGTCGGACGTTTACTCTGTAGTGTTAAAGGTCATTTATAGCTCTTTATAACTGGCGTTACCAGTAACGCCCTATCTTAATGAACATTGAACCCTGTGTAACGTGGGACCGCTGGGGTCCTGGCGCACTCTATATAAGCCACCCCCCTCCACTGGCACAAGGGTTCGCTTCCCCTGTAACACACACACTCATATTCCAGTCGACCGCCTCAGGGCACCGAGACGTACGGCTTTTACCTCCTCTGAGAGGGGCCTGAACTCGTAAACTCGTGTGTACAACCTCACCGTAGTTAGGACCTTGCCTTCTCATACGTACCTCCTATTCTTACTGTCAGACTTAGTACCACGACACACGATCCCCCAAAGCCAATTTTTGACGAGCACGTACCATCGATGCTGACGCATGCGCGTACGCATCAACGATCAGCCTTCCCGACTCCCCAAGACGCCTACACGGCGGAGACGTGGAATCATGTCATTAACTACATGCTGCTAAACCTACTCCGCCAACCCCACGCATTGGGCTGGGGAGACCCATTACGAACGGGTAATTACGTATCCTCGAACCGCTCATCGACTCCGTACAAGTCAAAGGTATTTAAACACAGGCTTCCCAAGTACTCCAACCCTCTCACTATCCCTGCAGAACGATATATAAATCTCCAAACCTCTCACCATCTACACATCGGCGACAAGAGCGACCCATCAGAAGCCTCAAACAAGCACCATGAAAACATCTCTCCCCATAGACGGTAGCCGGCAAACCCGGCGACACAACGGCGAAAGATGATACAAGTCGATGACCGTCCGAGGAGAGCGGGTACAGCACGAAGCGCCGTATCCGCTACCATCCATCAGCACAAGACGGTGGTGCGCCTTGCGCGTTTAGACGCAAATCCGTTCCACCGGTTGTCGCAAGCAAATCATACTGGAAGGTCGTCGATCTATTTCTTAAACATGCGGACAAATGTGCTACCGTCGGCCAAACGGCAACCTCGCTGGTACGCTCTTCCTTTGCCTACTCTTCCTAGTGTTCCCATGCGAACCGTACATTAACCGATGAACACGCACGCATCTTTATGAAACCCTTGCGCATCGCTATGATATTTCTCTTACTTAATATCATTGTAACACCTATTTTCAGATCGGACAAGACGAAGATGAAGCATAACGACATCTGCGAACCAAAATATCCAAGCCAGCGCAGAGGAAGCCAACAAACCTCGAGACCGTGACGCTCAAGCAAGCGAGAGAAAGATTATCTCTTTTAATTCAAATTAGTTATAGGAAACCTTTTATGGCCATATTCTTAGACGGCAATGAACCGTCAAAGGTAGTGTTTGCAAGCAAATTAAAATGTCGCTGTTGGTACATGAATACTTTGTATAGGTTGTTGGAGCCGGCGATAACGGATGACACGGAAGGGTGAACCACAGAGAAGACGTCATCACCGAAGCATATATACTCTTCACACCGAACGATCCGTCTCACGCCTCGTGGAACAAACCGACTCCAGACCGTCGAATCCAGGGAGTCGGCAGGTCTAACCTTGTCTGTCTCACCACTCGTGCACCAATGACGAAAACAGCAGAAACTAACCTATGGCAAGACGCCACCAAAAGTAAAAAAGAAAACCCGATATACCCCAGCAGCAAGAGTCAATACACATGAACATGTCTACAGATGAAAGTAGACGGCAACAAATGACGAAAGTCCAACCAAGCATCCCAAAAACTGCAGAAACCAACCGATAGGAAGACGGCACCGAAAGTAAAAAAAGAAAAACCGACATATTTCCATACCCAGAGGCAGAGTCAAAATGCAACAAGCACGTGGCAGAGTCAGAGTAAAAATGCAACAACCTTAAGAAACGTAACGTGAAAACAGACTAAAGATCCATACCATATGGACCGGCAGGTAACCGAGGGGAAAATCCCCAAGCAGATCCCCGAAACAAACATCCATCAGCGAAACGACGACCTACAAAAAAATAGTCAGACAATAAAATAAATTCTGATGTTTTTTGGTAACGGTAAAACAGAAAAGAGCAAACCAGCCGACTCCATTAAGCCGGCGGGGTCGGTGCACACCTAGAAGGAGAAGCTCACCTGGCCGACTCCAGAGAACAACGCAGACCATGCACAGTGAAACGCAGAAAGCCAGAGTCGGCGCACGTTTAGAAGAACGGCAGGATCGACATACACCAAACATACACAAATCATCCAAAAATGGCACCACAGATACAGATAAATCCTGCTGGCCATTTCATCGAACACCTTCGGGGAAGGTGGCACTAGTACAAAACCTCATATAGAAGACGGGAACTTGAGCTGGTCAGACCAAAAAGAGAATTCGTCCGTCTGGGACATATCTCCTCAAGCGGTTCTAATTTTTGGCAGTTTCTAATATATTCGTAGACGGCTGATACTTCTCGCCATCTCGCATAGAAAACAATTAGAGGCGGCTAGAAAACAATTGAGTTAGTTTTGTTAGGGCTTGATTCCTAGTATCCACTATGTTCCGAGATTGATGTTGCTATGCTTAATGCTTGTCATTAGGGCCCGAGTGTCATGATTTCAGATCTGAACCGTTTATGTTTTCACCAATATATTTGTGTTTTAGATCCGATCTTGCAAGTTGTATGCACCTGCTATGTGTTATGATCCGCATACCCCAGGGTGATAATAACTAGGATTGTTTCCGGTGATTACCGTAGTTTGAGGAGTTCATGTATTCACTATGTGTTAATGCTTTGTTTCCTTAGTTTCCTTATGGACCCCACTGCCACGGGAGGGTAGGACAAAAGATGTCATGTAAGTTCTTTTTCATAAGCACGTATGACTATTTACGGAATACATGCCTACATTATATTGACGAACTGGAGCTAGTTCTGTGTCGCCCTAGGTTATAACTGATACATGATCAATATCATCCAACACATACCCAACATCACCGATCCAGTGCCTATGAGTTTTCACACATTGATACTTGCCAAGTTACTACCGTTATTACTGATGTCACCGTTACTACAAATTACTATCGCTACTGTTACCGTTACTATTGCTGCTACCGTTACCTGTCACCAAACTATCATACTACTTTGCTACTTATCACTTTACTGCAGATATTTGTCTTCTAGGTGTGGTTGAATTGACAACTCAACTGCTAATACTTCCAAGTACTCTTTGTCTCCCCTTGTGTCGAATCAATAAATTTGGGTTGAATACTCTACCCTCAAAAACTGTTGCAATCCCCTATACTTGTGGGTTATTAAGACCTTTTTCTGGCGCCGTTGCCGAGGAAGCATAGCAATATTTGTGAAGTCACTTGGGATTTATATCTGTTTGCCATTATGAAGAATCTTAAGGATGATAGAACTAAAATCTTCTCCTCAACTACGAGGACAGGTAAGGAACTGCCATCTAGCTTTGCACTTGATTCACCATCTGTTTTGAGTAAGCTTGCAACACCACCACCTGCTATGGGTCCTACTATGTCACATGTTATTGATGATGCTGCTTCTGCTATGAATATGAATGATGCTATGAATGATATTACTTCTGCTTTGAATGATATTCATGATGATGCTAGTAATTTGCTTGATACTACTATGCCACTTGGTGATTTTCTTAATGAACAACTTGCTAGGATTAGAGAAGCTGAGAGACCTGAAATACCTGATGAGCATTGTCTTGATAAAGAATCTGCTTTAGCTATTCTTAATTGCAATACTAGAGAAGAGGCTATGGCTATTATTGCTGTGATAAAAGAAAAATCTTTAAGGGAGAGGATGAAGTGTGATCCTAAGTTTGCTACCTCTCCCATCTTTATTACTGATAAGGATTATGAATTCTCTGTTGATCCTAAGTTGATTACTTTGGTAGAGTCCGATCCTTTCTGTGGTACTGAATCTGAAACTGTTGTGGCACATCTTACTAAACTGAATGATATTGCTACCCTTTTCACTCATGAGGAAAAGATTCGTCATTACTATATTTTGAAGTTATTTCCTTTCTCGCTAAAGGGTGATGCTAAGGCTTGGTACAATACTCTTACTCCTGGTTGTGTGCGTAGTCCCCAGGATATGATTTACTACTTCTCTGAAAAATATTTCCATGCTCATAATAAACAAGCTGCCTTGCAGGAGATATTTAACTTTGTGCAGGTTGAAGGAGAGAGTCTCCCACAAGCTTGGGGGAGGCTTCTCCAGTTACTTTATGCTTTGCCAGATCATCCTTTGAAGAAAAATGAAATCCTCGATATCTTATATAATAGTATTAATGATGCTTCTAGGGACTACCTAGACAGTTGTGCTGGGTGTGTTTTCAGGGAAAGAACTATTAATCAAGCAGAAGAATTATTAATGAATATAATGAAGAATGATAATGATTGGACACTTCCTGAACCACCATGAAGACCCACAAGTATATGGGATCAATTGTAGCTCTTTTCGATAAGTAAGAGTGTCGAACCCAATGAGGAGCAGAAGGAAATGACAAGTGGTTTTCAGCAAGGTAATGTATGCAAGTGCTGAAATTGTAAGTAACATAGTAGTTTGATAGCAAGACAATTTGTAACGAGCAAGTAATGATAGTAGTAACAAAAGTGAAGCAAGATAGCCCAATCCTTTTGAGGCAAAGGACAGGCCAAAACAGTCTCTTATAATAAGCAAAGCGTTCTTGAGGGTACACGGGAATTTCATCTAGTCACTTTCATCATGTTGACTCGATTCGTGTTCGCTACTTTGATAATTTGATATGTGGGTGGACCGGTGCTTAGGTGCTGTTCTTACTTGAACAAACCTCCTACTTATGATTAACCCTCTCGCTAGCATCCGCAACTACGAGAAAAGTATTAAGAATAAATTCTAACCATAGCATTAAACTTTTGGATCCAATCGGTCCCTTACGGAATAGCGCATAAACTAGGGTTTAAGCTTCTGTCACTCTCGCAACCCATCATCTAATAACTACTCCACAATGCATTCCCTTAGGCCCAAATATGGTGAAATATCATGTAGTCGACGTTCACATGACACCACTAAGGGAATCACAACATACATACTATCAAAATATCGAACACATATCAAGTTCACATGATTACTTGCAACATGATTTCTCCCGTGACCTCAAGAACAAAAGTAACTACACACAAATGATAATCATGCTCAAGATCAGAGGGGTATTAAATAGCATATTGGATCTGAACATATAATCTTCCACCAAATAAACCATATAGTAATCAACTACAAGATGTAATCAACACTACTAGTCACCCACAAGCACCAATCTATAGTTCCGATACAAAGATTGAACACAAGAGATGAACTAGGGTTTGAGATGAGATGGTGCTGTTGAAGATGTTGATGGAGATTGCCCTCCCCAAGATGGGAGAGTTGTTGGTGATGATGATGACGATGATTTCCCCCTCCGGGAGGGAAGTTCCCCCGACGGAATCGCTCCGCCGGAGGGCAAAAGTGCTCCTACCCAAGTTCCGCCTCGAGACGGCGGCGCTCCGTCCCGAAAGTCCTCTCCTTATTTTTTCTAGGTCAAAATGACTTACATACCAGAAGATGGGCACCGGAGGTGGGCCAAGGGGAGCACAACCCACCAGGGCGCGCCTGGGCTCCCTGGCGCGCCAGGTGGGTTGTGCCCACCTGGTGGGCCCCCTCTGGTACTTATTGGCTCCAATATTCCTCATATATTCCATAAAAAATCTCTGTAAAGTTTCAGCTTGTTTGGAGTTGTGCAGAATAGGTGGCCTGACGTAGCTTTTCCAGGTCCAGATTTCCAGCTGCCAGAATTCTCCCTCTTTGTGTGTACCTTGCATATTATGAGAGAAAAAGCATTAGAATTACTCCAAAAAACATTATTATGCATTAAAACATCATAAATAACAGTAGGAAAACATGATGCAAAATGAACGTATCAACGCCCCCAAGCTTAGACCTCGCTTGTCCTCAAGCGAAAACCGAAATCGAAAAACATGTCCACATGCTTAGAGAGAGTGGTGTCGATAAAAACAAAATACGGACATAGAAGCATCATGTAGATTATTATAATAGCAACAAACTTGAACATAAGACTTTTATCATAGACTTCTCATGAATAAGTAACAATTCATCACACTATTGAAGTATAAAGCATAAACTCTATTAGAAACCATTAAACTATGTTCTCAGTCAACTTTGCAACTACAATTCATCATCTTTTCAGGAAGGGTCATGTATCGGAGCCTTTAGGCAAGTCCACATACTCAACCATCATATAGTCTTCTATGATTGCTAACACTCACCGCATACACATGACCAAAACGTTTCAACCGGACACATAGAAAGATAGGGGCTTATAGTTTCGCCTCCCAACGTATTCACCTCGAGGGTGATGTCAACAATAATAACTCATGGCACCCATATTCAACTGGACATATGTGCCTAGATCTTTCCTCACCACATGATGCTTGCCAAAGGAGAAAAATAAAAAGGAATAAAGAGAAAAACTTTGACTCTTGCATAAAAGTAAATACATAAAAGTAAAAGATAGGCCCTTCGCAGAGGGAAGCAGAGGTTGCCATGTGCTTATTTGTTTGTATGCTCAACCCCTTAGTGCAAAAGAACATCACGTTGTATTGCCCCTTGTGATGGCAACCTTTATTATGCAGTCTGTCGCTTTTATTCTTCACCATCACAAGTTCGTACAACGCTCAATTTTCTCTTACACTAAATGATCTCACACTTTTAGAAGCAATTTTTATTGCCTTATTGCACCGATGACAACTTACTTGAGGGATCTTGCTTGATCCCTAGGTAGGTATGGTGGACTCTTGAAAATAAGATTTGGGTTTAAGGGTTTTTGGATGCACAAGTAGTATATCTACTTAGTGCGGAATTTTTGGCTAGCCAAGATAGGGGGCAAGCACCACATGTTAAAGGATCTATGATAATATAACTTCTATGTGAATATGAACAAACATAAATCATTACGTTGTCTTCCTTGTCCAACGTCAACAATTTTGGCATATAATATTTTGATGGGGGCTCACAATCACAAAAGATTTCTAGGATAGTGTATTTATATGTGAATCTTCTCTTCCCTTATTAATTCTTTCATGAATTGCATCATTGACCAATGCTATGTTTGTCAATCTCTAATAAAATTTCCTACTTATACTTTTCCTTATGTGGTGTCATTACTTACCATAAGATTAGCATATGATCTTTTTAATTTATTTCCTTTCTTTTTATTGCAACATGAAAGTAAAGAAAGCAGAAACTCAAACTAAACTTTATTATATATCTCGCACACAATTACAAGGATAGATCACTAAGAAAGCTCTCGAAAAGAAAGGATCGAACTAAACTTTTATTCATCTAAAGCAAAAGATCAAACTAAAATAAGTAAAGGCAAAAGATAGTGGAGGTGATACGATACCGGGGCACCTCCCCCAAGCTTGGCGGAAGCCAAGGGGAGTGCCCATACCCGATACTCAGTTTTCTTTTGGTGATGAAGAAGGTGGTGGCGATATAAATCCCAATATATTCATGAGTACCTCCTTCAAGCCCTGAATCTCACGAAGGGCTTCAGGGAGCAACTCAGTGTTTTTCTCCACTTCAGCCATAATATGTTTATTTTCCGGGCCCCAGGTGTTTGTTCCTGCATCACTTTCTCTTGGACGAGATATGTCCCAATTGGACAGTATGTGCATCCAAGGAGTATTTTCCAACCCATAGTTGTGAATCAAATTGTGAAAATTGTTACGATGTAACCTGTGTAAAGGCCTCCTTGGTGGGAGTCCTTCGTCCACTTCGAGGCTTTCTTGATTGTTGGACGTCCTCATGGCTTGGTGAGGATTAGGACGAGTAGAGATACCAGCCAGTGTGCCTCTTTCGGAAGCCGGAGAGTAAACCCCAAGGGAATCTCCCTCATCTTCCTCCATGGCAACCTCCTCAGCTTCTTCTCCCCTTATGTCCTCCTGAACCAGCCCTACATCTTCTTCTCCATTGTTGGAGGGGGGAGAAGACATGATGCCTGGCTCAACAGATCTGACAGAAAACAGCAAGAAAAAAAACAAAAGATTTCTCCGCGATACGGTGGTCAATAGGTTCGGGGGGTATATAAAGATTTTTTATCTTGGGAAACAAGCAAACGGTAGAAAAATGGAGTCCGGAAGGTACCCGAGGTGGGCACAACCCACCTGGGCACGCCTGGCTGACCTTCCTGGTTGTTTCTTATTTTCCTAATTTTTGTTATATTCCAAAACTGACAAAAAATATTTTTGCGGATTTTTCGGAGTCCGTTTACTTACCGTATCACGTACCTCCTCTTTTTCACGATTCTGGAGTGTTCCGGAAGGACTCTTTTATGTGTTCTTCCGGTGTCATAGTTTGGATAATATTACTTTCAACATTAATGGGCGTACCTGAGATATAATGTTTTATTCGTTGCCCATTAACAACCTTCGGGTTAGTACCTTTGGCATTATTTATTTTGATAGCTCCACAACGATAAACCTCCTCGATAACATAGGGACCTTCCCATTTTGAGAGGAGTTTTCCTGCAAAGAATCTAAAACAAGAGTTGTACAAAAGAACATATTCTCCAACTTTAAACTCACGCTTTTGAATTATTTTATCATGCCATCTTTTAACTTTTTCTTTAAATAACTTGCCATTTTCATAAGCTTGGGTTCTCCATTCATCTAATGAGCTAATATCAAATAACCTCTTTTCACCGGCAAGTTTGAAATCATAGTTGAGTTCTTTGATTGCCCAATATGCTTTATGTTCTAACTCAAGAGGCAAATGACAAGCTTTTCCATAAACCATTTTATAAGGAGACATACCCATAGGATTTTTGTATGCTGTTCTATAAGCCCAAAGTGCATCATCTAATTTCTTAGACCAATTCTTCTGGGACCTATTGACAGTCTTTTGCAAAATTAATTTTATTTCTCTATTGCTAAGTTCAACTTGACCACTAGAGTGAGGATGATAGGGTGATGCAATTCTATGGTTAACATCATACTTGGCAAGCATTTTACGGAAAGCACCATGAATAAAGTGTGAACCACCATCAGTCATTAAATATCTAGGGACTCCAAACCTTGGGAAAATATGGGATCAATTGTAGCTCTTTTTGATAAGTAAGAGTGTCGAACCCAACGAGGAGCAGAAAGAAATGACAAGTGATTTTCAGCAAGGTAATGTCTGTAAGTGCTGAAATTGTAAGTAACAGAGTAGTTTGATAGCAAGATAATTTGTAACGAGCAAGTAATGATAGTAGTAACAAAAGTGCAGCAAGATAGCCCAATCCCTTTTGAGGCAAAGGACAGTCCAAAACGGTCTCTTATAATAAGCAAAGCGTTCTTGAGGGTACACGGGAATTTCATCAAGTCAGTTTCATCATGTTGACTCGATTCGTGTTCGCTACTTTGATAATTTGATATGTGGGTGGACCGGTGCTTAGGTGCTGTTCTTACTTGAACAAACCTCCTACTTATGATTAACCCTCTCGCAAGCATCCGCAACTACGAGAAAAGTATTAAGAATAAATTCTAACCATAGCATTAAACTTTTGGATCCAATTGGTCCCTTACGGAATAGCGCATAAACTAGGGTTTAAGCTTCTGTCACTCTCGCAACCCATCATCTAATAACTACTCCACAATGCATTCCCTTAGGCCCAAATATGGTGAAGTGTCATGTAGTCGACGTTCACATGACACCACTAAGGGAATCACAACATACATACTATCAAAATATCGAACACATATCAAGTTCACATGATTACTTGCAACATGATTTCTCCCGTGACCTCAAGAACAAAAGTAACTACTCACAAATGATAATCATGCTCAATATCAGAGGGGTATTAAATAGCATATTGGATCTGAACATATAATCTTCCACCAAATAAACCATATACTAATCAACTACAAGATGTAATCAACACTACTAGTCACCCACAAGCACCAATCTATAGGTCCGGTACAAAGATTGAACACAAGAGATGAACTAGGGTTTGAGATGAGATGGTGCTGTTGAAGATGTTGATGGAGATTGCCCTCCCCAAGATGGAAGAATTGTTGGTGATGATGATGATGATGATTTCCCCCTCCGGGAGGGAAGTTCCCCCGGCGGAATCGCTCCGACGAAGGGCAAAAGTGCTCCTGCCCAAGTTCCGCCTCGAGACGGCGGCGCTCCGTCCCAAAAGTCCTCTCCTTATTTTTTCTAGGTCAAAATGACTTATATACCAGAAGATGGGCACCGGAGGTGGGCCGAGGGGAGCACAACCCACCAGGGCGCGCCTGGGCTCCCTGGCGCGCCCAGGTGGGTTGTGCCCACCTGGTGGGCCCCCTCTGGTACTTATTGGCTCCAATATTCCTCATATATTCCATAAAAAATCTCCATAAAGTTTCAACTTGTTTGGAGTTGTGCAGAATAGGTGGCCTGATGTAGCTTTTCCAGGTCCAGATTTCCAGCTGCCGGAATTCTCCCTCTTTGTGTGTACCTTGCATATTATGAGAGAAAAGGCATTAGAATTACTCCAAAAAGCATTATTATGCATAAAAATATCATAAATAACAGTAGGAAAACATGATGCAAAATGGACGTATCACACCGCGTGAACCTACTCCTAAGAAGAGAGGTATTCTATTTCTCAGTCCCGAAGATATTTAGGAACCAAAGAAATGCATGAAAGAAAAAGGTATTAAAGCCGAAGATGTTAAAAATTTACCACCTATTGAAGAGATACATGGGCTCAATGAAACACCACCACCACCACAGGTAGTAGAGGTTGATACGTCCATTTTGCATCATGCTTTTATATTGATATTTATTGCATTATGGGCTGTTATTACACATTATGGTACAATACTTATGCCTTTTCTCTCTTATTTTACAAGGTTTACATGAGGATGGAGAATGCCGGCAGCTGGAATTCTGGACTGGAAAAGGAGCAGATATGAGAGACCTATTCTACACAACTCTAAAATTCCTGAAAATCTACGGAGAACTATTTTGGAATGCATAAAAAATATTGGGCGAAGAAAATACCAGAGGGGACCCACCAGGAGGCCACAAGCCTGGGGGGTGCGCCCTACACCTTGGGCGCGCCCCTGTGGCTTGTGGGCCCCCTGGCAGCCCTCCGGTGCCCATCTTCTGCTATATGGAGGGTTTTGACCTGGAAAAAATCAGAAGGGAGCTTCCGAGATGAAGCGCCGCCTTCTCGAGGCGGAACTTGGGCAGAACCAATCTAGGGCTCCGGCGGAGCCGTTCTGCCGGGGAAACTTCCCTCCTGGAGGGGGAAATCGAAGCCATCGTCATCACCAACGATCCTCTCATCGAGAGGGGGTAAATCTCCATCAACATCTTAATTAGCACCATCTCCTCTCCAAACCCTAGTTCATCTCTTGTATCCGATCTTTGTCTCAAAACCTCAGATTGGTACCTGTGGGTTGCTAGTAGTGTTGATTACTCCTTGTAGTTGATGCTAGTTGGTTTATTTGGTGGAAGATCATATGTTCAGATCCTTAATGATAATTAATACTCCTCTGATTATGAACATGAATATGCTTTGTGAGTAGTTACGTTTGTTCCTGAGGACATGGGATAAGTCTTGTTATAAGTAATCATGTGAATTTGGTATTCGTTCGATATTTTGATGAGATGTATGTTGTCTATCCTCTAGTGGTGTTATGTGAACGTCAACTACATGACACTTCACCATTATTTGGGCCTAGGTCAAGGCATTGGGAAGTAATAAGTAGATGATGGGTTGCTAGAGTGACAGAAGCTTAAACCCTAGTTTATGCGTTGCTTCGTAAAGGGCTGATTTGGATCCATATGTTTCATGCTATGGTTAGATTTATCTTAATTCTTCTTTCATAGTTGCGGATGCTTGCAAGAGGGGTTAATCATAAGTGGGAGGCTTGTCCAAGTAAGGGCAGCACCCAAGCACCGGTCTACCCACATATCAAATTATCAAAGTAACGAACGCGAATCATATGAGCATGATGAAAACTAGCTTGACGGTAATTCCCATGTGTCCTCGGGAGCGCTTTGCTTTATATAAGAGTTTGTCCAGGCTTGTCCTTTGCTACAAAAAGGATTGGGCCCCCTTGCTGCACCTTTGCTACATTTGTTACTTGTTACCCGTTACGAATTATCTTATCACAAAACTATCTGTTACCGATAATTTCAGTGCTTGCAGAGAATACCTTACTGAAAACCGCTTGTCATTTCCTTCTGCTCCTCGTTGGGTTCGACACTCTTACTTATTGAAAGGACTACAATAGATCCCCTATATTTGTGGGTCATCAAGACTCTTTTCTGGCACCATTGCCGGGGAGTGAAGCGCCTTTGGTAAGGAAAAATTTATATAGTGTGCTGAAATTTACTGTCACTTGTTACTATGGAAAACAATCCTTTGAGGGGCTTGTTTGGGGGTATCTTCACCTCAACCGGAAGCACAAAGACCTCAACCTACTGAACCTACTGAAAATATTTATTATGAAATTCCTTCGGGTATGATAGAGAAACTGCTAGCTAATCCTTATGCAGGAGATGGAACACTACATCCTGATTTGCACCTAATCTATGTGGATGAAGTTTGTGGATTATTTAAGCTTGCAGGTTTGCCCGAGGATGAGGTCAAGAAGAAGGTCTTCCCTTTATCTTTGAAGGAGAAGGCATTGACGTGGTATAGGCTATGTGATGATATTGGATAATGGAACTACAACCGATTAAAATTGGAATTTCATCAGAAGTTTTATCCTATGCATCTGGTTCATCGTGATTGGAATTATATTTATAATTTTTGGCCTCGTGAAGGAGAAAGTATCGCTCAAGCTTGGGGGAGGCTTAATTCAATGTTATATTCATGCCCCAATCATGAGCTCTCAAGAGAAATTAGTATTTAGAATTTTTATGCTCGGCTTTCTCGTAATAATCAATCCATGCTCGATACTTCTTGTATCGGTTCTTTTATAAAGAAGGATATTGAATTCAAATGGGCTTTATTGGAAAGAATTAAATGCAATTCTGAAGTTTGGGAACTCGACGAAGGTAAGGAGTCAGGTATAAACCTTAAGTTTGATTGTGTTAAATCCTTTATGGACACCGATGCTTTTCATGAATTTAGCACTAAATATGGGCTTGACTCTGAGATAGTAGCTTAAGTGGTTTAAATATCAGCCTCCCATTGAAGTAAAGGTAGTAGAACCCACTATAGTTGAAGAAGAAACTATTACTTATAATGTTGATCCTGTTATTCCTGCTGCTTATATTGAGAAACCACCTTTCCCTGTTAGAATAAAGGACCATGCTAAAGCTTCAACTGTGGTTCGTAAGAGTTATACTAGAACCCCTACACCCCCTGAACAAATTAAAGTTGAACCTAGTACTGCTATGGTTAAAGATCTCTTGGTTGATAATATTGATGGGCATGTTATTCATTTCTATGATGAAGCTGCTAGAATTGCTAGACCTGATACTAAAGATAAACATAGACCTATTGTTGGCATGCCTGTTGTTTCTGTTAAAATAGGAGATCATTGTTATCATGGCTTATGTGATTTGGGTGCTAGAATGAGTGCAATCCCCTTTACTTTATATCAAGAAATTATGAATGATATTGCACCTGCTGAACTAGAGGAAATTGATGTTACTATTAACCTTGCTAATAGAGATACTATATCACCAATTGGGATTGTTAGAGATGCTGAAGTCTTGTGTGGGAAAATTAAATACCCTACTGATTTTCTTGTTCTTGGTTCCCCACAAGATGATTTTTGTCCCATTATATTTGGTAGACCTTTCTTGAATACTATCAATGCTAAGATAGATTGTGAGAAAGAAACTGTTACTGTAAGTTTTGGGGACGTGTCCCATGAGTTTAATTTCTCTAAATTTCGTAGACAACCCCATGATAAAGAATTGACTAGTAAAGATGAAATTATTGGTCTTGCTTCTATTGTTGTGCCTCCTACTAATCCTTTAGAACAATATTTGCTTGATCATGAGAATGATATGCATTTGAATGAAAGGAATGAAATAGATAAGATATTCTTTGATCGATAACCTATCCTTAAGCATAATTTGCCTGTTGAGATTCTTGGGGATCCTCCTCCACCCAAGGGTGATCCCGTGTTTGAGCTTAAACAATTACCTGATACTTTGAAATATGCTTATCTTGATGAAAAGAAGATATATCCTGTTATTATTAGTGCTAACCTTTCAGAGCATGAAGAAAAGAGATTATTGAAAACTCTGAAGAAGCATCGTGCTGCTATTGGATATACTCTTGATGATCTTAAGGGCATCAGCCCAACTCTATGTCAGCATAAAATTAATATGGAGCCTGATGCTAAACCGGTCGTTGACCATCAACGACGGTTAAATCCTAAAATGAAAGAAGTTGTAAGAAATGAAATATTAAAGCTTCTGGAGACAGGTATAATTTATCCTATTGCTGATAGTAGATGGGTAAGTCCTGTTCATTGTGTCCCTAAGAAGGGAGGTATTACCGTTGTTCCTAATGATAAAAATGAATTGATCCCGCAAAGAATTGTTACAGGTTATAGAATGGTAATTGATTTTAGGAAGTTAAATAAAGCTACTAGGAAAGATCATTACCCTCTACCTTTTGTTGATCAAATGCTAGAAAGACTATCCAAACATACACATTTTTGCTTTCTAGATGGTTATTCTGGTTTCTCTCAAATACCTGTGTCAAAAGAGGACCAAGAGAAAACTACTTTTACATGTCCTTTTGGTACCTTTGCTTATAGACGTATGCCTTTTGGTTTATGCAATGCACCTACTACCTTTCAAAGATGTATGACTGCTATATTCTCTGATTTTTGTGAAAAGATTGTTGAGGTTTTCATGGATAATTTTTCCGTTTACGAAACTTCTTTTGATGATTGCTTAAGCAACCTTGATCGAGTTTTGCAGAGATGCGAAGAAACAAATCTTGTCTTGAATTGGGAGAAGTGCCACTTTATGTTTAATGAAGGTATTGTCTTGGGGCATAAAATCTCCGAAAGAGGTATTGAAGTTGATAAAGCTAAAGTTGATGCTATTGAAAAAATGCCGTGTCCTACGGATATCAAAGGTATAAGAAGTTTCCTTGGTCATGCTGGTTTCTATAGGAGGTTTATTAAAGACTTCTCTAAGATTTATAGGCTTCTCACTAATCTCTTGCAAAAAGATGTTCCATTCATTTTTTATGATGACTGTGTAGAAGCATTTGAAATTATTAAGAAAGCCTTGATTTTTGCACCTGTTGTTCAACCACCTGATTGGAACCTACCCTTTGAAATTATGTGTGATGCTAGTGATTATGCTGTTGGTGCTATTCTAGGACAAAGAGTTGATAAGAAGTTAAATGTTATCCATTATGCTAGTAAAACTCTAGACAGTGCTCAAAGAAACTATGCTACTACTGAAAAGGAATTTTTAGCGGTTGTGTTTGCATGTGATAAGTTCAGATCTTATATTGTTGATTCCAAAGTTACTGTTCACACTAATCATGCTGCTATTAAATATCTTATGGAAAAGAAAGATGCTAAACCTAGACTTATTAGATGGGTTCTCTTGCTACAAGAATTTGATTTGCATATTGTTGATAGAAAGGGTGCTGAGAACCCCGTAGCAGATAACTTGTCTAGGTTAGAGAATGTTCTTGATGACCCACTACCTATTGATGGTATCTTTCCTGATGAATAATTAGCTATCATAAATGCTTTACGTAATACTCCATGGTATGCTGATTATGCTAATTACATTGTTGCTAAATTTATACCACCTAGTTTCACATACCAACAAAAGAAAAAGTTCTTCTATGATTTAAGACATTACTTTTGGGATGACCCACACCTTTATAAAGGAGTAGATGGTGTTATTAGACGTTGTGTACATGAGCATGAACAGGAACAGATCCTACGCAAGTGTCACTCCGAGGCCTACGGAGGACACCATGCTGGAGATAGAACTGCACACAAGGTATTGCAATCTGATTTTTATTAGCTTGCTCTCTTCAAGGATGCTCGTAAGTTTGTCTTATCTTGTGATGAATGTCAAAGAATTGGTAATATTAGTAGACGTCAGGAAATGCCTATGAATTATTCACTTGTTATTGAACCATTTGATGTTTGCGGTTTTGATTATATGGGACCTTTTCCAAAGTCCAATGGGTATACTCATATTCTAGTTGCTGTTGATTATGTTACTAAGTGGGTAGAAGCTATTCCAACTAGTAGTGCTGATCATAACACTTCTATTAAAATGCTTAAAGAAGTTATTTTCCCGAGATTTGGAGTCTCTAGATATTTAATGACTGATGGTGGTTCACGTTTTATTCATGGTGCTTTCCGTAAATTGCTTGCTAAGTATGATGTCAACCAGAGAATTGCATCTCCTTACCATCCTCAGTCTAGTGGGCAAGTAGAATTGAGCAATAGAGAGATTAAATTGATCCTGTAAAATACTGTTAATAGATCTAAAATGAATTGGTCTAAGAAACTTGATGATGCATTATGGGCTTATAGAACAGCTTATAAAAATCCTATGGGTATGTCTCCGTATAAAATGGTTTATGGAAAAGCATGTCACTTACCTATGGAATTAGAACATAAGGCTTATTGGACAATCAAAGAGCTCAATTATGATTTCAAACTTGCTGGTGAGAAGAGGTTATTTGACATTAGTTCGCTTGATGAATGGAGAAGCCAGGCCTATGAGAATGGCAAGTTGTTTAAAGAAAAGGTTAAGAGATGGCATGATAAAAGGATACAAAAGCGTGACTTCAATGTAGGTGACCATGTCTTGCTATACAATTCTCGTTTAAGATTTTTTGCAGGAAAACTTCTCTCTAAATGGGAAGGGCCTTACATTGTCGAGGAAGTATATCGTTCCGGTGCCATCAAAATCAACAACGCCGAAGGCACCAACCCGAAGGTGGTAAACGGGCAAAGAATCAAACATTATATCTCAGGTACTCCCATAAATGTTGAAACCAATATTATTAATACCATAACTCCGGAGGAGTATATTAGGGAGACTTACCAGAATGTTTCAGACTTCGAAAAGGAATAGGTATGTGGTACGGTAAGTAAACCGACTCCAAAACTTTTCCAATAGCAATTTTTCTCCATTTTGGAATATTTAATAAATTAGAAAAATTTAAAGTGGTCTGAATAGTGCACGAGGAGGCGACAAGCCGTGAGGGCGCGCCCTACCCCCCTGGGCGCGCCCCCTGGCTTGTGGCCACCTCGTGTACCCTCCGGACTCCATTTTCTTGTGGAATACTCCTTTTGGTCGGTAAAAATTCATTATATAATCTCCCAAAGGTTTTGACCCTCGTATCACGACAATATCTCCTGTTTTTGTTTCGAGCTATTTTTCCAGACAGATCTAGATCGCTATGACGTCCCCAAGTGCTTCGAAGGACAAGTTTTTCGAGAAGGTCATCAACCCCTACCTTGCGGAGGTGCTGCGACACCCTCAAACCATTGAGATGCGTGAGGGGGTGCTGCACATCCGTGATGTTGAAGGGCCAAAGAAGACCAAAAGTGTGGAGACAAGGCTCTAAGCAATGGAGCAGCAAGTCTTCAAGTGCCAAGGGATGGTGGAACATGGACTCAACGCCAATCACATGATGATCGCGGAGTTTACCCATAAGCACAAACTAGACGCCAAGGACATCAGGGAGGACATCTTCAAGCTTTATGAGAAAATCGAGCATCTTCAAGCCCAGAACTATGACCTGCAAAACCAAAACTGTGAGTATGAATACAGATTTAAGAGGATGAGTTTGGCTGCAGATTTGAGGATCCCGGAGGCTCGTTCATCTTTCTACGATGGTGAACCTATGCCTTGGAAGACGGAGGATAAAGCTCCAACGTCACCAACGTCACCACCTCCATCACCAAAGAATAAAGACAACTAAACACATGGGTATGGGCACTCCCCTTGGCTTGTGCCAAGCTTGGGGGAGGTGCCCCGGTATCGTATCACCATCACACCTTTACCTTTATCATTTTTCCTAGTTTGATCCTTTTGGTTATATATTGATCTAGTAGAATAAATCTTTTAGTATGATCTAGCTTTGAGTTTTGCTTTATATTCCCTCTATGTAATCGAGTTTGAGAGTTATATAATAAAGAGTAGTTTTGAGTTAAGGGATTTGCTTTCTTGTTATGATCTTAAGAAAAGAGAAATAAAAAGAAGAATAAAATAGAAGCAAAGAAAGATCATATAATGATCTTATGGGGAGTGATGACTTCACATGTAAGAAGTATGTCGATTGAAATCTGTTGTGAGTTGACAAACACAGTATTGGTTATTGTTGCAATTAATAGGAAGTAATAAAGAAAGAGAGGTTCACATATAAATATATTATCTTGGACATCTTTTATGATTGTGAGCACTCATTAAAATATTATATGCTAAGAAGTTGATGTTGGACAAGGAAGACAACATAATGAGTTATGTTTGCTTATTTTCGAATAGAAGTTATGTTGTCATGGATCCTTTAACATGTGACGCTTGCTTCCACCTCATACTAGCCAAAACTTCCACACCAAGTAGAGATACTACTTGTGCATCCAAACACCCTTAAACCAGTTTTGCCATGAGAGTCCACTATACCTACCTATGGATTGAGTAAGATCCTTCAAGTAAGTTGTCATCGGTGCAAGCAATAAAAAATTGCTCTCTAAATATGTATGATCTATTAGTGTGAGGAAAATAAACTTTATACGAACTTGTGATATGGAAGAAATAAAAGTGACATACTGCATAATAAAGTTCTTTATCATAAGCGGCAATATAAAGTGACGTTCTTTTGCATTAAGAGATTATGCATCCAACCATAAAAGCACATGACAACCTCTGCTTCCCTGTGCGAAGGGCCTATCTGTTACTTTTACTTTCTAGTACTTACCTTTATGCAAGAGTCATGGTGATCTTCACCACTTCCTATATTTCGCCTTTCTCTCTCGGCAAGCATCATGTGTTAGGGAAAGATCTAGACAAATATATCCACTCGGATGTAGGTGATCATGAGTTATTATTGTTGACATTACCCTTGAGGTAAACAATTGGGAGGCGAAACTATAAGCCCCTATCTTTCTCTGTGTCCAATTAAAGCTTTGACCTCATAAGTACCACGTGAGTGTTAGCAATTATGAAAGACTAAAAGATGATTGAGTATGTGGATTTGCTATACAAGCTCTTATAGTGACTCTTTCCAATGTTATGATAAATTGCAATTGCTTCAATGACTGAGATCATAGTTTGTTGGTTCTCAATAGAGTTCTTGATTCATACTTTACTTTGTGGATGAATTGTCACTTTAGCATAAGAAATTATAAGTCAATATTGCTGTTCTAAAGATGATCATGATGCTCCCATGTCCGTATTTTATTTTATCGACACCTCTATCTCTAAACATGTGGACATATTTATCGATTTCGGCTTTCGCTTGAGGACAAGCAAGGTCTAAGCTTGGGGGAGTTGATACGTCCATTTTGCATCATGCTTTTATATTGATATTTATTGCATTATGGGCTGTTATTACACATTATGGTACAATACTTATGCCTTTTCTCTCTTATTTTACAAGGTTTACATGAAGATGGAGAATGCCGGCAGCTGGAATTCTGGACTGGAAAAGGACCAAATATGAGAGACCTATTCTCCACAACTCCAAAAGTCCTGAAAATCTACGGAGAATTATTTTGGAATATATAAAAAATATTGGGCGAAGGAAATACCAGAGGGGACCCACCAGGAGGCCACAAGCCTGGGGGCACGCCCTACCCCCCTGGGCGCGCCCCTGTGTCTTGTGGGGCCCCTTGCAGCCCTCCGGTGCCCATCTTCTGCTATATGGAGGGTTTTGACCTGGAAAAAATCAGAAGGGAGCTTTCGGGACAAAGCGCCACCATCTCGAGGCAGAACTTGGGCAGAACCAATCTAGGGCTCCGGCGGAGCCGTTCTGCCGGGGAAACTTCCCTCCTGGAGGGGGAAATCGAAGCCATCGTCATCACCAACGATCCTCTCATTGACAGGGGGGTCAATCTCCATCAACATCTTAATCAGCATCATCTCCTCTCCAAACCCTAGTTCATCTCTTGTATCCGATCTTTGTCTCAAAACCTCAGATTGGTACCTGTGGGTTGCTAGTAGTGTTGATTACTCCTTGTAGTTGATGCTAGTTGGTTTATTTGGTGGAAGATCATATGTTCAGATCCTTAATGATAATTAATACTCCTCTGATTATGAACATGAATATGCTTTGTGAGTAGTTACGTTTGTTCCTGAGGACATGGGATAAGTCTTGTTATAAGTAATCATGTGAATTTGGTATTCGTTCGATATTTTGATGAGATGTATGTTGTCTATCCTCTAGTGGTGTTATGTGAAGGTCGACTACATGACACTTCACCATTATTTGGGCCTAGGGCAAGGAATTGGGAAGTAATAAGTAGATGATGGGTTGCTAGAGTGGCAGAAGCTTAAACCCTAGTTTATGCGTTGCTTCGTAAGGGGCTGATTTGGATCCATATGTTTCATGATATGGTTAGATTTATCTTAATTCTTCTTTCATAGTTGCGGATGCTTGCGAGAGGGGTTAATCATAAGTGGGAGGCTTGTCCAAGTAAGGGCAGCACCCAAGCACCGGTCCACCCACATATCAAATTATCAAAGTAACGAACGCTAATCATATGAGCATGATGAAAACTAGCTTGACGGTAATTCCCATGTGTCCTCGGGAGCGCTTTGCTTTATATAAGAGTTTTTCCAGGCTTGTCCTTTGCTACAAAAAGGATTGGGCCCCCTTGCTGCACCTTGGCTACAGTTGTTACTTGTTACCCGTTACGAATTATCTTATCACAAAACTATCTATTACCGATAATTTCAGTGCTTGCAGAGAATACCTTACTGAAAACCGCTTGTCATTTCCTTCTGCTCCATGTTGGGTTCGACACTCTTACTTATCAAAACGACTACGATAGATCCCCTATACTTGTGGGTCATCAGAGGTAAATTCATTATTGAAGTTTGATGAAAATGATGTTCCGTTCGGTAAAACTCCTTGTCAGTGCTATCTTGAATTTGAAAGTTATATTGGCAAGCAAAATTATTTCAATGGTCGTGTTATGAAACAGTTAGAACATAATGCCCATGCTATTGATCATTTGAGTGACTTGTTATTTAGAATGGTCAATGATGTTAAGGGAGTTAGTAAACATGCTTCCATGGTTCAAACTCAGTTAGAACAAGTTGCTAAATCTCAAAGTGATTTGCTTATTGAAATGAATAGAAATATGCATGATCATGTTGTTAGAGTTATGACCAGGGGTGGTAGGATGACCCAGGAACCTCTTTATCCTGAGTGACACCCCAAGAGAGTGGAACAAGACTCTCAAAGAGCTAATGTTGATGTTCCTAGTTCTTCTAAAAAGAAGAAGAAAAAGAAAAATGATAGAACTTTGCATGCTTCTAGTGAACCAGAGGTAGAAAAACCTCCTGATGTTAATCCTAATGTTTCTATTTCTGATGCTGAGACACAATCAGGTGATGAACATACACCTGATGTTACTAATGAGATTTTTGCAGATGCTCAGCCAGAGAATATTGTAGAACCAAATAATGATATTGATATTGAACCAGCTAAGGATCTTGATAACCCACCGTCTAAAAACAAAAGGTATGAGAGAAAGGACTTCGTTGCTAGGAAGCACGGTAAGGAAAGAGAATCGTGGGTTCAAAAGCCCATGCCTTTTCCTCCTAAACCCTCCAAGAGTAAGGATGAGGAGGACTTTGATCGCTTTGTTGAAATACTTAGACCTGTTGTTTTGCGTACTCGCTTAATTGATATGTTGAAAATGCCTCCTTATGCAAAATATATGAAAGATATTGTTACAAACAAAAGAAAAATTCCTGAAGCAGAAATTTCTACTATGCTTGCTAATTATTCTTTTGAGGATGGTGTTTTTAAGAAATTGGGAGACCCAGGTATACCTACTATACCTTGTTCCATCAAGAGAAATTATGTTATAACTGCTTTATGTGATTTGGGAGCCGGTGTCAGTGTCATGCCCTTCTCTTTATATAAAAGACTTGATTTGAACAAACTCACTCCTACTGAGATTTCTTTGCAGATGGCTGACAAGTCAACAGCCATTCCTATTGGTATTTGTGAGGATGTGCCCGTTGTGGTTGCTAACTTTACTATCTTAACAGACTTTGTTATACTTGATATGCCCGAAGACGATAACTTGTCAATTATTCTTGGAAGACCTTTCTTGAATACCGCAGGGGCTGTCATTGATTGCAACAAAAGCAAAGTCACTTTTCATGTTAATGGTAATGAACACACGGTGCATTTTCCGAGGAAACAACTTCAAGTGAATGATATTAATGTTATCGGAAAAGATCCCATTATCACTATTGGAAGTTTTCAACTGCCTATTCCTGCTATCAAAAAGAAATATGAAATAATTATGGTAGGGGACATGCCTATTCCCGTTGAGGTAACATAGTGTTTTCGCGAAGATTCTTCGGTTTCATGTTAATTGAAAGGGGTTGTTAATAAGACTTGATCAACCTTATTAATGGATTCTTTTCGAGAGACATGAAGTTGATGAATTTAGCAAGCACAACTTTCTGTACCCAACTTATTTTCTCTGTTATTTATTAGTTAAACAAAATAAATGCCATGTTTTTCCTGTTTTCTGAATTTTCCGTGTAATAAAAAAATGTCCAAAAATGAAAGTGCTCAGAATGTCTTGAAATTTTTACATGAATTTTTTTATTGAATATATTCGAATTTCTGGCATAAAAACTAGTGTGAGAGGGCAACCTGGGTGGCCACACAGCACTAGGGCGCCCCCCAGGGGGCGCACCCCAGTGCTGTGTGGGCCCCACAGGGGCCCCTTCACTTATTCCCTCCAGCCATCTTCTTCCTCCACCTCAGAAAAAATTCCTCACCTGTTCTTGCCCGTGTTTGAGCTCATCTTGCTGCCATTTTTGATCTCTTTGCTGAGAACTCCATTTCTCAAACTATTTTGAGGAATTGTTCCTTGGTATGTGACTCCTCCAATGCTCCAATTAGTTTTTGTTTTAGTGGTTTGTATTTTGCATATTTATCTACTCTTGGTGCTACAGAAAATGATCTTGCATGTTGAATTCTGTGAGTGCTATGTAGTTTGAATGCTTGATATGGCCTCTAGGCACTCGTATGAGTAGTTGCTATCAATTTTGTGAAGTTTTGTTAACATCTTTTTGTGGACCAATTTTTTTTTCAGGAATTTGTTCAAGAAAAAAGATGAACATTTTCAGAAGGAGCTCCTCTAGGAAGAATGCCAAGGGGATTCGGGGAGAGTCTTTGGACGATGACCTCTACTTACCCCGTGATGCGTAAGTTCGACCATGTGAATGGCCACATGTTCCCTTTATTGGGGAACGTTGCATGGAAAACAAAAAAAATTCTACGCACACGCAAGATCTATCCATGGAGATGCATAGCAACGAGAGGGGGAGAGTGTGTCTACGTACCCTTGTAGACTGTAAGTGGAAGCGTTAGAACAACGCGGTTGATGTCGTCGAACTATCTTCACGATCCAACTGATCTAGTACCGAACGCACGGCACCTCCGCGTTCTGCACACGTTCAGCTTGGTGACGTCCTCCGCCTTATTGATCCAGCAAGACGGCGAGGTAGCGGATGAGTTCCGATAGCACGACGGTGTGGTGACGGTGATAGTGATGTGATCTCCACAGGGCTTCACCTAAGCACTACAAAAATATGATCGAGGTGGTAAACGGTGGACGGGGGCGCCGCACACGGCTAAAACAATGTTCTACCTTGTGTGGCGCCCCCTCCCCATGTATATAGGTGGGAAGGGAGAGGGGGGCTTCTAGGGCAGCTAGGGCGCGCCCCAAGGGGCTGGCCGCCGGCCCTAGGGCTCCTGCCCTCCTGCGCCCCCCCTTTCCTTGCATGAACAAGGGGGAAAGGAAAGGTGGGGGAGAGGGAAGGAAGTGGGAGTCCAACTCGACTCTTTCCTTTCCTCCTCCCCTTTCCTTTCCCTCCCCTTAGGCCGGCCCTTGTAGGGGGAGCACCAGCCCCTTGTGGGCTGGTGTGTTCCCTCACTTGTCCCATAAGGCCGATATCTTTGCCGAGGATGCCCGAAACTCCTTCCGGTGACCCGATAAGTACCCGGTACCCTCCGAAACACTTTCGGTATCCGAATACCATCGTCCTATATATCAATCTTTACCTCTCGACCATTTCGAGACTCCTCTCCATGTCCGTGATCTCATCCGGGACTCCGAACAACATTCGGTCACCAATTCACATAACTCATATAACACTATATCGTCAACGAACGTTAAGCATGCGGACCCTACGGGTTCGGGAATGATGTAGACATGACCGAGACACCTCTCCGGTCAATAACCAATAGTGGAACCTGGATGCCATATTGGTTCCTACATATTCCACAAAGATCTTATCGGTCGAACCATTATGACAACATACGTAATTCCCTTTGTCCGTCGGTATGTTACTTGCCCGAGATTCGATCGTTGGTATCTCCATACCTAGTTCAATCTCATTACCGGCAAGTCTCTTTACTCGTTCCGTAATACATGATCCCGTAACTAACTCCTTAGTCATTTTGCTTGCAAGCTTATTATGATGTGCATTACTGAGAGGGCCCAGAGATACCTCTCCGAAACACAGAGTGACAAATCCCAGTCTCGATCCATGCCAACTCAACAGACACCTTTGGAGATACCTGTAGAGCATCTTTATGATCACCCAGTTACATTGTGACATTTGATAGCACACAAGGCATCCCTCCAGTATCCGGGAGTTGCATGATCTCATGGTCTGAGGAACATGTATTTGACATTCAAGAAAGCAGTAGCAATAAACAGATCGATCATATGCTAAGCTAACGGATGGGTCTTGTCCATCACATCATTCTCCTAATGATGTGATCCCATTATCAAATGACAAATCATGTCTATCGTTAGGAAACCTTAACCATCTTTGATCAACGATCTAGTCTAGTAGAGGCTCACTAGGGACACGGTATTTGTTTATGTATTCACACATGTATTTAAGTTTCCGGTCAATACAATTCTAGCATGAATAATAAACCTTTATCATGAGCACGGAAATATAAAATAATAACAACTTTATTATTGCCTCTAGGGCATATTTCCATCAGTCTCCCACTTGCACTAGAGTTAATAATCTAGTTCACATCGCCATGTGATCAACACCCAAAAGAATTCACTAGAGTCAATAATCTAGTTCACATCGCCATGTGATCAACACCCAAAGAGTTCACTAGAGTCAATAATCTAGTTCACATCACCATGTGATTAACACTCAAAGAGTTCTAAGGTGATCATGTTTTGCTTGTGAGAGAGATTTTTAGTCAACGGGTCTGCAACATTCAGATCCATGTGTATTTTGCAAATCCTTATGTCATACTGTAGATGTTGCTATCTGATGTAATGGTTGCCCGCTATTTCGATGAGAGTGGGGATTGATATGTCTCCAACGTATCTATAATTTTTGATTGTTCCATGCTATTATATTATCTGTTTTGGATGTTTTATATGCATTAATATGCTATTTTATATTATTTTTGGGACTAACCTATTAACCTAGAGCCCAGTGCCAGTTCTTGCTTTTTCCCTGTTTTTGAGTTTCGCAGAAAAGGAATACCAAACGGAGTCCAAATGGAATAAAACCTTCGCGATGATTTTTCTTGGACCAGAAGACAACCAGGCGACTTGGAGATGAAGTCAAAAGAGCCACGAGGCGGCCACAAGGACGGAGGGCGCGCCCAGGGGGGTAGGACGCGCCCCAACCTTGTGGGCCCCTCGTGACTCCACCGACCTATTTCTTTCGCCTATATATTCCCATATATCCCAAAACCAATGGAGGAGTCCACGAAAACACTTTTCCGCCGCCGCAACCTTCTGTACCCATGAGATCCCATCTAGGGACATTTTTCGGTACCCTGCCGGAGGGGGATTCTGAAGGAAATATGCCCTAGAGGCAATAATAAAGTTGTTATTTATATTTCCTTATATCATGATAAATGTTTATTATTCATGCTAGAATTGTATTAACCGGAAACTTAATACATGTGTGAATACATAGACAAAACAAAGTGTCCCTAGTATGCCTCTACTTGACTAGCTCGTTAATCAAAGATGGTTAAGTTTCCTGACCATAGACATGTGTTGTCATTTGATGAACATGATCACATCATTAGGAGAATGATGTGATGGACAAGACTCATCCGTTAGCTTAGCATAATGATCGTTAAGTTTATTGCTATAGCTTTCTTCATGACTTATACATGTTCCTATGACTATGAGATTATGCAACTCCCGAATACCGGAGGAACACTTAGTGTGCTATCAAACGTCACAATGTAACTGGGTGATTATAAAGATGCTCTACAGGTGTCTCCGATGGTGTTTGTTGAGTTGACATAGATCGAGATTAGGATTTGTCACTCCGATTGTCGGAGAGGTATCTCTGGGCCCTCTCGGTAATGCACATCATATGAAGCCTTGCAAGCAATGTGACTAATGAGTTAGTTACGGGATAATGCATTATGGAACGAGTAAAGAGACTTGCCGGTAACGAGATTGAACTAGGTATGATGATATCGACGATCGAATCTCGGGCAAGTAACATACCGATGACAAAGGGAACAACGTATGTTGTTATACGGTTTGACCGATAAAGATCTTCGTAGAATATGTGGGAGCCAATATGAGCATCCAGGTTCCACTATTGGTTATTGACCGGAGATGAGTCTCGGTCATGTCTACATAGTTCTCGAACCCGTAGGGTCCGCACGCTTAACGTTCGATGATGATTTGTATTATGAGTTATGTGATTTAATGACTGAAGTTTGTTCGGAGTCCCGGATGAGATCACGGACATGAAGAGGAGTCTCGAAATGGTCGAGAGGTAAAGATTCATATATTGGAAGGCTATATTCGGACATCGGAAAGGTTCCGAGTGATTCAGGTATTTTTCGGAGTACCGGAGAGTTACGGGAATTCGCCGGGGGAAATTAATGGGCCTTATTGGGCTTTAGTGGAAAGGAGAGAAGGGCCTCAAGGGGTGGCCGTGCCCCCCCCCATGGCCTGGTCCGAATTGGACTAGGAGGGGGCGGCGCCCCCTCTTTCCTTCTCCCCTCTTCTTCCTTCCCTCCTTCTCCTACTAGGAATAGGAAAGAGGAGGGGAATCCTACTTGGACTGGGGAGTCCTAGTAGGATTCCCCACACCTGGCGCGCCCCCCTTGGGCCGGCCACCTCTTCCCTCCCCTCCTTTATATACGTGGCTAGGGGGCACCCCATAGACACACAAGTTGATTGTTTAGCCGTGTGCGGTGCCCCCCTCCACATATTTCCACCTCGGTCATATCGTTGTAGTGCTTAGGCGAAGCCCTGCGTCGGTAACTTCATCATCACCGTCACCACGCCGTCGTGCTGACGAAACTCTCCCTCGGCCTCAGCTGGATCTAGAGTTCGAGGGACGTCACCGAGCTGAACGTGTGCAGATCGCGGAGTTGCCGTGCGTTCGGTACTTGATCGGTTGGATCGCGAAGACGTTCGACTACATCAACCGCGTTACTAAACGCTTCCGCTTTCGGTCTACGAGGGTACGTGGACACACTCTCCCCGCTCGTTGCTATGCTTCTCCTAGATAGATCTTGCGTGATCGTAGGATTTTTTTTGAAATACTACGTTCCCCAACAGATTCGATCATGGAGGGCTTCTACATCAACCCTATTGCCCTTCCGATGAAGCGTGAGTCACATTGCTTTGCATGATCATGTAGTTGACATCGTATTTGTGGCAAAGTCACCATTCATAATTCTTTCATACATGTCACTCTTGAGTCATTGCACATCCCGGTACACCACCGGAGGCATTCATATAGAGTCATATTTTGTTCTAGTATCGAGTTGTAATTTTTGAGTTGTAAGTAAATAGAAGTGTGATGATCTTCATTATTAGAGCATTGTCTCATGTGAGGAAATAAAAAAATGAGAGAAAAAGAGAGAAGGGGCAATGTTACTATCCTTTTACCACACTTGTGCTTCAAAGTAGCACATGATCTTCATGATAGAGAGTCTCCTATGTTGTCACTTTCATATACTAGTGGGAATTTTTCATTATAGAACTTGGCTTGTATATTCCAACAATGGGCTTCCTCAAATTGCCCTAGGTCTTCATGAGCAAGCAAGTTGGATGCACACCCACTTAGTTTCTTTTTGAGCTTTCATAAACTTATAGCTCTAGTGCATCCGTTGCATGGCAATCCCTACTCACTCACATTGATATCTATTGATGGGCATCTCCATAGCCCGTTGATACGCCTAGTTGATGTGAAACTATCTCCCTCTTTTTGTCTTCTCCACAACCACCTCCTATTCCATCTATAGTGCCTAGTCCATGGCTCACGCTCATGTATTGCGTGAAAGTTGAAAAAGTTTGAGAACGTCAAAAGTATGAAACAATTGCTTGGCTTGTCATCGGGGTTGTGCATGATTTGAGTATTTTGTGTGATGAAGATGGAGCATAGCCAGACATATGATTTTGTAGGGATAAGCTTTCTTTGGCCATGTTATTTTGAGAAGACATAATTGCCTTGTTAGTATGCTTGAAGTATTATTGTTCTTATGTCAATATTAAACTTTTGTTTTGAATCTTACGGATCTGAACATTCATGCCACAATAAAGGAATTACATGGATAAATATGTTAGGTAGCATTCCACATCAAAAATTCTATTTTTATCATTTACCTACTCGAGGACGAGCAGGAATTAAGCTTGGGGATGCTTGATACGTCTCCAACGTATCTATAATTTTTGATTGTTCCATGCTATTATATTATTTGTTTTGGATGTTTTATATGCATTAATATGCTATTTTATATTATTTTTGGGACTAACCTATTAACCTAGAGCCCAGTGCCAGTTCCTATTTTTTCCCTGTTTTTGAGTTTCGCAGAAAAGGAATACCAAACAGAGTCCAAACGGAATAAAACATTTGCGATGATTTTTCTTAGACCAGAAGACAACCAGGAGACTTGGAGATGAAGTCGGAGGAGCCACGAGGCGGCCACAAGGACGGAGGGCGCGCCCAGGGGGGTAGGGTGTGTCCTCCCACCCTTGTGGGCCCCTCGTGCACCTCCTGACCCATTTCTTCGCCTATATATTCCCATATATCCCCAAACCACTAGAGGCATTCACGAAAACACTTTTCCACCGCCGCAACCTTCTGTACCCATGAGATCCCATCTAGGGACCTTTTCTGGCACCCTGCCGGAGGGGGATTCGATCACGGAGGGCTTCTACATCAACTCTATTGCCCTTCCGATGAAGCGTGAGTAGTTTACCATAGACCTACGGGTCCATAGCTAGTAGCTAGATGGCTTCTTCTCTCTCTTTGATTCTCAATACCATGTTCTCCTCGATGTTCTTGGAGATCTATTCGATGTAATACTTCTTTGCGGTGTGTTTGCCGAGATCCGATGAATTGTGGATTTATGATCAGCTTATCTATGAATATTATTTGAATCTTCTCTGAATTCTTTTATGCATGATTTGATATCTTTGTAATTCTTTCGAACTATCGGTTTGGTTTGGCCAACTAGATTGATTTTTCTTGCAATGGGAGAAGTGCTTAGCTTTGGGTTCAATCTTGCGGTGTCCTTTCCTAGTGACAGTAGGGGCAGCAAGGCACGTATTGTATTGTTGCCATCGAGGATAAAAAGATGGGGTTTTCATCATATTGCTTGAGTTAATTCCTCTACATCATGTCATCTTACGTAATGCATTACTCCGTTCTTTATAAACTTAATACTCTAGATGCATGCTGGATAGCGGTCGATGTGTGGAGTAATAGTAGTAGATGCAGAATCGTTTCGGTCTACTTGACACGGACGTGATGCCTATATTCATGATCATTGCCTTAGATATCGCCATAACTTTGCGCTTTTCTATCAATTGCTCGGCAGTAATTTGTTCACCCGCTGTATTATTTTCTATCTTGAGAGAAGCCTCTAGTGAAACCTATGGCCCCCGTGTCTATTTTCCATCGTATAAGTTTCCGATCTACTATTTTGCAATCATTTACTTTCCAATCTATAAACCAAAAATACCAAAAGTATTTACTTTATCGTTTATCTATCTCTATCAGATCTCACTTTTGCAAGTAACTGTGAAGGGATTGACAACCCCTTTATCGCGTTGGGTGCAAGTTATTTGATTGTTTGTGCAAGTATTCGGTGATTTGTGCGTTGTCTCCTACAGGATTGATACCTTGGTTCTCAAACTGAGGGAAATACTTATCTCTACTTTGCTGCATCACCCTTTCCTCTTCAAGGGAAAAACCAACGCAAGCTCAAGAAGTAGTAATACCACTACTATCTTTGCTTGCTAGTTCTATCGATGCTATCGCTATGTCGCGCTACCTACCACTTGTTTATCAAGCCTCCCAATATGCCATGATAAGCCTCTAACATTTTCCACCTTCCTAGCAAACCGTTGTTTGTGTTGGGGAACGTAGTATTTCAAAAAGATTCCTACGATCACGCAAGATCTATCTAGGAGAAGCATAGCAACGAGCGGGGAGAGTGTGTCCATGTACCCTCGTAGACCGAAAGCGGAAGCGTTTAGTAAAGCGGTTGATGTAGTCGAACGTCTTCGCGATCCAACCGATCAAGTACCGAACGCACGGCACCTCCGCGATCTGCACACGTTCAACTCAGTGACGTCCCTCGAACTCTAGATCCAGCTGAGGCCGAGGGAGAGTTTCGTCAGCATGACGGCGTGGTGACGGTGATGATGAAGTTACCGACGCAGGGCTTCGCCTAAGCACTACGACAATATGACCGAGGTGGAAATCTGTGGAGGGGGGCACCGCACACGGCTAAACAATCAACTTGTGTGTTCTAGGGTGCCCCCCTACCCCCATATATAAAGGAGCAAGGGGGAGGCCGGCCGGCCCTCCTAGGGCGCGCCCCACAAGGGGAGTCCTACTAGGACTACTAGTCCTAGTAGGATTCCACCAAGAGGGAGAGAGGGGGAAGGAAGGAGAGGGAGAGGGAGAAGGAAAGGGGGCGCCGCCCCCCTTCCCTAGTCCAATTCGGACCCAAGGGGGAGGGGGCGCGCGGCCTGCCCTGGCCGCCCCTCTCTCTCTCCACTAAGGCCCATGAGGCCCATTAGTTCCCCCGGGGGGTTCCGGTAACCCCTCCGGCACTCCGGTTTTATCCGAAACTTCACCGGAACATTTCCGATGTCCGAATATAGTCATCCAATATATCAATCTTTATGTCTCGACCATTTCGAGACTCCTCGTCATGTCCAGGATCTCATCCGGGATTCCGAACAACCTTCAGTACATCAAATCACGTAACTCATAATACAAATCGTCATCGAACATTAAGCGTGCGGACCCTACGGGTTCGAGAACTATGTAGACATGACCGAGACTCATCTCCGGTCAATAACCAATAGCGGAACCTGGATGCTCATATTGGCTCCTACATATTCTACGAAGATCTTTATCGGTCAAACCGCATAACAACATACGTTGTTCCCTTTGTCATTGGTATGTTACTTGCCCGAGATTTGATCGTCGGTATCATCATACCTAGTTCAATCTCGTTACCGGCAAATCTCTTTACTCGTTCCGTAATGCATCATCCCACTTCTAACTCATTAGTCACATTGCTTGCAAGGCTTTATATGATGTGCATTACCGAGAGGGCCCAGAGATACCTCTCCGACAATCGGAGTGACAAATCCTAATCTCGATCTATGCCAACTCAACAAACACCATCGGAGACACCTGTAGAGCATCTTTATAATCACCCAGTT
Organism: Thinopyrum elongatum; assembly: GCA_011799875.1. Classification (NCBI taxonomy): domain Eukaryota; kingdom Viridiplantae; phylum Streptophyta; class Magnoliopsida; order Poales; family Poaceae; genus Thinopyrum; species Thinopyrum elongatum. The sequence goes on along the minus strand of CM022297.1, from coordinate 449,425,457 downwards.
ACGTTGTGATGTTTGATAGCACACAAAGTGTTCCTCCGGTATTCAAGAGTTGCATAATCTCAAAGTCATAGGAACATGTATAAGTCATGAAGAAAGCAATAGCAACAAACTAAACGATCATCGTGCTAAGCTAACGGATGGGTCTTGTCAATCACATCATTCTCTAATGATGTGATCCCATTCATCAAATGACAACTCATGTCTATGGCTAGGAAACTTAACCATCTTTGATTAATGAGCTAGTCAAGTAGAGGCATACTATTGACACTCTGTTTGTCTATGTATCCACACATGTTCAAAGTTTCCGGTTAATACAATTCTAGCATGAATAATAAACATTTATCATGATATAAGGAAATATAAATAACAACTTTATTATTGCCTCTAGGGCATATTTCCTTCAGTCTCCCACTTGCACTAGAGTCAATAATCTAGATTACACAGTAATGATTCTAACACCCATGGAGTCTTGGTGTTGATCATGTTTTGCTCGTGAGAGAGGCTTAGTCAACGGGTCTGCAACATTCAGATCCGTATGTATTTTGCAAATCTCTATGTCTCCCTCCTTGACTTGATCGTAGATGGAATTGAAGCGTCTCTTGATGTGCTTGGTTCTCTTGTGAAATCTGGATTCCTTTGCCAAGGCAATTGCACCAGTATTGTCACAAAAGATTTTCATTGGACCCGATGCACTAGGTATGACACCTAGATCGGATATGAACTCCTTCATCCAGACTCCTTCATTTGCTGCTTCTGAAGCAGCTATGTACTCCGCTTCACACATAGATCCCGCCACGACGCTTTGCTTAGAGCTGCACCAATTGACAGCTCCACCGTTCAATATAAATATGTATCCGGTTTGTGACTTAGAGTCATCTGGATCAGTGTCAAAGCTTGCATCGACGTAACCATTTACGACGAGCTCTTTGTCACCTCCATAAACGAGAAACATATCCTTAGTCCTTTTTAGGTATTTCAGGATGTTCTTGACCGCTGTCCAGTGATCCACTCCTGGATTACTTTGGTACCTCCCTGCTAAAATAATAGCAAGGCACACATCAGGTCTGGTACACAGCATTGCATACATGATAGAACCTATGGCTGAAGCATAGGGAATGACTTTCATTTTCTCTCTATCTTCTGCAGTGGTCGGGCATTGAGTCTGACTCAACTTCACACCTTGTAACACAGGCAAGAACCCTTTCTTTGCTTGATCCATTTTGAACTTCTTCAAAACTTTATCAAGGTATGTGCTTTGTGAAAGTCCAATTAAGCGTCTTGATCTATCTCTATAGATCTTGATGCCCAATATATAAGCAGCTTCACCGAGATCTTTCATTGAAAAACTCTTGTTCAAGTATCCTTTTATGCTATCCAGAAATTCTATATCATTTCCAATCAACAATATGTCATCCACATATAATATTAGAAATGCTACAGAGCTCCCACTCACTTTCTTGTAAATACAGGCTTCTCCAAAAGTCTGTATAAAACCATATGCTTTGATCACACTATCAAAACGTTTATTCCAACTCCGAGATGCTTGCACCAGTCCATAAATGGATCGCTGGAGCTTGCACACTTTGTTAGCATCCTTTGGATCGACAAAACCTTCGGGTTGCATCATATACAACTCTTCTTCCAGAAATCCATTCAGGAATGCAGTCTTGACATCCATTTGCCAAATTTCATAATCATAAAATGTAGCAATTGCTAACATGATTCGGACGGACTTAAGCATCGCTACGGGTGAGAAGGTCTCATCGTAGTCAACTCCTTGAACTTGTCAAAAACCTTTCGCAACAAGTCGAGCTTTGTAGACAGTAACATTACCGTCAGCATCAGTCTTCATCTTGAAGATCCATTTATTCTCTATGGCTTGCCGATCATGGGCAAGTCAACCAAAGTCCACACTTTGTTCTCATACATGGATCCCATCTCAGATTTCATGGCCTCAAGCCATTTCACGGAATCTGGGCTCATCATCGCTTCCTCATAGTTCGTAGGTTCGTCATGGTCAAGTAACATGACCTCCAGAACAGGCTTACCGTACCACTCTGGTGCGGATCTTACTCTGGTTGACCTACGAGGTTCAGTAGTAACTTGATCTGAAGTTACATGATCATCATCATTAGCTTCCTCACTAATTGGTGTAGGAGTCACAGGAACTGATTTCTGTGATGAACTACTTTCCAATAAGGGAGCAGGTACAGTTACCTCATCAAGTTCTACTTTCCTCCCACTCACTTCTTTTGAGAGAAACTCCTTCTCTAGAAAGGATCCATTCTTAGCAACGAATGTCTTGCCTTCGGATCTATGATAGAAGGTGTACCCAACAGTCTACTTTGGGTATCCTATGAAGACACATTTCTCCGATTTGGGTTCGAGCTTATTAGGTTGAAGCTTTTTCACATAAGCATCGCAGCCCCAAACTTTCAGAAACGACAACTTGGGTTTCTTACCAAACCACAGTTCATAAGGTGTCATCTCAACGGATTTAGATGGTGCCCTATTTAACGTGAATGCAGCCGTCTCTAAAGCATAACCCCAAAACGATTGCGGTAAATCAGTAAGAGACATCATAGATCGCACCATATCTAATAAAGTGCGGTTATGACGTTCGGACACAGCATTACACTGTGGTGTTCCGGGTGGCGTGAGTTGCGAAACTATTCCGCATTGTTTCAAATGAAGACCAAACTTGTAACTCAAATATTCTCCTCCATGATCGGATTGCAGAAACTTTATTTTCTTGTTACGATAATTTTCCACTTCACTCTGAAATTCTTTGAACTTTTCAAATGTTTTAGACTTATGTTTCATCAAGTAGATATACCCATATCTGCTCAAATCATCTGTGAAGGTCAGAAAATAATGATACCCGCCGCGAGCCTCAATATTCTTTGGACCACATACATCAGTATGTATGATTTCCAACAAATCTGTTGCTCGCTCCATTGTTCCGGAGAACGGAGTTTTAGTCATCTTGCCCATGAGGCATGGTTCACAAGTACCAAGTGATTCATAATCAAGTGATTCCAAAAGTCCATCAGAATGGAGTTTCTTCATGCGCTTTACACCAATATGACCTAAACGGCAGTGCCACAAATAAGTTGCACTATCATCATCAACTCCGCATCTTTTGGCTTCAATATTATGAATATGTGTGTCAGTACTATCGAGATTCAACAAAAATAGACCACTCTTCAAGGGTGCATGACCATAAAAGATATTACTCATATAAATAGAACAACCATTATTCTCAAATTTAAATGAATAACCGTCTTGCATCAAACAAGATCCAGATATAATGTTCATGCTTAACGCTGGCACCAAATAACAATTATTCAGGTCTAAAACTAATCCCGAAGGTAGATGTAGAGGTAGCGTGCCGACGGCGGTCACATCGACTTTGGAACCATTTCCCACGCGCATCGTCACCTCGTCCTTAGCCAATCTTTGCTTAATCCGTAGTCCCTGTTTCGAGTTGCAAATATTAGCAACAGAACCAGTATCAAATACCTAGGTACTACTGCGAGCATTAGTAAGGTACACATCAATAACATGTATATCACATATACCTTTGTTCACCTTGCCATCCTTCTTATCCGCCAAATACTTGGGGCAATTCCGCTTCCAGTGACCAGTCCCTTTGCAGTAGAAGCACTCAGTCTTAGGCTTAGGTCCAGACTTGGGCTTCTTCACTTGAGCAGCAACTTGCTTGTCGTTCTTCTTGAAGTTCCCCTTCTTCCCTTTACCCTTTTTCTTGAAACTGGTGGTCTTGTGGACCATCAGCACTTGATGCTCCTTCTTGATTTCTACCTCCGCAGCCTTTAGCATTGCGAAGAGCTCGGGAATTGTCTTATCCATCCCTTGCATATTATAGTTCATCACAAAGCTTTTGTAGCTTGGTGGCAGTGATTGAAGAACTCTGTCAATGACACTATCAACCAGAAGATTAACTCCCAGCTGAGTCAAGTGATTATGATACCCAGACATTTTGAGTATATGTTCGCTGACAGAACTATTCTCCTCCATTTTGCAGCTGTAGAACTTATTGGAGACTTGATATCTCTCAATCCGGGCATTTGCTTGAAATATTAACTTCAACTCCTGGAACATCTCATATGCTCCATGACGTTCAAAACGTCGTTGAAGTCCCGGTTCTAAGTCGTAAAGCATGACACACTGAACTATCGAGTAGTCATCAGCTTTGCTCTGCCAGGCGTTCACAACGTCCGGCGTTGCTCCTGCAGCGGGTCTTGCACCTAGAGGTGCTTCCAGGACATAATTATTCTGTGCAGTAATGAGGATAATCCTCAAGATACGGACCCAGTCCGTGTAGTTGCTACCATCATCTTTCAACTTAGCTTTCTCTAGAAACGCATTAAAATTCAAAGGAACAGTAGCACGGGCCATTGATCTACAACAACACAGACATGCAAAATACTATCAGGTACTAAGTTCATGATAAATTAAAGTTCAATTAATCATAATACTTAAGAACTCCCACTTAGATAGACATCCCTCTAATCATCTAAGTGATCACGTGATCCAAATCAACTAAACCATGTCTGATCATCATGTGAGATGGAGTAGTTTTCAATGGTGAGCATCACTATGTTGATCATATCTACTATATGATTCACGCTCGACCTTTCGGTCTCAGTGTTCCGAGGCCATATCTGCATATGCTAGGCTCGTCAAGTTTAACCCGAGTATTCTGTGTGTGCAAAACTGGCTTGTACCCGTTGTATGTGAATGTAGAGCTTATCACACCCGATCATCACTTGGTGTCTCGGCACGATGAACTTTCGCAACGGTGCATACTCAGGGAGAACACTTGTACCTTGAAATTTAGTGAGAGATCATCTTATAATGCTACCGTCGAACTAAGCAAAATAAGATGCATAAAGGATAAACATCACATGCAATCAATATAAGTGATATGATATGGCCATCATCATCTTGTGCCTTTGATCTCCATCTCCAAAGTACCGTCATGATCACCATCATCACCGGCGCGACACCTTGATCTCCATCGTAGCATCGTTGTCGTCTCGCCAACTATTGCTTCTACGACTATCGCTACCGCTTAGTGATAAAGTAAAAACAATTACATGGCGATTGCATTGCATACAATAAAGCGACAACCATATGGCTCCTGCCAGTTGCCGATAACTCTGTTACAAAACATGATCATCTCATACAATAAAATATAGCATCATGTCTTGACCATATCACATCACAACATGCCCTGCAAAAACAAGTTAGACGTCCTCTACTTTGTTGTTGCAAGTTTTACGTGGCTGCTACGGGCTGAGCAAGAACCGTTCTTACCTACGCATCAAAACCACAACGATTTTTCGTCAAGTGTGCTGTTTTAACCTTCAACAAGGACCGGGCGTAGTCACACTTGATTCAACTAAAGTTGGAGAAACTGACACCCACTAGCCACCTGTGTGCGAAGCACGTCGGTAGAACCAGTCTCGCGTAAGCGTACGCGTAATGTCGGTCTGAGCCGCTTCATCCAGCAATACCGCCGAATCAAAGTATGACATGCTGGTAAGCAGTATGACTATTATCGCCCACAACTCTTTGTGTTCTACTCGTGCATATAACATCTATGCATAGACCTGGCTCGGATGCCACTGTTGGGGAACGTAGTATTTCAAAAAAATTCCTCCGATCACGCAAGATCTATCTAGGAGAAGCATAGCAACGAGCGGGGAGAGTGTGTCCACGTACCCTCGTAGACCGAAAGCGGAAGCGTTTGGTAACGCGGTTGATGTAGTCAAACGTCTTCGTGATCCAACCGATCAAGTACCAAACGCACGACACCTCCACGATCTGCACACGTTCAGCTCGGTGACGTCCCTTGAACTCTAGATCCAGCTGAGGCCGAGGGAGAGTTTCGTCAGCACGACGGCATGGTGACGGTGATGAGGAAGTTACCGACGCAGTGCTTCGCCTAAGCATTACGACAATATGACCGAGGTGGAAATCTGTGGAGGGGGGCACCGCACACGGCTAAACAATCAACTTGTGTGTTCTAGGGTGCCCCCCTGCCCCCGTATATAAAGGAGCAAGGGGGAGGCCGGCCGACCCTCCTAGGGCGCGCCCCACAAGGGGAGTCCTACTAGGACTACTAGTCCTAGTAGGATTCCACCAAGAAGGAGAGAGGGGGAAGGAAGGAGAGGGAGAGGGAGAAGGAAAGGGGGCGCCGCCCCCCCTTCCCTAGTCCAATTCGGACCCAAGGGGGAGGGGGCGCGCGGCCTGCCCTGGCCGCCCCTCTCTCTCTCCACTAAGGCCCATGAGGCCCATTAGTTCCCCCGGGGGGTTCCGGTAACCCCTCCGGCACTCCGGTTTTATCCGAAACTTCACCGGAACATTTCCGATGTCCGAATATAGTCATCCAATATATCAATCTTTATGTCTCGACCATTTCAAGACTCCTCGTCATGTCCGTGATCTCATCCGGGATTCCGAACAACCTTCGGTACATCAAATCACATAACTCATAATACAAATCGTCATCGAACGTTAAGCGTGCGGACCCTACGGGTTCGAGAACTATGTAGACATGACCGAGACTCATCTCCGGTCAATAACCAATAGCGGAACCTGGATGCTCATATTGGCTCCTACATATTCTACGAAGATCTTTATCGGTCAAACCGCATAACAACATACGTTGTTCCCTTTGTCATCGGTATGTTACTAGCCCGAGATTTGATCGTCGGTATCATCATACCTAGTTCAATCTCGTTACCGGCAAATCTCTTTACTCGTTCCGTAATGCATCATCCCGCTTCTAACTCATTAGTCACATTGCTTGCAAGGCTTTATATGATGTGCATTACCGAGAGGGCCCAGAGATACCTCTCCGACAATCGGAGTGACAAATCCTAATCTCGATCTATGCCAACTCAACAAACACCATCGGAGACATCTGTAGAGCATCTTTATAATCACCCAGTTACATTGTGACGTTTGATAGCACACAAAGTGTTCCTCTGGTATTCGGGAGTTGCATAATCTCATACTCATAGGAACATGTATAAGTCATGAGGAAAGCAATAGCAACAAACTAAACGATCATCGTGCTAAGCTAACGGATGGGTCTTGTCAATCACATCATTCTATAATGATGTGATCCCATTCATCAAATGACAACTCATGTCTATGGCTAGGAAACTTAACCATCTTTGATTAACGAGCTAGTCAAGTAGAGGCATACTAGTGACACTCTGTTTGTCTATGTATCCACACATGTACTAAGTTTCCGGTTAATACAATTCTAGCATGAATAATAAACATTTATCATGATATAAGGAAATATAAATAACAACTTTATTATTGCCTCTAGGGCATATTTCCTTCAGTTTGGCTATGTTACCGCTTTGCTCAGCCCCTCTTATAGCGTTGCTAGTTGCAGGTTGTGCCATGTTGGGACATGGATATCATGGAATATCACAATATCTCTTATTTAATTAATGCATCTATATACTTCGTAAAGGGTTGAAGGCTCGGCCTTTTGCCTAGTGTTTTGTTCCACTCTTGCCGCCCTAGTTTCCGTCATACCGGTGTTATGTTCCTTGACTTTGCGTTCCTAACACGGTCGGGGTTTATGGGGCCCCCTTGACAGTTCGCTTTGAATAAAACTCTTCCAGCAAGGCCCAACATTGGTTTTACCATTTGCCTAATAACAACTAAAACTTGCATAGGGACTTTCCGGACCCCGAGGATAATTAATTAACAACCTCGGGCCAGTGCTCCTCATGAGTGTTGGTCCAAAACCGGCTGACTGCGGGGCCACCACGGGGCAACTCGAGGATTGGTTTTACTCGTAGGCTGACCTATCCGATCGTGGCCTGAGACGAGATACGCGCGGCTACTATCAGGGTGTCGGCACGTCGGGAGGTCGTGCTGGATTTATTTTACCATTGTCGAAATGTCTTGTGAACCGGGATTCCGAGCTTGATCGGGTTGTTCCGGGAGGAGGATTTTCCTTAGTTGATCGTGAGAGTTTGTGATGGACTAAGTTGGGACACCCCTGCAGGGTTTAAACTTTCGAAAGCCGTGCCCGCAGTTATGAGGCAGATGGGAATTTTTAATATCCGGTTGTAGAGAACTTGACACCTGATCCGAATTAAAATACACCAATCGCGTGCGTAACCGTGACCGTCTCTTTTCGAGTGAGTTCGAGAAGAGAACACGGTGGGGTTATGTTTGACTCGTAAGTAGTTCAGGGTCACTTCTTGATCATTACTAGTTTGCGACCGTTATGCGTAGTTGCTCTTCTTACTCTTGTACTCGTAAGTTAGCCACCATACAATGCTTAGTGTTTGCTGCAACCTCACCACTTATTCATTCCATACCCATTAAGCTTTGCTAGTCTTGATACCCATGGTAATGGGATTGCTGAGTCCTCGTGGCTCACAGATTACTACAACAACAGTTGCAGGTACAGGTAATGCGATGATCTGACGTGAGAGCGATGCTTGCTTGCTTTGGAGTTCTTCTGCTTCTTCTTCTTCGATCAAGGGATAGGTTCCGGGTCGGGAGCCTGGGATTAGCAGGGTGGATGTCGTTCTTCTTTTTCGTTTGGTTTCATCCGTAGTCGGATCCTGCTCTTCTGTATGATGATTGCTATGTATTGATGTACTGTTGTATTCATGTTGTAGCTTGTGGCGAGTGTAAGCCTTTATCTTGTATTCTCATCTATTCAGTACATGGTATGTTGTAATGATATCCACCTTGCTATGCACTCAAAATGCGGTTGTGCCCCAATCATGAATTCATCATGTGATTGGGATAGAATCGCATCTTGGGCGCTACAGTATGAATGGAAGGAACTCACTAAAATGTGGGTGGGGATGGGAAACCCATGTGATGAGGAGGATCTAAACTTTTTCTATGCCTCCACAACTATTACATTGGGAGTGGGACAAGGACTCCATTTTGGGACTCTCCTTGGCTTCTTGGGCACAGGCCTAGGAAATTGCCCCGCCCATTTTTTATGCCTCCTCGAGAAAGAATTAGATGGTGTATGAGGCCCTAAAGAACAACGGCTGGACTCTCAAGATCAGCCCTTCCGCTGTTGCGTCAATTGAGCACATCCGAGAATTCTTCACCCTTTGGATGCTTCTCCGCGAGGTGCAACATGATGAGTCCACCGAGGATGACATTATGTGGAAGTATACCACTAGCGGGCTTTATTCGGCCTCCTTTGCTTACAGGCAAAATATCCTCGCATGACCTTTTCTTCATTGGACCAAATGGTTTGGAAGGCTTGGGTTCCTCCAAAAGTTAAGTTCTTTGCATGGTGGCCTATTCAAGATCGACTTTGGACCGCTGATAGGTTGGAAAAGCGAGGATGGATAAATTGTGGGCTTTATCCTCTATGCAAGAGGGTGCAAGAGTGCGACACACACCTCTTTTTAAAAATGCCATTACATCTTGAGGCTTTGGGGTTTGGTCATGGGAGAGCTTGGGCTTGAGGATTTGGGAGTGGCCTCTTGGCATTTGGAGGGCTCCGTAAAGGATTGATGGGCAAGTAGAACCGGCGCTGACACCATGGGGAGGAAGGCCATGGCTTCGCTTGCCATGCTTGTATCGTGGACCATATGAAACGAGAGGAACGCAAGGGTTTTCTGCAACCAGAGTGCGCAGCCAACAATTTTGCTAAACAACATCAAGACTGAGGCAAATCTTTGGGTCACCGCGAGAGCGAGGAAGTTAGGGTCAATCGTGTCACGAGAATAATAATTCATGCCGTGATCGGGTGGTCTGTAACAAACTCTATACTCTTCTTGATTAATAGATGAGGCAAATCTTTTGACTCCGTTTCGAAAAGAATAATAATACAACCAATAATCAGCTATAAGTAGTTGCCATGTCATTTACAGCCAACCTAATAGTCGGCATGCACAATAGTAATTTTTTAATCTGTACTATTTTACTAATAGTTGGTCCACCTTACAACCTCATAAAGTTCCTTGAGGTACCTGCTGGAGCTGGCTACTAATCAACAGCCCGCTTCTTTTTTCTCTCCTTCGGTTAAGCAAAAATATAATATTTTAATTTTTATAGTCTGCTTATGTCATCTTTTTTTTAACACAGTACAATCGAAGTTGCTCACATACACGAGCATACACCCACCCCCTATGAACGCACGTACGCACACCCTACCTCATAAGCACCTCCGAGAGACTGAGCCGGCATATCATCTTGATATTTTTTACGAAGTCACCATAGACGCCTCGCAGTCGACTGGAACGTCTTCCCCCCACTGAACGAACATCGCCGATGGCCTGAAATAAATCCAGGAATGATGCAAGCACCAATGTCAAATTTAGGATTTGAACCCCGATAAGCCGGGATACCACTGTCCTTCTAACCATCCATCCACATGTTGCTCTTAGTACTAAAGGACACATGCAATTGCTACATGACAGACGTGGCAAGGAAATTTGCGAGACCGCATGCGCATGCGGAAGAAGTGTGTCGCTTGGGTTCGTTAAACAGGTGCTAGATCACTAGCACGCATAAAACGTGGCTTTTGAGTTGTGCATCTGAACTGCTACTCGTTGGTTGCTCGATGCTTTCTTAGGGCATCGTCAACGCAGTCCCTTAAAATGGAAACACCAACATAAATATAAATATAGGAGCCGGTCATCCAACCCCACCCCCTAAACGTCCGGTCAATTTTATTTCGAATGCATAGTAATATGAGCAAATGTAGTGTCCGATCACAATAAAAAAGAGTTAGATGTTTAAAGTTTTTACATGTGCCCGATCATAAAATAACCTGTCCGGCAGTCCGTGCCAAAAAGACATTTTTGCCCTCCCAGACCGGGTGTCCGAGCATCCTTGCCCACTCTGCCGCCTCCTCCTCCTCACCACTCGTCTCCTTCTGGTCCGCCTCTATCTCAGCTGTCATGCGCTTCAACATCTTGACACGAACGGTGCACACAATCATCGCTGCATCGGGATCCAACTCGTCCATCCTCATGGTCAACATTTTGGTATCCTCTAAAGTGTCCACCTCAGTGTAGCGACGCTCCTTGCAGTAGCAGCTTCGCCATCGGCCTAGGTGGAAGAGCTCAGGGACCGAGGGGAGGTTCGGGGGGGGGGGGGGGGGGGGGGGGGAGCAAAGTTGCAGAGGGAACGAGTGAGAGAGGAGTAGAAAGATTATCTCCCGATCTAAAGGAAGACGACGACTTAGGGCGTGGAAGAGGATGATAAGGCTTGCGGGAGTGGTGCGCAGCCCATATGACATGTGTCCTTTTTTTAGAATATATGACACATGTCAATCCGTGGAGGTGGCAGAAGAAAACATGGAAATCAGTCGGACAAAGTAAAGGGTTTTCCCACTCAAAAAAAAGTATTTTGGAAGAATGATTGCACAATTATCAATTTCATGGGTTGAGATTGCTAACCTGACCTGTCGTCCGGTAAAAGTAAAGTTTTTTTAGGGACGATAAAAGTAAAGGGTTTTCCTTATTTCATCCCGCAAAAAAAAAAATCATTTTTTTCACAAACATTGTCAAAATATTTTTTTTAGACAACAAACATTGTCAAAAATGTTCCGCAAAGCTGTGGCCTAACCTTGACTACGGCCCGGCCCTAAGCACGCCAAAACTTCGGGCCGAGTCCGTAAAAGCCCAACGAGGAGCGTGTAGTAGTCTACTCGTGCTTCGTTTCGTTTGTGCCGTGCGTTGTCCCCCCGGGTCCCGTTTCCTTCGTCGGTCTGCGCTGCAACCGCCGGAGATCTCGTCCGCCGTCCCGCTCCCCCGCGCTCCCAGCGAACCCGTCCGGCTTCCCCCAATGGTAAGCAGCACTGCCACCCCCGGCGCTCTTCCTTTGCTCTGCGCCCGCCGTACAGTCGATTTCCCGGCTTGCCCCGATCCGTCGCGGCCGGCTCCCGCCAGTGGCGGCATCGTATGATAACTTTGACGACGATTCGGTTACTGATGAGGCGCAGTTCATCCTCTCTCGTGTGTTTCTTGTCAGTCTGGGCTGGGAGGCAGTGTTTTCACGCAGGCGCAAATCGGGATCTGCTGTATGGTGGCCTGAGCCAGTTTGTGCTTGCTGTTGCTGTTCGTTTGATCCTTGGTTCTATGTTTGCGCAGGAGACCTGCCCGTCGGTGAAGAACATTCTGTTGCTGGACTCCGAGGGGAAGCGCGTCGCCGTCAAGTACTACACGGATGATTGGCCCGTGCTCTCGGCGAAGCTGGCCTTCGAGAAGTCGGTCTTTGTCAAGACCCAGAAAGCAAGTTCTGGAGCAGAGGGTAACTTGCACTCTGCCTTATTCTATTTTTAACAACAGGGAAGGTGATTTTGTATGTCTGATGATCGGTGTTAGTTGTAGTACTCCGATGTTTTGGTCCATAATGCTTGCTGTCTTTCTGAAACCGCAAATTCATGCGTTTGATATCTTGCATTGATTTGTTGTTGACAGAATTGTCTACTTTCCATATGCTCATAACATAGGGTGCTGTTGGGGAGCGCTCTTTATAATCAACTTATGGTTTCTTCTGTACTGACAGTTTGGTACAAAATTGAATTAACCATATCTCCCATCGTTCTTCCTTTGGTGCTAATCACTACCTCGTGAATTATGACTATTCGGATGAAAAACATGTTAATTTGTTTGTATATGAACAACAATATGATTATCTATATGTCTTTCTCTTCTGTTCTCATGCTTCTCTTTGATAAGGTTTGTGATAATCATATTGTGATGCAAATTAGGCAACATGCAAACATTTCCGTAAGGCCACAAAATAAGTTTGTCTAACAAAAAAGCGCATAAGTTCATTCTCATATTATTATATACTTATATGGAAACCAGTATCCTTCATTAGGGCTTGTGGAAAGTAATTTACATTTTGTTAGCTTTGGCTGAAGTTATCGCTTCGCACTTCCACCATACTCACCAATTGGAAGATGATTTCGGATAGTATTGCACTTTACTTGAATTGATTTTTCTACTTAAACAGGAGACGTGTCCATCTGAAACTTTCTGTTGATCTGTATGTGTTTCTTACTTGAAGACTACTCATCTAATTCAAGCTATTAAGTTCCATTTATTGCTTTCCCCATTTACAGCTGAGATTGTAATGTTTGATGGTCAAATTGTTGTGTATAAGTTCATCCAAGACCTGCATTTTTTTTGTTACTGGAGGAGACGAGGACAATGAACTTATTTTAGCATCAGTTCTTCAGGGATTCGCTGATGCCATTGACATTATTCTTAGGTGCTCAATATAGTCAGATTTTCTACCTATTTATTTTATAACATAATATTGTTACGTTAACATCTGATTGCATACCGATTTGTTTCCCATCTCATTGGTTTCAGAAATAATGTCGACAAAAGAACAGCTCTTGAAAATCTGGATCTAATCCTATTATGCCTTGATGAAATTGTTGATGGAGGGTAAGTCCTAATCTTACTACCTTTTATTGTTCAATTATATTTCTTCATCTTCTTTACTAATACTTGACCCTGGTCAACTGCCTGCTCATGATAACACCGCTCATGATAACACCGGTCTTTGAGGCCCGCTCCCTCCCGACCTGCTCCTGCTAGGGTTTCCACCGTCGCCGCCGCCGGCCGCCGGCGCGCGCGCCCCGGCCCTTCCCTCCCCCCTCTCCCCCCTCCCCTCCTCCCGGCCCCCCGCGTCGCCTCCCCGAGCGAGGCGACCGGGGGCTCCCCTTCCCCCCTCCTCTCAGCGCCCCCTCTTCCTAATCCTCTCCCGCCGCCGCCGGCGTAGGCCACCGGGCCTTGCTCGCGTGGTGCCGGCGGCGGCGGCCCCGTTCTTTTCCCCCCGCGCGGCGCTGCGGCTCGGGTGGTGGCGGCCGGCGGCGGTGTACCCAGGCCGGCGACGGATCCGGCGGCGGCGCGTCTTCGCGGGCGGCGCAGCTCCGGGTGGCGAGGTGGCGGTGGCGCGGCTGCTTGGCTGCGGGGCGGCGCGATGGCTGGCGGCGGCGCCCTTCCGGCCCAGATCTGGGCCCTTTTGGGCCCCATCTGGGTCTGGGCGGGCCTGGCGTAGGCTTTCCGACGTCATCTCCGGTGGACGGAGGAGTGGCTCGGGCTGGGGGTGGCGGAGACGGCGGCGCGTGTACTACAGCGCGGCAACGGGAGCTTCATGAGCCTGCTTCGGGCTCGGCCGGGCAGGGGTGCCTGGTTTGCTCCTGAGCTGCGTCCGGTCGGTTTCCGCCGAGGGTGGTGGAGGTTGTCCCCTCCCGTGTGGCTGCTGACCCTGCTGCTCCTCATTTCCGGTTGCTTCCTCTCGATCCCGCCGGTCTTGCTTCGCTTGCCTCGGGGAGACGGCGATGATGACTGCAAGACCATGGTGGCGCACATTGGTGGACGGCAAGTATGGTGGAGCGCGATGGATCGTCCGGGGTCGTGGTTGGTTGGCGGTTGGGAGAAATCCTTGTTGGCTTGTCCGGCACCGACGTGGTGACGCCCGTGGGCGCCGCCGTGCCTTCCTGAAGGGCGTCGGATATACCCCTTCCCCCACGGCCCTTCGCATACCGGGGGAAACCCTAGGACATGTCTGGGTAGCAGCGTCGTTGGCGTCGCGTTCCTTCTTGAAGGTGTTGCTTGGTATGCGGCGTTTCGGGGTGCTAGGAGCGTGGTGGAATTCTCCGGCGGGCGCAGCGGTTGCGAGTCATCTTCGTTTTCGTTGATCCGCCGTTGTCGGCATTTTTTCCTTTTGTTTTTCTCTTTCTTTTCTTTTGGGCGTGCCTGTGTTGTTTCCGCCCCAGCACCTATCGTTGGTTGTATCGGTGTTGTTGCTTTGTAATACAAAGCGGGGGGAAACCCTTTTTCGGCAAATAAGGAATTTTATCGGTACCTGCACAAAAGAAAAGACACATGCCATTAGTTAAACTAGCAAAAGAGCCCGTGCGTTGCAACGGGAGAGAAAACATAACACACGCTCTTAACCCAACAACCATCACTCAAGACCACAATAGGTCCATCTCCTTTATTTTTGCGAGGCATCATATTTGTGTTGCCGCTTATCCTCCTTCTCACCCTCGCCGGCGATAGCCTCGGTGTTCACACAAAAGAAAACAAAACGTGTTTTAATATGGTTAATCCTAAGGCGTCTCTCCCTCTCCCTCTCCCTCTCTCTCTCTCTCTCTCTCTCTCTCTCTCGCTTTCTCTCACTCTCGCAATGAGAAATCTGTTGTTTTCCCCTGCGACATTTTTCAGAGGTATGCATGTGTAGTTATCGATGTTTTCTTTTCCCTATATGGTTATAGTGGGGTGTTTATTTGCAATCCGGATCGCCGCTGGTACGAAAGAAAAACGGATCTTGCGCTATAAATTATAAGTTTGCTTCCAAAACAATATTTTAAAAATATTTAACAGGTAAAATTAACATCATATTTAGATTCCACACATTTTTCTAATAAAATTTCATATATAATATGTTAAAATCAAAGTTACGGTTTAAAAGATACGGATAATTTAGAAAATCATTTGTTTGACTTAAATATATTCCAAAATAATATTTTAAAATACTTAA